>CM053787.1:585242167-585842167 GCA_028749045.1 Cupressus sempervirens | reverse complement strand
GTGGGCTTGTGAGCACAAGTTGAGATTTTACTTGGAGGTTTCTACTAGAGTGTGGATCTAGACTAGCTAGGGATTGATTTGGGTCTTGAGGGATCTTGTAGAACTATTACTTGCTTTGTATTTTTCTGTAACCGGCAAGGCCTTATAGCCCAGCACATTGCATGTAATCACTTATATTTTATGAATATATTATTGTGATTTGATATCAGATCTTGTATTGTTCCTTCTTGCCCTTGAATTTTTGCTACGTGGTTGTATAGCTGGGGCAAGGACATCTCCTTTGGGGATTCTCGTACTTTGCACTACATCACAAATGTAGGATTGTATGAGACTTGGAAGCCAAACATGGCTAAAAATGGTAGAGGATCTATGACACGTCATGTGACACCTCAAAACCACTTAAAGCCAAGAATCTATGACAATGGAAGCCAAATAAGGATGTTTATAAGGAATAAGAATATATGGATTATGACATATCTTAGCCAAGTGTAAATGGCGAATCCACTAAGTGTCAGGCCCATGTGTCATGACGATGTCAATATTATGTGGAATATTTGAATTAAAAATCCATTATTCCATACAAATAGAAATTAGTAAAAACTAGAATTAATGGTCGAAAATATGACTTAAGAAATTGAGAATTTCCATGGTTTCTCAATGATGAATTGATTAATTAATAAAATTAATTAACATACAAGGTTAGTTAGGAAGAATAATCTGTGAAATGACATAGGATTAAATTATGGGTTGTTTAATGCTATAGAGAAAATTAGTAAGTGATTGTCCAATTTGATTAAATAAGCACGTTTGTATCCTTTGATCAAAATGTGACGATAATGGAGATTGACTAGGATGATGACAAACAGACCAAATACATGGTCAAATTGATTAATTGATTGAAATGATAACATGTCAAGGACACATGACATCTTTTAAGGACACATAACATTTATCTGACATTGTAAAATGCTACAAGATCACGATTGGTTGATAAATAAGATCAACAAACACTATCAATATTATTTATATGGTTGAAAATGCTATGATCCAACATTAAGAGACTCAACAATGTCAAAGATCAAATGATGTGAATGAAAGTTTGACCTAGCACTAAGAGCCATGATAGTACTAAGGCGAGATTGATAAGATTTGATAGATTGATAGGTTTCCAAGGTACTAAAAGCCTCAAAAAATTCTTAGAGTTGGACAAATGATGATAGATTTGGGATGCTTGACATGTTCTAGGTTGATTAAGATTGATTTTGGGTGATTTCAGGTTGATTTGATCTGATTCTAAGTTGATTTAAAATTGATGTAAAAGAGGATACGAATGATGACATACACTATTGAGATATGATCAAGTTGGCCAAAAGATTAGAGTTAGTGGAATGAGAAAATGGATTGAGTTAGTTTGAAAATATGATAAAACCATAGATGCAAACCATTTTTGAGCATCTACAATCACAAAAGTAAGTATGATGATTATTTCATTCAAGAAGGTATGTTATTTAAAGAAATTTAGTTGTGTATTCCTAGAGGTTCTATGAGGTTGAATTTGATTAAGGAAAAGCATAGTGGCAGATTGGCTAGACATTTTGGAATGAATAAGACATTGAGTTTGCTGAAGGATAAGTATTATTGGCCACAAATGTATAAGGTTGTTTAGAAATTTTTAAAGAGTGTGGGGTTTGTCAAGTTGCAAAAGGAGTAAGTCAAAATACTGGTTTATATATACCTATTACTATTGTTGAGAAACCTTGGAGTGGCATCAATATGGATTTTGTTCTTCAACTACCTAAGACAATGAAGGGGTATGATTCCATATTTGTTGTAGTGGATAGATTTTCTAAGATGGCTCATTTGATACCATGTAAGAAGACATTAGATGCTAAGCATGTTCCTAAAACTTTCTTTAAAGAGATTGTGAGATTGCATGGACTACCAAGAACTATTATTTATGACAATGAAAGTGGAAGACTTTATGGGAGAATATGGGTATTGAGTTGAAGTTTAGTTCCACATTCCATCCACAGATAGATGGATAGATAGATGTCTAATTTTTTGAGATGTTTAGTTGGGAATAGGCCAAGTAATTGGGAGATGGTATTGACACAATTTGAATTTGCATATAATAATTCTGTGAATAGGAGTACAAGGAAGACACCTTTTGAGATTGTTACTAGAATGTAGCCTAGAGGCATACTAGATTTGAGAGATATTGATGGTGAAGAAAAGAGAAGTGTTGCAAGAGAAGAATTTGTTAATTTCATGGAATGTTTACATAAGGAAGTGAAGTTGAGGATAGAAAAAAGTAATTAGAAGTATAAGGAGAATTCTAATCAATCTAGGAGACATCATGATTTTTAAGTTGGCGATTAGGTGATGGTTCATCTGCAGAAAGGAAGATTTCCTATTGGAACATAAAGTAAGTTGAAGATGAAGAAGTTTGGACCTTGTAAGATCTTCAAGAACTTTGATAGTGGAAATTCTTATGAAATTGAATTACTTGATGAGATGGATATATTTCCTAAATTCAATGTTGCTATTTTATGCAAGTATCATGGGTCAAATGATGAATTTTTTCTATTAGAGGATTATCCTAAGAAGTAGATTGAAGAATTTGAATAGACATTGGATCAAAGATTTGGTAAGAGCACAAGGGGAAAAGATTATTATGAATATCTAGTGAAATGGAAGAATAGACCTATCAAAGATGATTCATGGATTTCTCAATCTAAGTTGGATTCATCTCAGGTTGTGACATTTCAATGGTTTAGGAGAATAATTTTTGTCAACTCAGGTTGTTTGATGCAGGAGCATCTTGGCTTGCATTGCTATCCTGCATGTTCTCATCTTTTCATAGTTTTTTATAGTTACAATGTTTTGCATTGCCAAGATTTTAGTATTTTCCAAACATTGGAGACACACTGGGGAACCTTGTCCTATGTCTACAATGCAATTGGAATTATCATGTCAAGGTTTGAGCAATTTTTACCTTGCTCTTGGAGCTATGTTTTTCTAGTTTTTGGGTGCCTGTTGGACGCTGTGTAACTAATTTTGTGCAATGAGTTAAAAAATGAAAATTTTAGGTATTGAAGAGGGACTATATTATTTCCTTTTTTCAAAGGAAGAATTACTAATTCATTATAAGCTAGGAGATATTGCAATTCTCCTACAGTCTAGATTTCTTAGAGTGTTCATGATGGGTTTTTGTGTGTGACTTTTGGGATGGATGTGCACTTATCCTTGGTGAATCAGCCTTGATGAACTTAAGGGGTTGTAGAGGACCTAAATTACTACCTTAATCTCTAAGAAAAAGTTCTAATTCAATCAAAGCTAGGAGATATCATGACTTTACTCAAGTATTAATTTTTAGACAATTTTGCATGAAATGTGTACAATTTTCATTTTGCGTGGTTTCATGGGATACAATGGGATTTTTTTAAGTTAGGGAAATTTTATTTAGTTGTGTGTGGGCCTAAATATAAATTTTCATTTAATTTTTCTCATGTTTTTTTATAGTTTTGGTTTACTCTTCCAAGGTGGACCTGTATTGTAATTAAATGCTTGACTAGCTGACTTGTGGCTTAGTTGGCTATATAAGGAGCATGTGTTGTTGTAGAAATCATGATAGAAGGAGGATAGGAAATTGAATTTTTTTTTTTTCTAGAAATCCAAACTTGAAGCTAGATCTTGGATTTGAATGCATTTTGTATCTAGCCATAACCCAGAAGGCCTTACAACAGGACATGTATGATGATATTTTTATGAATAAATAAAGAATATTTCTCTCTCTCTCTCTCTCTCTCTCTCTCTCTCTATGGTACTATTATCTTTCATGTTTTATTTCTTTGTGTTAGCTCTTGCATGGTGGTTTGGGTAGCTAATTGTGCCAATTGGCCTTAGGTACTCACAAGTACCTGCATCAAATTGCTACAAGTTTGTCAGCATGTTTATTTTCTCTCATAAGGACACTATGGATGTTGAATGCTTAGAAGCCATAAAGAAAATCCCAAAACCTATTCTTGTATGATTTGAGAAGGTTTTTCTTCATAACATTATAATTTATAACTTGATGAACAACCAAATCACTATCCCCATATACCTTCAAGGATTGGATTCCTCTCCTTTGGGCAAGTTGAAGGCCCTAAATCAGAGCTTCATACATTGCTACATTATTAGTGCAACTAAAATGGAGCCTATAAGAGAAATATAATTTCTCCAACTCAAGGGAAATAAGAATGATATGAGCCCCTTAGCTATTTTTATTCCTTGAGCCATCAAAGAATAAACTCAACAACCCACTTGTATTTTCTTTTGTTTTAATGAGATAGGGAACATGGCCCTCTTCTTCAAATATGAAAAAGGTGCCAAGATCTATCTCTAGAGCTTCTCGTATTGGGTCAAATTCATATTTAGTGGTCCATTCATCCAAAAGGTAGTAGTCAGGCACCTTTGCTAGGGAAGTAGCATGCTCATTTGCTATCTCTCCATTTATCTCATGAATAGTGCAGTTCATGTTTATGGGGCTAGGGTTGTAGGTTTCTATATGATTGAGGGTGAAATGGTCTTCCCTTATGGAAGATTTTGTCCCATACCTTGTTCTAAAAAAAATATGATTAGTAATATGCAATATAACCACCAATTTTTGTAGTGAAATTGCTAGGGAGGGAAACAAAAAAATTTGGCTTAACCTTAGCTACTGATATATCTTGGGTAACAATATACCCAAGGCATGCATGTAATGCCATTTTCACATTTTTCAGGATTCCTATAGTCTCAAAAAAGCTACCATTCAACTAGAGAACATCCCTAACCAATGGCTTATATTTGATAACAAGGAGGTTAGCTACACACCTAGGCATTACAAAACTACTAGCCCCTAAGTTGATCATGCAATTATGGAATAGTTTGATCCCTATGATTATAGAGACATAGAAGGGAAGAGGTCTTATTTTCTTACTTGTTCCTCCTTCTTTTCCTGGCTACGCTAGGCTTGTTGCATCTTCTTCTCTAGGTGACTAACCTTTTATCTCTATGCCTTGTAGTTCTTATTGTAGTAGCTTCCTCTGTGATGGTATAGCAACAACAACATCCCAAATGGAGAGATTAATAGTAGTATTTTTCATTTGGTCTAAAGTATTAAGAGAAGAACCTACTACTTTGGTTGAGACCTTGAGAGCTACATGGATTGGTGGCTAAGTTTGAGAAGTCTGAGGTTTTGTAGACTTCCTGTTGCCTATGTCCTATCTCTATTGAGGAGTAACATTTGATTGTACATTCATCATTGGCACATGATGAGCATACTTTGATGTTGAAGCTTGATTATGTGGAGGAGGAATGAAATCTTCAATAGCTCTTCTCTTGTTTTTGGTGTTATGAGCTATAGCATCTTGATTAGTATGGAAATGCTCCCTTGGTTGATGGTTCATAAAAGAACAATCACCTTGATGTTGCAAATGAGAATCATTAGTGGACTAATCAACATCATACTAGTTTCCTATTTCTTGATCTTGTTTAGCTAGGGTGAGGAAAGATTCTACCTTTTTGCACATACAAAAACCATATGAATAGTTGTATGGAGGACAAAAGTCTTGATTCTAAGCAAGATTATTTTGAGGGACTAAATCAATATTTATGTTTATATTTGCAACAGGGGTGTTACCAATAGCTCTATTGTAGTTATGTGGAGTATAATCCTAATTTTGAATTAGAGGCCTATTGTACACAAGAACCTAATAATGGAGCTAGGGAGGCTTATTATTCTAAGTTTGTTGCATATTCATGGTCACCAATGCATTATTCATTTATTGCATCACTGCATTATTTTTCTCCATCTTCTTTTCTTGATCTTGTAACTTCTTGTCTATATTAGGGTGAGTGCAAGAAGTTGGGTCTCACTTTTGGCCATAAAGTGGAAGTGTTTTTCCTATTTTTGAAATATTTTGTCAATTGATGCCAAAATTTGAACCATTTAGATATTAAATATAAAAAAGCTTCAGAAATAAAAATTGTAGTGCCTAGAATTTTTTTTTTGAATATGTAATTTATTTGTATGCCCATATGATAGATTATTTTTTGGAATGGATCTTTAAAAATCACTTTTTCAAAATGCTTGTTTTAGGACCATACCACACTCGTGTACGGACACCATAATTTGACACAAATGAATGAATTTTTGAGAATACTTTTAAATGGAGTTACTTAAGACACCAAAGATTGATGAGAATATTTTTCTTGAATTTTTTAATGAATATTTTATTATTATTAATTTTTAATTGGCTATAAAGGAAAATTTTAAAACCTCTCATGTACGGACACCATAATTTGATCAAATTTCACTTTTTTCAATTTTTTTTTTAACTTCAAAAGAATTGAATGTGGATTGATGACATATAAATTAATTTAAGAAAAAATATAAAATAAAAAAGTTATTAAAGTTTTAATGAACGTTGCTATTTTACATTTAGGTACCACCTTTGATTAAAAAAAAAAAAAAAGTAAATAAAATCATAACTCTATAAATTTATATTTATGAAATTAGGACAGTGAGAGCTCTAATGTGTTTTTTTTTCATAAAAGAATTTGATCGGAAAGACCCTCTAAAAATTATGGCAAGGCATGAATTTGTCAGTTCAATGCCTTAGCCAAATCTTGAGCGGCCAAGGCATAGGCTTGGTCTGACCAAGCTGGTCCCAAACCAAAATCCGAGGTAGGAAAAAAAAATCCCACCTCATGTTGTAAGAAACGGGCACTAGTTATTTGAATTTCAAAAAATGGGTACCCATTTTGAAAAGCTAAAAGCGGCATGTAAAATCCGTCGAAAACTTAAAAAATTGATTTTTTTAAAAACAGGTACCCATTTTTTAATTTTAAAAAATGGGTACCCGATTTTTAAAAAATAGGTACCCATTTTTTATTATTTAAAAATGGGTGCCCATTTCTTAAAAATTCAAATTTTTAATTTTTTGAGAAACGGGTACCTATTTTTTGAAAATATAAAACGGGTACTCAATTTTTGAAAATAACAGGTGCCCACTTTTTAAATTTAGGGCCAGGCACTCTAGCCAAAAATGGGTGCCCATTTTTTAAAATTGGGTACCCTTTTCTAAGAGGTCTCATTTCATAGATTTGACTTCTGTAGAAATGCGACACAACTTTGTGCATTCACCCATTATACATCAATGTTTACATCATGGCCACAATATTATCAACTCCATTAGAAGATGTGAAAGCTATTAGGACTACTACAAGGGATTAAATTGTAGAGGGAGTAAGAATAGGGGCTATCGCAAGTTGGTGATTAGGCATGCTAGGAAGGAAAGACATTGGAGGCCTTGGAGCTAACTTCAATCCTTGAATTAGGATATTCTCTACTCTTATATAAATTTTATGGGTATCAAGTAAGGTGCCTCCTCTCATGGATTGTAGAGTGGTAGAAATATCACTATTAAAAGTTATGAGATAATACAAGAAAGTATTACGAAGAGAAGGCTTTACTCTAGTGGGTATTATATCCCATGTCTTCTAAAATTTGTAATTAAAATTAGTCATAGATTCATGGGGTTCCCTTTTAATAGCTTTTAGTTGTTCCAAGAGTGATAGATGATCACTCTTATCCTCAAAATTCTTACAAAGCCTAGCTCGTAACCATTACCAATCAGCAATAGAGTTATGAAGAAATCCTCTATACCATTGTAAGGCCTTTCCTTTTAGTGATGAAGCTAAAAGTCTAACAACAACATCATCCTTTGTAATACCATGTATATTGAAAACATTTGAAATTTCTTGAATATGCTCTAAGGGAGAGATGTAGGTTTCACTATTGAAGTCTAGTATACTTTTAAGTGTAACAACTAGAATATCATGTCTTTGTGCTTGATAGAGGGGGCTTCCACCATTAAAGGTTCATGTAGGTGTATGTGTTAGTGTTGTACTCCTAACTAGTGATAGAGATAATCTATTTTTATTTTCTTCTAGGATTTAAAAATGAAAGATCAACATATGAAAATTACCTCTAGAAGATGCTCTTGTGTTAGCTTTGGGCATAAATTAGAACAACCTTGGTGTAGAAACAAAAATGTATAGTTAGAGTTGCTATGTATTTGAAAATGAGCCTCTTGAAGGCTTGGAACACCGAGACCAAAACTATCTTCTTAGAATATATTTGAAGTTCTCTTCTTAACACAAGTGAATGTAGAATGTTCTAATTTGAGAGTTCCACC
Organism: Cupressus sempervirens; assembly: GCA_028749045.1. Classification (NCBI taxonomy): domain Eukaryota; kingdom Viridiplantae; phylum Streptophyta; class Pinopsida; order Cupressales; family Cupressaceae; genus Cupressus; species Cupressus sempervirens. Next base: position 585,833,942 of record CM053787.1, on the reverse strand, counting down.
AAGCATGCCAAAAATGGTCAACACAAAATCTTGCACCCTCACCTAAAGTCTTACCTAAAGTTAGCCTTGTGTAACATGGAAATAATTTCTAAAGTGTGGAACTTTTTGACTTAAGATTGAGTCTCCAGAGAAGGCTGACTTCCTTAGTATCATGATGCACCTAACTATTTCTTTAGAGGAAAAGGGAAAAAGGAATGCATGAAATAAAACTACCTAATCTAATCTGAGATGAGGTGATACACCAAATAGTATGTTTAATCCTATGTCTATCCAAGAATGGACAGTTCATTAGTATAACCTCAAAGTATATAGATTCAATCATTTCTTAATCCAACAACCATATGTAGATCAGAAATCAAAAGAATGCTATAAGGAAGAGAATTCACTTTATATCATTCAAAAAGTCAAGTAGATACAATCATACAGTTGAGAAATGAAGAAAATAAATTAACACAAAGGCAAGAAGGTGTTGTGCAATATATTAATAGAAGAAAGAGATACAAAAGAGAACTATATTAACTTAGAGGCAAAGAAAATTATAGTAGAAGAGTATAGACATATAATGCTATATAATCAAAGAAAAGATCAACCCTTGGAAATAGTAAAAAACTTTCTTTTATAGTTCAAGCATAACTAAGAAACTTCTACTAGAAGCCAAAATCAAACCAAGCAATGTCATTAAGGTTGCAAGGAACAATCACTGAAAATCTATGAAAGATCTGATTGTGGTACATATCCAAATGTAGGAAAATCATATCATTCACAAAAACAAAAGCCATGAGAAGACATAAATGATGGCCATTAATGTCTTAACTGAGTAGATGGATAATCAAGAAGTGATGGAGTTTCCCTTATCATTCATAAATGGTTGTAGACAATCAAAGAAAATTAGATTTTCCATTAAAGAGTTGTCTTTCTTTGTTCTTAACACACCAAGTCAGCCATGTCATCGACCAACTAGAGTCAATCCTCAAACTCCACCATGTGGTCTAACCATACCCCATCATTCAAACTTGTTGATGTATTCCTTGCCTTAGTTGCAACTTTTCCACCTTTATCCTTAATAACTATTTTATCACTATGAAGCTATGACACTATCAAACTAGCCATTAATCATCATTTCACAGCTTAACATCACATTGTATCTTTAATTTTCATGATCTTGCAACTATGTTTTTATATCCCTTCACATAATCATTGTGGTCTAGGCCTAACAACCTTCTAATTGCATGATGATGTGGGATTAGTAAAATTCCCTAGTCACATCCTCACAACATTTTGTATTCATAACATGAAATTCCTATGACTGGTAAAAACATGAACTTGAGTGTTAAGCTATATTCATTACAACATCATGACTTAAAATATAATTTTGTCACTTAACCATGTGATGATGTGCATGTGTGGTTATCCCTACCTCATAGCTTGCTTACTTAACAAGCCATAAAACCTAGTGACCATGCAATGAAGGCATTTACAGTTTCACAAACTAAACCATGGGTAAGATCTTAACTCTAGTGATCAAGCAATGAAGAAAGCTCATATTCCTAGCCCATCATTCCATGAGTCACAATGACATTATCCCATTTTAGCTAAAGATCACACATCTTCAAAATGCATGCATATTCCAACCATAGATAAATAGAGATTTGATGATTTAGATTTGAACAGAAATTACCCCTATCTTTCATGCCATCATGACTTGAGCCACTAACATCTTGTTAGAAGAAAACCATCAACTTGATCATTTTTGCACTTATTCAATGAATAATTCCTTCAAAACAGACTAACCATTAACATTTTATGCCTATGACAATGTGACCATGAAATGTTCAAAATACTTTCTACTACATACGCACCAATTCCACCTTAACCTAGAGTTGGAGACTTAAACTCACAAACCAATGGAACAAAGGTATTCATTTCTTCATAGTATTAACCATGGTTTCCACTTTAACTTGTATGACTGTGCAATTTAAGAGATCTTCACAAATTCACAAGTTAACTAACTAAGCTTCATTGCAAACGATATGTCGAATGAGAGCATTTTGGTTTTATTGATGAAAATATGAAACTCATTCAAAAACTAGTCCTACCATCTCCTACTAAGCTTCAATCATACTTGGAATGCATTGCATGTCAAACTCTAATTTGTCCTTCAACTATTATGCCTCCACCATTTGGGTCTCCAAGGGCATGTGTAGCACTATCATTTTCCCACAATGGTTAAACATCTTACATTTTCAAAATGTGTGCATATGCCAATCAACGTAGATCAACTAAGATTGGACAATGAAGATTTAAGCTAGAAACTAACATTGCTTTATGCCTTCAACCAATTAGGGCTCAAATTCCTATGACACATCTACTTTTGTAGCCCACCTACTAGCTCTGGCACAACAAGTCTACATGTTTCAATGGTGTATCCCAAGAATGGTTAAAGATCTTGTACTTTTTGAAAACACACATACATCAACCACTGATTGAATATGATCTGATAGTTGAGATCAACTAGCAGAAAGTGCCCACATCATTTGAAAATGGTTACTGATAACCACCATGAAATGCTCTAAAGATATGCTAACCATGGAGTTTAACAATTTTGTTACCTTGTGGCTTATTTGAGTATTAAATGTTAACCACCTATGACTAAGTGATGAAGGTGACTTCACACCATCACAACTTAAAATGAAAGAGAAGTAATATAAAGAATGTGAAAGTTAAGACTCAGACTTAGGAAAATAAGGTTCAAAAAATTAGTATTCTTTTGACCTTGTGGAAAATTCAAAATTTAAAAGTCCATATGATCATTAGACATGTTTCCGTTTGTAATTCAAATTTTGATAGGGGGTGAAAATGGCTAGCAATATCCTCTATGCCTACAAGTGACTATAAATTTGTAGGATAAATTCCAAGATTTTAGTCAAACTCAAACCACTTGAATGACCTTAGGATATTACATTATGTATCGTATATAAGGCAATGCCTAGCTTTGGTGAATCAAGGAATCTGAGTATAGTTGGGTTAATGGATCCTTTGTATAGGATATCACTCATGATTTATTCAAAGTCGTATTGGATAGAGGTTTGATTTTGGGTGTTAGATAAGTTAGGTAGTAGGATTTGGGCATAAATAGATGGACACAAGGAAGAACTGGAAGGATTAAGGCCAACAACCTCCCACATAAAGCTTGATCAAGAGAGCTCAAGTATAGAGAGAAAAAGACTTTGTGAGATATTGAAAATTGGAACACTTATATTCATGTCATCATCTTGTTCATTTTCTATCCTTGGGAGCTTCTTAGTGTTCTCTTTTTCACGATCTAATGGCACCTTTCAATTTTCACCAAGAGACTTACTTTTGTCATTTTTTTCACTTTTTCCTTTGTTTTCAATTTTGCAACTGGAAGATGGAGATGAATCCCCAAGATATGCCAATGTGTTCAATTATCAAGAAATTTCTTCTTTATGGTCATCAATTATAATGCCTTTATAGAGTTCAAAGGCTTTTACAAGAGCATCATCATTGCAAAATTAATAAAAAATTGGTTGTCCACGCTAGACCCAATTCATCAGTTTCAGATAATTTGAGGGGATGTTGTCATCAATATTCAATGGGCTCTAGTCAAAGATATATATGGGTATTAGATTTAGTATTATCATTGGGGTCATGTTTAGAAGTTAGAGGAGTTGGATCCCAAAATGTTTCGATCCAAGGTGTAGAGGAAACATAACTTTGGTGCTTAAAATTCTCCAATTAGCTAATCTTACTCATAAGGGGCCCCAAATTTGGCTAATTTTTTACACATTTGGGGTGGCCATGTCACCCACACTTTACAAAAAATGGGTCCCATGCTTAGGTTGATCACCAATAATAACACATAATTATTCTTATCTTAGTGATAACTTTTCCAATATAATGTAATTTTTCCATGAGTTAAACTAAATTATTTTGCTCAAAATTTCCAAGGATTTTCTTAATCAATGATTATATCTACAAATATTTGGTAAGAATTTAAGTTAGGTTACACATTAAGTAGTAGATTTGAAACATGTCTCTATTCTAGAGACTTTGCATGAAATTTTTTATCCATTCTCACTTTGGAAAAATATATTTGATAGGGTTGACACACCATTATTTTGGGGAATTTCTTTAAAACTTAGTATCCTTTTAAAAGTCTAGCTTAAAATAGAATTTAGGATATTTATTTAAATCATCCAACTATTATAAATAATAGGGGTGCTTCCCTCAAACTACTATTCAATAATTTGGAGGAAAATTATAATTATAAAAGTGGGATAAGCTTAACCTTCAAGTTCCATAATTAATAGGCTCTTGTTGATCTTAGATTGGTTTTGACAATTGAGTGTCAACACACTTAAGATATTTAATAAGTTCATGCCGAGCTAGTAACATATGCTGAGTATAATATGTACAGATGTTGAGTTGCAATGAGTGCTGAGTCACTCATGCACCAAGAAATTTAAGTGCCGAGTGAATAGTTGATGCTAAGCAAGTTCAAGTGTTGAGCAAGATAGAATTATAGTAAGTGTCGAGCATCAATATTATCAAGTGTTGAGTAACACATAATGGACCTAGTTGTTTGTGATGGAACAAACAACTATGTAAACCATTTTTGATCTGACTTATGGATAGATCTCGAAGCTTTTTAGATAAGATTGAATCTATTTGGATTTCCTATGTGATCAAGATACAACCAATTAGAAAAATGGAAGGATTTGAGTGGGAAAAATGAATGAGTCTTAATCATAGATTCATACCTAACCCTAAGCCACCAAAGTCCTTTTAAAGGGAGACAAAGCCCCATAATTTAGTATGAGTGAATGTGTATGCGAGGAGGTGATGCCAACAAGATTTGAAGGAAATGAAAGGAGTGAATTGATCAATATACATTCAAGGTGAGTTAGAAGTGTGAAAGAATTATAGAGTTAGTTTGCAGAACAAAGGAGAAACTATACAATATTACTACAATAGATCAAGAGGATCAAAATGGATAGAATTGCGATTTGAAATCAGCAAGGAAAAGTTGGTGACATTCCAAGTGAGTGTTCTAGAGTCTTTTAGCTAGGTACACTTTTAATAGGGTGGGATCTAACAATCCTTTGTAAGCCTTTAACAAGGTAGGCCTTTCATAGGACAGATCATGAGAATGCTCAAACTATGTAACCTTAATAGGTGAACTTTATTGCTATAGTATTGAAGAATTTTGGGTGTCATCCCCACCCCAATTTTACCTTCTCATTTGAGGGTTTCTAGGTAATCATATCTAGTTTCAAGTGTTTATGTGGATGCATTTACTTTACATGTTATTTAAATATGTTTATGCATACATTGCTTTAAGTTAAAAGTTTTATTGGTTAAGGACTTGTACTTTTGATTCACAACCCCACTCTCAGACTTATACATTTCCCATTTGTATTTCCAACAACTCCATATAATAATAATAATAAAATCATGGTTTCTAGATATGTTTACTTCTATCCATAATTTTCTTGAATAATAATTTTCCACAATTTTATAGAATTTACAAACGACTAAAAAAAATTGCTAATAATTTTTTTAAAATTCTTACTTAAAAGGAAAAAATGACCAATAGAAATTAAATTGGCTCAGCTCAAATAATGTTTGATTTGACAAAATTTATACCTTTTTCCAAATGGGGGTTTCTTAAAGTTATTCTTGTTGTAGCATTTCTTTTTTGCAACAAGTGGAGTTATATTAAGATGTTTATTCTCTAGAGGTAGGCTATTATGGTCAAAAAAGATATGGTGAAGTTCATAAGGACTATCAAGATCATTAGATTTAGGTTGGATATCCTTAGATGCCTTCTCATCATTCAAAACATTCATAGTCTCATATGAGGATACCTTAGTACTAGGAGGACCTATTCCCAATGGCATGAATCTTAGCCTCAAACTAGGAGGTTGTCCTTTTGTAGTGATAGATTCAATTATTCCTTATTTCTAAGATCCAACACCACTATCTCCATCATAGGCTTATTTATGTATGATAGTAAACCCATTTCCATACTTGGTAGGAGATATCTAGGTGGGATCCTTTTCTTCTTTAGCTTTCTCTATATAGATAGATGTATTCTCATAGATATGTTCTTTATGTAGGCCGCCTCAACTAATTAAATTGATAGAAGTGACATTTTATGTACTAATATTATGCTATTGTACTTGCAATACTTGTGGTTTACCATAAGATTTGAGAGAAAGTGGGAACTTCCCATTGTGAAATACTTGAGACATAGTGTATTCTCTGCAACCTTTTTCTTCAATCTTCATCTTTTCCTTGGTCTTACTAAGGAGTATGTCTGGGTCCACATATTTATAGGAACATGTGGGTTGTGCTTCATTTTTTGTTGGAATATGCAATGGTTTATCTTAGGTTAGTAAAAATTGGAAAGGATCTACATCACCAAGGATTGTAACTTTTGCAATGTGTCTTCAATTGTTAGATCAACTCTAACAAGTTATATGATAACACCCTTAGACAAATGATCACCATAATCATAGGATTTTATTGTGATTCTACAAGAAGGGTCCTAATGTAGGAGCATCGGTCATGGATTTTGGTGGATTTATGATTTTAATGGTTAGGGATGTGTTGGAGACACATTGGGGAGCCTCTTCCTATGTGTGCATAGAGATTGGAGTTATCAAGTTGAAGCTAGAGTCATCTTTATCTTACTGTTGGAGCTACATTTTTAGGTTTTTGGGTGCTTGTTGTGGGCCATGTAACTAATAATGTGAAATTATTCTAAGGTTGAAAATTTTGGGGATTGAAGAGGGCCTAGATTACTACATCTTTTAAGAGTGCAAATCTTAATGCATTATGAGTTGGGAGATATGCCAATTCTCATGGAGTATCGATTTCTATAAGTTTTCATGACAGGTTCCTATGTGTGACTTTCAAGATGGATATGCACTTAACCTTGGTGAATCAACTTTTTCTCACTTATCGGGTTGTAGAGGACCTAAATCACTACTTTCTATTCAAAGAACAAGTTCTAATTTAATCACAGTGAGGATATATCATGATTTTGCGTGGGTATCAATTTTTAGATAGTTTCACGTAAAACATGTGGAGTTTTTCTCTTGTGTGGTTTTGTAGGATGAAATGGGATCTTGTTAAGTTAGGGAAAAGTTATTGGGTCATGTTTGGACCTAAATATAACTTTTCATTTATTTTTGTTGATGTTTGTTAGAGTTTTAGTTTACTCTTCCAAGGTGGACCTACATTGTAATTAAATGCGTGACTAGCCGAATTGTGGCTTAGCTAGATATTTAAGGAGGGCTTAGTAAGTGTCTTAAGAAGGGAGAAAGGATGAGATAATTTAATTATGTGTGGGATATGTAGAGAAAAGGTTTGATTTGGAATTTGGAAAGGGACTTTGTGAGAAGAGCTAGTGGTTGCTATTTAGAAACAAGGAGATTACTTGGTGGATTGCAAGCAAAAATAAAGATCTTGGAGGTTTCTACCAGATTGATGTTGTGTTATAAATCTAGGCTAGCTAGGACTTGAGTTGGATCTTGAGGGATCTTGAATAACTATTGTAATTGATTTTTATTTTTCCATAACTGAGAAGGCCTTATAGCCCAACACATTACATGAAACCAGTTTTTTTTATGAATAAAGAATGTAAACTAGTACTAGATCTTGTGTTTTTGTTTATATTATATTGTGGGGTTATTTAATAGGGCTTAGGACATCTCCATTGGGGATTCTCCTACCTTCAACTACATTAGATCTACATCTTCTTTAGAGAAACCAAGAACCTTGACAACTTTTACGTTACAAATGTTTAGTCTTACTCCACTACCTATCAAGACATGTCTAACATTAACATTATGGATGAAGGCCTCAAGATGGAGGGGATCATTAGTATTAGGTATATCTCTTAGGATATCATAAGGTGAAATGGTGATATATTGTAATGTAGATAGATTTCTTACTATGGTCTTTAACTAGGAAACATTGATATTATCAAGCACTATTGAATATTTTAGGGCTTGGTCAAGGATTTTTAGATGTTGGAGAATGCACAGAACATATCAAAAATGGATATTAGTCTAGGGGTCTTTCCAAGCTAGTCAACAAGGTTGTAATAAGAATAATTTATAGATTTTGTGGGAGTGGTGGGTCTACTAGGAGCTATAGGTCTAGTAGGGGCTTTGAGTAAGGTTCTTTTAGTTTGGTGCATAGTGATAGGAAAATGAGGATCTTTATTCATTAAGATGATTGTGAATACATGTGAGTTAGACTATTAAAGTAATTGATGATGTAGTTATGCCTAGTGTGAGTGTAATTGATATTAGCTGGTAAGTTTGAATTTGAAATGGAGGCTTTCCCTTTATCATGTTTTCCCAAAGGATCCTTGAAAATGGTATGATTAGAATTAGAAGACAATATTGAAGGGTCTGCAGTAATCACTCCTTCATCTATAAGATCTTGGATTTCATGTTTAACCTAGAAACATGAAGTGGTCATGTTTCCTTTGGTATGATGGTAGTCATAGAACTTGTTTTCATCCCACCAAGAGGGTTTACTTGCTTGTTCATCCTTGATTGGGGTTAATTATAAGAAATTGTTATTGAGAACTTGTTGAAGTGTAGTCTCAAGTGGTATCCCTAGGGGCACAAATTTTCTATCTTTATTCCTGGGATATCTTTGAGGTCTTTCTTGAGTTAAGGTATTGGTTGTCTATTGTTAATGTAGTGCTTAGTTAGGAGTTTGTTGATTCATGGGATTCACATCTTTAAGGGTCCGCTGAGGTTGTGTCATGCTGATTTTTTGAAAGTTAACAATATCATTATTTGTGATATTCTTATTATTGGAGAATAAATTTTCCTTTTCATTAGATGAGTATGTATTGGTACTATCTTTTTTTGTCTTTAGGATGGCTTTATGAATGAGGGCATCTTCAATAATCACTCACTTTTGCATTAACTTGGAAATATTTATAGAACTCTTGATCTTAAGTCCACACATTAGATTAGGGACTAGGTTCTTAATTCATAGATTGATTAGTTATTCTTTTGGAATATTCAATAAGCATTGACTAACAAGGTTTCTCCAATATAATAAGAATGTCACAAATGGTTCTTCTATCTTTTTCTTTGCTTAGCATAAATTGGATAACATCACCTCATTTGTTATGTTGAAAGAGAAGTGGGATATTATTTTTTCTACTAGTTTTGACCAATATTTGACATTAGTAGGTAATTTGGAGCACCATTCAAGTGTTGGTCCATCAAGAGAGAAAGGGAATAGTCTTATAAGATATGTTGGTTAATCATTGAGCTCAGTTTAAGAGGCACAAAATTCTTTGATATGGTAAAGTGGGTTTCCTTTTCCTTGATATTTCTCAAATCTTTGTGCCTCAAAATGTCTTGCAAATGGAGGTGTATACAAATGCTTGTTGAAGGGATTAGGACATAAATTCCTTTCTGTGTATAGAGCTTGTTTCTCTTGGACTCCTAATGCCTCAACTTGTTTAGCCAATTGTTTGAACCTCTGTAGAAAATCCTCATTAGGGTTAGAAGAATTAGTTATTTCTTTGAATTTTTTGTGTCTTCAAGTAGATTTATTACAATGATGAGAAATATGTGTACTTGGTTTTGACATATCTATATCTAAAGACTCAAGAAATGTATCACTAGGAGGTGGAGGTATGTTAGTGTAATACCCTTAAATTGGCACATTGGTATGTTGAACCAATTTTGGTCTATCAATCTTACTCAAAGTCCTTTTGTACTAGGCAATGTTGATTTCAATAATCTCTACTTGGCATAAGTGTCAAATCCAAAAAATCATTAATCTATATTAATCACATACTTTATTTAATTCCTAAATTGAAATTGAAATAGTTAAGTTAAACCTATTAATTGAATTAATTTAATTATAAGTCTTGGTAGTTTAATTAAATTGATTTTATCGCTTTAGGTAATATACATGAGAAATTAAATGTATTTGATTTAATGAAATACCCTCATTCTAATTATTGAATCTAATTATTCAATCAATTAGATTATTCATTTATGAGGTCATATTTAACTTTTTAAATCAAATATCTTCTTATACATTCTCTCTTCAGTTCAGAATTAGAAATATTGAGTGCACTGAAATCAAAAAATGAATTAGATTAGTTAACTCCTTATTACCCTTATATGTGATCAATTAACTTCCTTTTCATAAGGGAATTTTCCATTTTGAATGAATCTCATCTTCAATCTCAACCATTCATTCTATTTGATCTTGATCATTGAAAAAATTCTTGGATTCTTTTTAAGAAACCTTCAATCTATCATTTTCAGAGGATGATGCATATAAATAGTATCGAATTAATGTTTATTTGATTACTCATTTCTTGAATTTTTAACTTTCATTAAATCTGACATATTAATTTCATTTTAGCTTAAAAATTCCCTCATTTTAATTAATTGCTCCTTTTTATTTCTATATTAATTTGCATATCTCATTTAGATCAATGTCCCATTCTAATATAGATTAAATCCTTCATTCTAGATGTTTGGCTGCTAGCTATTTTATATGAGAGAAATTAGCAAAATCATTCTAGTTAGGAGGCAACAGATTGACCTATTGGACATTTTGGATGAACAATCCCATGTTCATTCTGGGATGATTCTTTAGATAAGGATCATATTCAAGTGTGTGTGAATCATTGTTGAGCTATTGCTTTGCATGATGCTTAACAACAAGAATCCTTTCAAATTCCTCTCTTGAAAAGATGATCTGGGATTAACTCAAAGGTTTTTAGTGATCTTGTGACCTACTAGAATCTACTGAGTTTAAGATAATTACTTTTGTTCACAAAGATACCTTTGTTGTTTTGAACCAATTTTAGATAAGATGATCAATCTACTTGTTGTTTAAAAAATAACCATAAAAGAGATATATTTTCATGTTTTCTATTTATAATGAATAGAATATTAACTATGCAACTATATGAATTCTTATATTAACCAAGTGTTTGTAAAGAAAAAAATAAATAGGGAAATAAGAAGTTTAAGAAAATGACTTGAAAAGTAAATCCCTAACATATATAAGCCATAAAAATAACACATCTGTGAATTAAGCCTTTGAAAAGATTGGTAGGTAACCAATTAAAATAGGAGCAATGCTTCCTTAATTCGATTGGTGAAATCATTGATGGAAACTTAGTAAAACTAAAAAATGTTTCACTTCTTATAAAATTGCAAGGCCACAAAAAGTGCACTCATGGGAGATGAGAAGCTATGTAGCAACAATAGGGTGATCTCTTCTCCAACTTGGTACATTAGCAGAATTTGTCAACACATGGAAAACAACAAAACTAATATATCACACAATCAAGTCAACATAGAAAAACTATTGGCTCGATTATTATCATGAACAAGAATCCACAAAATGTAACACACTTTTGCAAGAATAACTACACTCAGAATGAGAGCACCAATAGAATATATTATTGCATCAAAATAATAACCCATAATACATATTTAATTCCTCAATTTATGGGCAATCATCATCTAAATTTGAGTTGAGAGTGAGAGATTCCTTTATGCAAATATGTGCTTAAAACTAAGAAAATAAATCTATTTATATACAAACTAACTCTCTAAATGTTCCTAAGTAGGACTCCACCCTTGTTTATATTAATGAATGGGTGCGTGAGCCTTTACATGATTTAGAAATAATGAAGGCATGATAAAATCAGAAGAAGGAAGTTGTTAGAGGATGTAGGAGTCTCTAGAGAGGCCAAAAATAGAAGCTCAACCTTCTCTAAATGTTTGTAGGAGTTAAACTACCATCAAAATGCATTTTTGGTGCATGGAATGCTCTAAATTTGGAACAAGCCATTAATTGTTAGTGCACCTGTGACTTCTTCAAAAACTTATGGGGCACCTTTGGAGAAGCACATTATAGTGAAATTTGTGTAATGTGCTCAATTCTCCAAAAAATCAAAGTTCTCAGTTTTGAAAATGGTGTTTGGGTTTTTCTTAGATGACATCTAGGAGACCTCTAGTGTACTTATGTTGCCCTTTTTTAATGATTTATACCCTCTTTATAGCCAAAAATTTTCATAGATTTGAACTCTACTTCTTCTATCTAAAATTCAAAGGCATCCATGTTGAATCTTGTCATTAATAGTTGCATAAGATGAGGAACCTATTTTGGTTCATGTGTCTAACCTTTGTATCTTTGATCTTTAGTGTAAATTGCTTGATTTTTTCTTCTCTCTATTTGCCTGATCCTTCTTGATTAGAGGCTAGGTGATCTAGATTATCTAGAATGATTAAATGTTTGAGGTTTTTTCATCTATATATTTTTAACAAAATTTTCTAGGAATTTTTAACAGGTCTTCTGCTCAAAATTTTAAGTTGCAACTTTCATTAGTTCCTAAAACTAGGTAGCCAAAGCCTTATTGTTTTAGGGACTGAAATTAGATTTTTGGTTCTTATTTTTAAAGGTGTAAACAATTTTGAATTTTGAGCTCTATGTCAAAAGTTATGACCTCGACAAGTTAAGGATGCCTTTTTACCTACACAAAGAAGCAAACATTAGTCAAGAGTGTTGAAAATATAACCCAAAACAAACCCAAATTGACAAAAAACTTTGCCCAAAGGGGCCAAAATAGTGAAAAAGAAATTCAATCCCCCGATAAGCTTTGGAATGCAAAATAACACACATTGATAGGTGCACTAAGTGTGTTGAATGGTCATTTTAAAACCATTTTAGCGCAGTTGTGTAGTTGTGCACCTATGCAACACAGATAGGTGTGAACATAAAGAAATTTTGAAGAGGGGGCACTTAGTCCTTCAACATTTGGAGGTAAAAAAAAGGATGCACACATGTGCACCTTGGTGGGTTGTGCATGTGCGCACCCTTATCCTGTGCCTTAAGGTTTTGAAAAGGTGCACATTTTCATACCTTGTGGAGGTGTGCACATGTGCACCTTTCCTTAGCTATTTTATTTAAGTTGAATGTAAAAAGGTGTGCATGTGCATGCCTTGAATAGGTGCACACATTCACACCTTTCGACTTATATTTCTTAGGTTACCTTTAGTTCTTTATTAGGATGTTGTGAATAAAGGTGCACACATGTGCTCCTTGAATAGGTGTACATGTGTACACCTTTGGATGTCTTGAAACTATTGTTTTGTGTGTCAGGTTGAGGGGCACCTTTGGAGGAACAAGCTTGGAGTCCATACCCTTTGGAGGTGTGCACTTACATAGGTGTGTATATGAACATTTCCAAATAGAATGGGTGTATACTTTCACATTTAATGCACTTGTGCACCTTGATGGGTGTGCATGTGCACTAAGTGTGCTAGTGCACATCCATGCACATTGCCACATAAAACCCTGAAATTTTCTCCATTTTTGAGATATAATTCCTCTCAATTAGAGACAAAGTATGGACCCATAGTCTAGGTGGAGCTCCAAAATGACCCAGGCCCCAAACTAGGAGTCTAGGAGACAAATTTTTTTTAATAGGGGGTCCCCATTTCTAGGAGAAATGGGGTGTGCACTGTGAAACCAAAACAAATATCTCCAACAAAAGGGAAGAAATGACCAAGGCATTTCTTCACCAAAAATAATTGATCTGACATGTTTCAAATATCAACTAAATCCTCAACACTTCAAACAACTTTCAAGTTCCTTAATAATCAAAACTTCAAAATCTCAAATCATCAAGCTCAATGTGTGCACAATGTATTCATTTGCTTTTGACATTTCAAGATGTAATCTATCATGAGTCTATAACAAATTAGAAAGCATCCTCCACTCAACTGATCCATTCATTGAGAATCCTCATTGATCACGTGTATCAATTACTGTCTAATTGGATGATAGAATTCATTTTCAGGGCTCTTAACAAGTTTTTTTTGTTTTTTTTGCCATTTTAGGTCCAGAGTAATCTTTGGATTCTGCTTCACGGAGCTCACATGTTTCCATTTTATTCTTCCATGAATCCATTTTGGAGGGTATATCCCTATTTTCAGATTACCTTTCTTAGACCTTTTGGAATCTTTCATTCTTAATACCGTCTTTCTTTTTATTCTCTTTCTATATCCAGACCATGTTTAAACTATGTGACCAAGGCATTGGTGTCATTTCTCAGATTATTTCTCTACTTTGATAACCTATGTGTTCCTCTTTTGATTAAATTTTAGGGAACTCTTGTACCAAATAGTGATTTTAGTAGTTCTTTGAAGAGACCCTTAGTCTAAATCGACAAGTTTTAGAATATCCCTTGCTGTTGTCAACCTTAATTTGAAAACACCAAGACAATCAAAATTTTCCAAGTGTTGAGAACTATTGATCTATGATTTTGAATTGAAGACTATAAGTCCTTTATGACTTAAAGTAATATCCATTCTCGAATTGGTATAAGAAACAAAATTATTTGAATGCTTTGAAAAAGAAATTGCTCTTCCTATAAGTTCAAACCATAAAGAGTGGTTTATGAAATGCATCAAGAATGAGTCTTGATTGCACTTAACCCCTGGATTAACATGACTAAAAAATAAAAAGGAGAAAAAATAAATGAAACCCAAACACAAAAAGACTTGACTCAAAGAAAATTAACACCTAACTAGAAAGACTAAAAAGACTAAAAAAACAAAAACAAAAATTTATACACAAAAAACCTTGAATAATAAGAAAGTGGGTTGGTTGTCAATGGATTTCTCATGATGTGTAATAGTAATGAACCACCCCATATATTCCTAAATAAATCCAACTTGTATTTTTAATTAGAAAAATAAAATTTGGACAATCTTGGTTCAAATTCTAGGCACAAATCACACAAAATCAGAAGTTGTGGTAACTATGCATGACCATGATTAATCCACAAACAAGTTCTCTTATCTTTAACATAACATTTAAATTAAAGATCATCAATATAAGAGGGATAATATGAAAATATCACTTGATCTAGCGAGTTCCCCACCATAGGGGTATACTCATATATAGTAATTTCTCCTTCTAGAGGTCTTATCTCATGGTACACAACTTCATGCACACATGGAAACACTTTAGGTTCCTTCAGACTTTCCCTCCATTGTGATCTCCCCTTCTATCAAGAAATTAGGAAAACTTTGTTTTTAATGGAACCTAAATGGATGGATTCTACATGACTCATTTATTGCCTGTTGATATATGTATAGAATACCCACAAATAGACATTTCCTTAGTCAAGACTGAGACCAAATTGAGCACTCTATCCATCTCTTCTAATGACATATCTTGTTTTGAGTTAGGTATCTTATCATTATTCAATGGGGAATAAATGCCACAATAATAAGCATTGATATCTTCTTCTTGATGACTTTTTGATTCAAAAATCTTAGCAACCTTGAGATCTTCTACATTTCCATCATTTTTTCAACTTTGAGAATTTTTGTAACTCTGGATTTTTGGAACTTCAAATTTTTTTGCATCCTCAAAAATTCTTTGCATATCCACACTTATTGCAACATCAACACTTGGAAGAATTTATTCATTGAATGGGAACACAAACTCCTCTTGATGATCTTCATCATTTTGTCCTTCTATAGATTTATCACATGATTCAAATGCCATTGCACTCAACTAAAAAGGTTGTTCCTCCATGATCTGTAGAGGCTGATCCAAAACATCATTATGTCCATATCCATTTTCACTTGGTCTCATACCTATAATATTATGATTCTAATTTTTGATGTTACTATAAATGCTAAAATTTCTAGTTTGATTTTGACAATAATTGTTTTGGGTAGCAAGTTGTCTTGGATGATTGCCTTGGTTTCTTGAGGAATTTAACTTTATTTTGATGAGTTCATTGAATAAAAGAGATATAATCTCCTTCATGACCTTAACCTCTCTATCCATATTGTTCTCAAGTTTAGCAGCTGGAAAAGTCTTTTGCTTAAAGAATATAGTGTTTTGGGGCTCATACCATGAATATATAATTGTTGGCATTAGATCAACTATAACCTACTTCATGAATGTAACAACCTCTTTGAAGAAATTTTCAATGGTATCAATGCATTTGGGTGGGAGCCCTCTTAGAAAATTAGAATTTAATGAATCCATTATTCCAAAATAGATCTGGATGGTAGCTTCTCATGGTATAGTGTATGAAAACTCCATTCTTTGATACATCCTATAGAAGCAATGATTAAATTGTGAAATAGTCTCATGGGGATCCCTCTTAATCGAGACAAACTAATGATATGGGATAGTTGGATAAATATAGATCTTGAATTATTTAAGAAACTTGCTCTCAAAAGAGTTCCAATTCCTTATTGACATCGGTAGTAGATTGAGATACCAATTGAATGCCATTTCCCCTAAATTGTAAGGAAAAAGTTTGCATGCCACATCCATATGTTGAATCTTGCTTCAATTATAGATCTTCTTGAAAATTTTAATATGATCTTCTATTGTTCATGATTCTCTATTGATGAACCATGGGAAATTGTTTTTAGGATTTCGGGCAAGTCATGTAATAGACCAGTTAGATTCAAAGGTGAACTTTGGGCGTTAAAGAAAGATATGGTGCATAATGAGTGGAATGTGTGAAGTAGAATGTATATTTGATGATGATAATGGAATTTGTAATAGAATTGGTAGAATTTTCGAAAATCCTTTGTCATTGTGAGACTTAAAAAAATGAATGAGTTCTAAGAACTATGGCTCACTATCTAAAATTTTGAAAGCTCATTGAAATGAAGATGATGGATCAAGATCTTCTAGTTTGCATCAATTCAAAAAAAAGTGCACCTCTAAAGAAGAACACTTTTTCAAAACAATACACATAGTGTACCTTACAACCCTTGCACACCTAGTGCACCTACACACCTTCTAATAGTTCATAGACTTGGAACTTTTTTTTTTTTTTTTAAATTGTAAAGTTTTCAAATAGTAACTGTGGTCTTTGAGCCAAATGGTTTTTAGACCCTCCTTCTAGCACTACTTCTATTGAGCTATCATTTTATATGATACTTAATGACATGAATCCTTTCAATCTCCTCTCTTGAAAAGATGATCTCAGATTGACTCCAAGGTTTCGGGCGATCTTGCAACCTACTAGAGTCTGCTCAATTAAACATAATTTTTTTTTTCACAAAGAGACCTTTGCTCGTTTGAACCAATTTCAAATATTAGATGATCAATTTACTTGTTGTTTAAAAATTAACCACAAAAATAGATATATTTTGGTATATTCTATTTATAATGAATTCAATTTTAACTTTGCACTTATATGAATTCCTAAATTAACCAAGTATTTATAAAGAGAATAATGAAGATAGGGTAACAAGAAGCTCACGAAAATGACTTGAAATGTAAATACCTAATAGATATAAGCAATGAAAATAATACGTCTATGAATTACGACTTTTAAAAGATCAGTATGTAACCAGTGAAAATAGGAGAAGTGCTTCCTTAATTCCACTGATGCAATCATTGATGGAGACTTAGTAAAATTGAAAGACATTTCACTTCTTGTCAAATCACAAGGCCACACAAAGTGTGCTCATGCGTGACAAAAAGCTATGTAGAAACAACAGGGTGATTTCTTCTCCAACTTGGTATGTTAGAAGAATTTGTCAACATGTGACAAACACTAGAACTAAAATATCATACAATCAAATCAACACAATAAAACAATTTGTTCCATTATTATCATGAATAAGAATCGACAAAAAATAACACACTTCAACAAGAATAACTACACTCAAAATGAGAGCACCAATCACACACTTCAACAAGAATAATTCCTCAATTTATAGGCCATTGTCTCCTCAATTTGTATTGAAAGTGAGATATTCATTTATGCAAATATATGTTTAAAGCTAATAAATCAAATCTATTTATATAAAAAATGACTCTCTAAATGATGTTAAGTAGGACTCCATCCTTGTTTATATTAATTAATGGGTGCATGAGCCTTTACATGACATAGAAACAATTAAATTAGGAGAAAATATGAATAAGGAAGTTGTTAAAAAGTTTAGGAGTCTCTAGAGATGCCAAAAATAGAGGCTCAATCTTCTCTAGATGTTTGTAGGAGTTAAATTGTCATTAAAATGCATTTTCGGTGCATGGAAAGCTCTAAATTTGGAACTAGCAATTAACTATTGGCATACCTTTGACTTCTTCAAAAAAATTTGGTACACCTTTGGAGAAGCTCACCTTTTGAGAAGTGCACCTTGTGCACCTTTGGAGAAGCACACCTTAGTGAAATTTTTGTAAGGTGCTCAATTTGCCAAAAAATCAAAGTTCTCAATTTTGAAAATGGTTTCTTGGTTTTTCTTAGATTAGGTCTCAAAGCACTCTAGTGTACTTATTTTGTCATTTTTTTGATGATTTATACCCTCTTTATAGATAAACATTTTCATAGATTTCAACTGATTCTTCTATCTGAAATTCCAAGGCACCCATGTTGAATCTTGTCATTAATAGTTGCATAAGATGAGAAACCAGTTTTGGTTCATGTGTCCAACCTTTGTATGTTTGATATTTAGTGCAAATTGCTCAATTTTTTCTCTTATCTGTCTACTTAATCATTCCTAGTTAGATACAAGGTAATCCAGATTATCTAGAATGATCAAATGTTTGAAACTCTTTCATTTTTTTTTAACAAGATTTTCTAGGCATTTTTAACTGGCTTTTTCAGAGGCCTTCTACTCAAAATTTCAAGTTGAAACTTTCATTGGTCCCTAAAATTGGGTAGGCAAAGGCTTGCTATTTTAGGGACTAACATTAGATTTTTAGTTCTTTCCAATGGTGTAAATAATTTTGAATTCAATGCTCTAGGTCAACAGTTATAACCCTAACAAGTTAAGGATGCCTTTTTACCTAGATAAAGAAGCAATAATTAGTCTAGAGAGTTGAAAATATAACCCAAAAAAAACCCTAACTAAAAAGAAACCTAGCCGAAATGCTCCAAAATAGTGAAAAACCAATTGAATCCCCCTCATAAGCCCTAGAATGCAAAATAGCACATGTACCGCACATTGATAGGTGCACTAAGTTTGTTGAATGGTCATTTTAAGGTCATTTGAGCATAGTTGTGCACCTACACATGTTGGTGGGGTGTGCATGTGTGCACCCATATCCTATTCCTTAAGCTTTTGAAAAGGTTCGCATGTGCCCACCTTGGGGAGGTGCACACATGTGCACCTTTCCTAAGATTTTAAATTTAAGTTGAATGCAAAAGGGTGCACATGCACACTTTCAACTTAGATTACTTAGGTTACATTTAGGTATTTGTTAGGTTGTTGTGAAAAAAGGTGCACAGATGCACACTTGGAACAGGTGCACATGTGTACATCTTTGGATGTCTTGACATTATTGTTTTGTGTGTCAGGTTGAGGTGCACATTTAGAGGGATGGGCTCAGAGTGTGCACTTGCACAAGTTCTTAGTTGCATATGTATGCATGTGTGCATCTCCAAAGTGAATGAGTATGCACTTGCACATTTAACACACTTGTGCACCTTGATGGGTGAGCATGTGTGCTAGAGTACATCCATACACATTGACACTTGAAATCCTCAAATTTTCTCCATTTCTGAGACCTAATTCCTCTCAATTAGAGATAAAGGCTAGACCTGTAGTCTAGGTGGAGCTCCAAAATGACCCAGGTCCTAGACTAAGGGTCTAGGAGACAAAAAAAATTACTAGGGGGTCTCCATTTCTAGGAGAAATAAGGTGTTTGTTGTGAAACTACAACAATCACAAAGGCCCACACTTCCTCGAAATGGCACCCAATGTGCATCTCCTTCGATGGCACCCAATGTGCCCATCATCAACTCACAGATGTCTCTATTCTGACCCACTACCACCTACACCTGCATCATTTCCCATCTATTGGGGAGGAATCTATACTTGTTAAGTATGCTACCTAGGTCTATGTTGTGACTAAAGTGGCTGATGTGGTGGTTGCTAATTCACAAAAAGGTTCCTAGTATGCTAGAGTCATCCCTTCATCTATTGAGTTGTCATTTTAAATGATGCTTAATGAAAGGAATCCTTTCAAACTCCTCTCTTGTAAAGTTAATTTGGGATCAACTCCAAGGTTTTAGGTGATCTTGAAACCTATTGGAATCTACTCAATTGAAGATAAATGTGAATGGTCATGAGGATGCCTTTGATGGTTCTTTAAACAATTCGGATAAGATTTTTAATATGCTTTCTATTTCAAAAGAATAAAACACACAAAAAGAAATATATTTTTCTATTTTCTATTTTTTTAATGAATGCAATTTAACAATGCAATTATTTGAATTCCTAAATTAACAATAAGTTTGTAAAAGGAAATAATGAAGATAGGTTAACAAGAAATTTTAAACAAATAACATGAAAGTAAAATCCTAATGGACATAAGCCATGGAAACAACGCATCTATTAGTTAAGCCTTTGAAATGATTGGTAGATAACCAATGAAAATAGGAGCAACACTTCCTTAATTACACTAATGCAATCATCAATGGGAATTTAGTAACTATAAGATGTTTCACCCTTTATAAAATTGCAAGGCCACAAAAAGTGCACTCATGCGAGATAAAAAGCTATGCAGGAACAATATGGTGATCTCTTCTCAAAGTAAGTACGTCAGCAAAATTTGTAGACTTGCAAGAAATACTAGGATTAAAAGATTGCTTTACCAGAACAACACAATAAAAGTATTGGATTAATTACACTTCATGAACATACATCTACAAAATATTACACACTTAGGCAATAATCAATACACTCCAAATACGAGCATCAATATCATATATTATTGCATCAAAATAATGGCAGACTAGAATACATATTAAATTCTTGAATTTATAAAAAATCTTCTCCTCAATTTTTGTTGAGAGTGAGAGATATATTTATGCAAACATATGCTTCTAAAATTATAAAAAAAATCTATTTATGTAGAAAGTGACTCTCTAACTAGTGCTTAGTAGGACTCCATCCATATTTATATCAACAAATGGATACATGAGCCTTTACATGTCTTAAAAAAAAGAAAGCATCAAAAAATAAGAAGAAAAAGCCTTTAGATGATGTAGGAGTGTATGGAAGTGCCAAAACTAGAAGCTCCATCTTCACTAGGCATATATAGGAGTTAAACTTCTATCAGAATGCATTTTTGATGCATGGAAAGCCCTAAATTTAGAACTGGCAATTAACTGTTGACACAGCTCTAATTTCTTCAAAATCTTCTAGCAAACCTCTAAAAAAGTGCACCTCGAAAGTAGCACACCTCGCACACTTGGCATAACTGCACACCTAGATCACCTATGCACCTCAAAAATAGGTTTAAAAAATGCAAAA
Source organism: Cupressus sempervirens (assembly GCA_028749045.1). Classification (NCBI taxonomy): domain Eukaryota; kingdom Viridiplantae; phylum Streptophyta; class Pinopsida; order Cupressales; family Cupressaceae; genus Cupressus; species Cupressus sempervirens. The sequence continues at coordinate 585,812,592 of CM053787.1, read as the reverse complement.
TTTCACCAAGTGTCAAAAATAAAATTTTTACCTTTGGTTTTTGTTCCTTTTTATACTAGAGTTATATTTGGGTATTTTCCCATAAATTTCTTGATGATTTCAGTGACATTAGCTGCATCAAAAAAACACTAGGCTTCATGCTTATCCTTTACTTTCTTCCTATAGTTACCCACCTTGATGGGAGTCTCTACAAAATATCTGATTTTTACATCCAACTCTAATAATGCTTCCTCTATTCTAAATGTTTGTCTAATGTCATAATCATTAGTAGCTTCCTCAAAACTCTTCTAAAATTGCTAAACTACTACCTCTATAGCTATTAACTTAACTCTGGAATCATCTTCAAAAATATCTAAACATGTGTCACTATAATGCTTCTCTACTTCCAAAATTGTCTATTAAGTCTAATCCTTGAGCTTGTTAATCTTTGTGTATAATTTTTCCATTATGTTATTTCCATTTGTAATCTTCTCTATACAATCATCAATCTTATCTAACTCTTTCATTGTAGACACCTCCATTAACATCCAATACCTTCGGCCTTTGATTTCCTATAGTGCTTACAAGTCCTTGGCCTAGGTATGTACTTCATCCATCAAACCAAAATCTTGATTCAAAATGACCACTATCCTATCTGCATTATCTTTCATATGGTGTAGTAGCTTAAGATTTTTGTATATAATATGTACACCTTTCTCTTCAAAACTTTCTCACCATTATTAACGAGCTCTGAAAAAGGGTCTAGTTGTACTATCCCCTTGTCTCTCCTCTCCAATGCTACATTCAAATTTTCCTTGAGATTTGAGGATCTAAAGGACCAACAACTTCATTCAAATATCCTTTTATGATTTCATTTTGTCTTCAAAGTGTTATAAATTCTATGCAATCCTATTCTAAGTACCTAAACATTTCTTTAATTCCTATTGTCACCATTATTTTAGCCATCTCTAACGTAGGTTTCCCAAGAATTACCTCCCTAATCTAATAATCTCTTAGAGTCAACTTTTCAAAATCTTTATGTGAGGTTGGGATAGCCATGTGAGTGAAAAAGCCCTAGTTTTGATCACTCATAATGAAGACTAATGCTTGTGCATCCTTTTGTAAGTTTACTAAGAACTTCAATCACTTCCATACTATCATCTTCCTTGCTAGTGAATTGCTACCTCTTGTTTCTAATGACTTCCTTTCTCAACCATTTTAGTACATGCTCTATCAAAAATTTACCTTTTGGAAAGAAAGGAGTTCTCTCTACTACGCTCTTCCCTTTATCCTTCTTCTATGGAGTCTTGTCTTTCTATGAGGGATCCACATCGAGAGCCTCTATATATGTAGAGTCCACAATTCTCACCTATATGTCTTGGGTAGTTTTCTAAGGTTGCTTACTTATCTATCCTTCGTGTAACACTTCATTGATAGATTTTTCTTATGGCTCTTCCTCTTACTCTACTTGAACTTGTCCTTCTTTGGTGCTTGGAGGGAGAGGGGTAGCTAATCCTTTATCTACACAAAATATGACTTGAACAAGAGATGGTGGAGCTACTTCAAGTCCATGTGGCAACTAACTTCAATCCTTTTATTGATCTCTATTAGTTAGAGTATATCTTATTTTTCCCCAACCAACTCAGTGCCAATGGGTATGAAATCAGAATATTTCATTTAAAAGACATCAATGCCCTTGCCCTCCTACTCAATGATCCATTGTTGTAGCTCATCTTCTGATGTAGTATATTGAATAGGCTACTGAGGAATGTATCCTAATTACCTTTTTCCTACTCCTGATCAGAGTCTTAATCTTTCTTCTCTTAATAGCATATGGGGAGGCTTGTACCTCTTATTGAGGTGGAGACACCTCTTGTACTTCCATTTTAGATCCTCCTTTCTCTTCCTTTGCTGGTGGCACTTGAGGATTGTCTTGGTTCTATTTAGCTTCAATATTTTCTCACCCTTGTATAGTTTCTTCCCATCACTATGGAGGTTATTGGGTTGCTTCCTCTTCTGGCTTGGCTTGTTAAGGATAAGTCCTCTTCCTCTTACCTTTACCTTTCTAAACTAGATAATATCCAACTTGTTTGTCAAGTAGGTGCACTATTTCTAATCTTAATGGTGACTGAGCAATAAATTTAGGTACTATAACCTTATCTCCTTGACCTCTTACTAGGTAGGCTTGAGCATGGAAGACCACTACTTGAGGAATTGGATCCAACTTGAATGGTTTTTTGACCCAATTCTTTGTCAATTTGATGACATGCCTAGGCCTATGATTCATCTCCAAATTTTCTTCTTTGTTAATCTAAAAATTCATGATAGGTCAATCACCAATCTTATCCCTATTTAATAATGGATCAAGAACATCCTCATATATCCTATTGCACCACCTTCTATATGGAGAGTCATCCTTTAATAATCCCTTATGCGGACATTGTAGTCATTTACGACATTCATCCAATGATCCTGGATTGCATCCTCATGCTAAAATGTCTTGCCAGCTAGATATTGCACCCTTCCAATATTTTCAAAATAGGGACAAGGAGAGTTATATTCTTCCAAATGATATGGATCCCATTCAGTTTCAGAAGATGGAATATCTTGTCTCTAGACTACACTAAATGGTCCTATCATAACAGGTCATACCCATGTTATTTTATGTAACTCTATCATAAGCAAACAAGAGTTGTCAAGAAATATCTAGTAGAATGAGTCTATCATTAGGGTAACTAGGGAGCTTCTTGGGGTTGATAATGGGAACATCTACCCTTAAATAAGTGAATGTTCAAAATTGGATGTAGTAGGCTCCAACCTCTGAAATCTTTGGAGTTGCCTCCTCTAACATCCTCTTCAAATAATCCCCCTCAGTGAAATAGATTATTGAGAATATAAATGCATCATTCACTATTCTATATTCATTACTACATTCTAGAAGCTTCTTTTTCACCAGTTGAGGATATACTATATAGGGCCATGCATTTTAATCTTGCATGCTACCCTTTTTGTAGAGTCCTAGATAATATTTCACCCTTGTAGCTAACAAGTACACCAAATATGATGTCATGTAAAACTTTTGGTTATTCTTAACCATGACTAGCTACTCACCCAAGTTCTCACTAAGAGTCGAAGCCCAATCAATTGGCATCTTCACTATTTTGATAGTTTCAATAAAGTACACCATCCAAATATTTAGCTACCTTAATATTGGAAACCTCATGACTCTACTCAAGAGTATGATAGAATATCCAATATCTTCCTTCATGTATCCTCTCTTCCTATTCACATTGCCTGCTTTACACCCTTGAGGATTCCTCTCAATGAGGTACAAGGATTGGATGATTTTATAGGCCTCCTCCACATGTTCCCTATACCATCTCTCTACTTGGTGATAGGTCAATCTGATGAACTGATCTACCCTTAGAAGATGGAACACTTTTTCTATGTTTTTGGGTCAGAGATCTAGGATGATCTCTCTAGTTATGCTCTTTATAACCCTTTCCATAGAGACATAGCTCTCCACTAATGTCCTGATCACTTCTAAAGATTGTAGTGATATTGGATGTGATGCTAGATTAACAAGTCTTGATCAGATTAGAGAAAATATCATTGAGGATCTTTCAATGTGATTGTTGCATAGTGCTAAGAACACACTCAAGTTTGTGTGACTGAGTTCATTGTCCCAAATCTTTGAATAATCATCTTGGAAACAAGATTTGGCTGGAACACCTTGAAAGTTGAAGACCATGGGTTTTGTGACCATGTTTGTAGCAAGTGAGGATGATGAAGAAGCCATTGAATCTACACAAAAATAATGTATATTAGTCTGGACTCAAAGAAAAAATTGATTAATTCAAACCCTAATACAAACATGAACAAAACATAGTAAACCTAATTGCTCAAAAACATCTATAATACCTAATATATAACCCCCAAATAATAAATAATGCACTTGGTTAAGTGCACCTTATTCTTTAAGCTAATGCACACCCTATATTTTACTTTGGCACAAAAAGGTGCACATTTAGTGCACCTAAAGAGGTGCACTAACCGCCCACCTTCTTTTTTCTTTCTGAGGGATGAAGCTGTGCAATATCACACCTAGATAGGTGCACTACTACACACCTCATTAGGGTGTTCATGAATTTTTTAAAGCTTAAAGATTTTTCTCATTTGTAAAAGGTGCACAATTGTGCACCTTAACTTGGTTTTTATGTTGTTTTTATGTGAATGGAGAGGAGGGGTGGTGCAGCATTTCACCTATTGTAGCTACATAGGTGCAATATGAGAACTTGAAGAAGAAGAAAAAAGAAAAGTGAGGAGATAGGGGGGTCCCCAAGTTTTATAGACCCAGGACCCAACACACCCCTTAGTACTGCACAGTTGTGCTGCTGCACATCACCAAAGAGTGATGCCTCCACTTTAGCTTTTGGTGCACTAGTCCACCTAATGAGGTGTGCTAGTGTACCATTTTGCTTAGTAAAAATGACTTAGCCTTATGATGATGTTTTTTAGAATTTTATTTTTGAATGGGGACCCAAATTGGGTCAAAAAACACTAGATAAGATGTTAAAAAAGACTCAAACCCTGGACTAGGGATCTAATAAGTTAAAAAATAAAGTATAGGGTCCCCATTTCTAGCAAAAATGGTGTATGCATTATGAAATCAAAACAAGTAGCCCCCCAAAAAAGGTAATAAATGAAAAAATCATTTCTTCATCAACAAACATTCTTTCGACTTGTGTCCAAGACCAACTAAATCCTAAATACTCCAAGCATATCTCAAATCACTTTACAGTAAAAAATTTAGAATCTTGAATCTCCAAGTTTAGTGTGTTTTTAGTACGTTCATTTCCTTCAACATCTTAGAATGGAATCTATCAAAAATTTCAAAAAACTTGGAAAGAATGTTCCACCCCTTTTGGTTCATCTATCACAAATCTTCACAAATGATATTTATCAATTCTTTGCCTAACCAGATGAGAGAATCAATTCTGAGGGCTCTTGGTGGGTTATCACTTTTTATTTGAATTCCTAGGTAATATTTTGAATAATTTCTTCATTTAGCTCATAATGTGGCCATTTGATTCTTCGATGAAGCCATTTTTTTATATTGGATAGCTTATTTAGAGTGCATATCCCTATAGTTGGATTACCTTTCTCAAACTTTATAGAATCATTCATTCTTAAAACATGTTTTCTTTTTTATTTTATTTCTATACCTTGACCTTGCTTAGACTATGTTGCCAAGACATTGGTGTCATTCTCAGATTTGGTCTTTTGTGAACATCCCTTGCATTCCTCTTTTAATAATTTTTTAGAAACTCTTGCACTAAACAATGATCTTAGCAATTTCTTCAAGAAGATCCTTTTATTTGAACCCATGAGGTTTGGACTATCCCTTGCTTCCTTCAATCTTGGTTTGAAAACACCTTAAGATAATTGATCTTTAAATTTATATATTATTGAGAACTTTTCAATCTACAATTCTAAATTCAAGACTAGAAGTCCTCTATTATTGCAAGTAACATCCATTCCTTAGCTAGTATAAGAAACAAAATCATAAAAAAAAATTGACAAAGAAATACCACTTCCTAAAATTCAAAACCAAAAGAATTGTTAGTAAGATATGCCAAGATAAAATCTTGAGTGCACCTATCCCCTAGTTTGATGCAACTTTGAAAACAAACACACAATTGAAAGGAAATATGAAACTAAAAAGAAACACTTGCAAAAATAAACACACTAGTAGAAATAAACACACTTGAAGAAAATAATTTTTCTTTCTTTTTGAGCTTTTATCTTTTAAGCTTCAAAGTAATGCTTTAGAAATTGTCCATTGACTAGCAATGGAACCAATTTACCCTGTAAGGAACTCAACCTAAAAGTCTTTTCTCCTAGAATTTCCACAATATGATAAGGACCAATCCACAAGCATTGAAACTTTTTATGGCTGCCCAAATTTTCTTTTGCCTTGTCCCAAAGTAGATCAAGGTCAGATATTCTAAAAGGATTTATTGTGGCCCTCTTGTCAAACCACCTCTTCATGATAGCTTGATGTTTCACTATATACTCCAATGAAACTATCCATTTTTTATCCATTTTAAAAAGATTTATCAATATAATTTATACTCTATCATCATCTTTAGCATACCACTCATGAATTTCAAAACATGAATCTTGAGGTTAAGTGGGAATACCAGTTCTTGTCCATAGACAAGTAGATATGGAGATGTTCTTAAAGAATTCTTGACCCTGACTCTATCTATCCACAAAGCATATTTGAGTTGTGTATGGAAATCTTTAGGATTCTTCTTTAACAAACATCTTATTACTATGATCAAGTTCTTAGTAGTAGACTCAACTATGCCATTTCCTTGTGGATTATAATTTGAAGAGAGCTTAATAATAACTCAATTTTCCATTGCCCATTGAGTTAGAAATGTTGATGAAAAAGAGGATCCATTGTCGCATACTAGGGAGAACAACATCCCAAATCTAGTAACAATGTGTTCTTCCAAGAAATTTGTAACCACCTTAGCTGTACAATTTCTAAACATGTCTACTTCTATCCAATGCGTGTAGTAATTAGTAATTGTGAGAATAGAGTGTGCCTAGTTAACGATGGTGGATTCAATAGACCAATAAAATCTAGACCCCAATTTGTGAAGGGGCATATCTCAAACACTAGTTGTAATGGCATTGCAAGATGTCTTTCTCTATTAGCACTAGTCTAACAAATATGGAAAGTACACACATGTTCAAAAGTATCTTTGAATATCATTGGCCATAAATAACCTAATCTTAAAATCATATGAGTAGTTGCTTTTGTTGAACCATGCCTAGTTCCATACTTGTCATGAAATTGTTCCAAAACTTCTTCTACTTCCTCACATCCTAAATATTTCAGGTAAATCCTTTCATATTTGCTTTTGTATAATTTTATATCATGCAAAATGTAGGATTCACACTTCAATTTGAGTCCCTTATGTTGTGAACTATTCATTTAATTGGGGTACTAATTTTTTAAAAGATAGTAAACAATTTCATGGTACTGGACATCAATTATTACACCTTGGTCAATATCAACTTGAGATACTACAATCCTTTTCTAATCTTCAATATTTGTTTCATCATCAAATTTGAATTCCTTTTCATCCTTGATCTGGTTATCTGCTATCATTCTTGATAATCCTTAGCCTCTTACTAACTTCATGGGTTGAATTTCTAAATCAAATTGTTGAAGGATTGTCATCCATTTCCCTAGTGTTTCACCAAGTTTATTTTGCATCAACAATGTCTTAAATGTTAGATCAAGGACAATCACATATACTCTACTCCTTATTATATAATGGAAAAAATTATTTACCACTTTGATTAAAGAAAAATATTGTTTATCAAGGTTGGAATAATTTATCTCAGTATTTTTTAGAGGGCAACTCATAAAGGCAATGTGCCTTTCATCTTCCTTTTCTTTCTTTTGTGTTAGAATCCCAACACATGAGTGTTCTGAAGCAAAAGAGTATATTTTACATGGTAATCCATAATATTGACTTACTAATAGTGGGGCTATGGAGATAGCCATTTTGATATCCTCAAATTATTTCTTTATCTTTGGAACCCATTCTATTTTTGCTCCCTTTTGAGTAAATCATTAAGGCGATGAACTATCTCCACAAATATTCTTATGAATTTTTGTACAAAATTTATCTTCCCAAAGAATGACTTAAGTTCTTTTCAACTATGATGAGGTGATAAATTCAAAATGGCTTCTATTCTATCTAGATCAATGGAGATTCTAGCTTCAAAGATGATATGACCTAGGAGATTTCCTTTAGTAACCCTAAATGAACATTTCTTAGGATTGAGTGATATACCATATTTATGACATCTATTGAATACCTATCTTAAATCAACAATATGAGTGCTTTGATCCTTTGAAAAGATAGTTAAGTCATCCATGTAGATGATTATACTCTTTTTTATTAATCCTTTGAAAGCTTTGTCCATGGCCCATCGAATTGTAGCCCCTGCATTAATTATCCCAAAAGGCATTCTTTTGTAAGAAAAAGTTCCCCATTTAGTCATGAAGGTGGTCTTTAGCCTATCCTCTTCATCAACCATTACTTGATTATATCCTGAGTACCCGTCCAATAAAGACATCATCTTTGAGCCATTTACACTTTACGAAACCTCATCTAGTGAAGGTAAAGGGTAGTTGTCTTTTTGAGATGGGAGGTTCATTTATGAAAATCCACACAAAAATGAATCTCTACGGTCTTTTTTCATATAGGAACCAAATTAGCCACCCAAATAGAATGGAAAATAGGAAGGATGACCTTGGCATTAAGTAGCTTCTTAACTTCCTTCATTATCAAGGTTCAATAATGGGATTAACAAGACTTTTCATTTGAGAGAAAGGCTTCGCATCTGGCTTCAGTGGAACATCATGTGTAATAATATTAGGATCGTATGTTTTTAGCTCTTCATAGCTCCAAGAAATGACATCCTTATACTCTACAAGTAATTTGAGCATGTCTTCCCTTTCTTATGCATTGCACACCTTTCTAATCCTTACCATTCTAGGATCTTCATCAGTACCCAAATTATATGAATCGCATTCTTCGATCCCCTTTTCTTTGACCATTTTTCTATTAAGGGCTTATTAATCATAATAAAAAGTACATTCCGATCCAACCAATTCCTTTAGGAATAGTGTTGGTTTTTAAGTTCAGGATCTCATCTTCATCTTCAAGTTCATCTTCCTTAGGTTTGTCATCTAGAGTGTCATCAATCTCTTGCCCTTTAAAGTGGCCATTGCACATGATAAATTCTAGTATGTATTGGTTGTCCTAGAAGACTTGAAAGTTTGGAATGTTATCTAGGATAGATGTAGTAGCCATAAATTCTATTGAAAATATTTTCAATTTTATTCTTTCAATGGGTTGTAATGCACTAGCTGAAATAGCTAGATCATCTGCTACCATGTTTTTCCTCCTTGCAATGGAATTTATGTTCAAAGGTTCAAAATCATCCATCAACTAATTTAACTTGTGTTATAACTAATTGAGAATCTCCCTCAACTATGAGAGTTGTAATTCCTTTCTCTAATGTGAAAAGAAGTCCTTGTATTAATGCTTCATAATCTGCAACATTGTTAGTACATCTAAAATGTAATCGATATGCTATGTAAAAAGACTTACCTTTTGTGTTGATCAACTCAATACCTACATCAACTCCTAATTTTCATTTGGAACTATTAAACTGAAGTGTCTAGATTGGATATTCTTTTGGCTTCTTAACCTTATGCTTATTTGTCCTTAGCTTTTCTTTTACTTCAACCTAAAAGGATTGTTTGTTGGTAGTCCACTGTAGTCTTTTGTGGGGTGGGCTCGATGATTTTCCATTGTTAGTTCATGATAGTGGAATTGTACATTTTTTTGTTTGTCTTGAATTTCCCCTATTAGTTCTATAGTTTCATCCACTTTGGGTTCAGGATGGATGACTACCAAATTCCATCCTTGAACTTTCATGTATCATGTTTTTCTTTGAACTGTGATGATTCCTGGTGGAGGAGAAGAAAAACCCCACCATTTGAAGAGGTATCACTGTATGATGCATTTAGATCTTCAATTTCCTCTTAAACTTTTTTCATACATTTAGATATGTTTATAGGACTTTGATTTTCCATGGGTTTACCTGTTGGAATGTTACCACTCTTTAGTCCCATCATCTGTGTTAATACCTTAGCAACTGCTTCTTGGCACAATGAACATTCAAACTTAGAATGAATAACTTTATGCAACTGACAAAATCATGGGAGAAGTAAGATACTAGGGTTAGCTTCTTCTCCTAAACATTCTAAACTATCCACCATGTTGTCTATGAACTTTAAAATCTCTTGCTTTGGGATTGAAATCCTGGACCTTTCATCTTGATCATCTAATATTTTGGTTGAAGTTGTATCAAATTCCATCACATTGTAAGAGCCCAAATTTGATTGTAAGAATGCAACTTCGTTTGGGGCACTATATTCTATAATCATTGTTTTTAACTTTGGCTCTGCATCTATGTTGATTTTATTGCTCAATCCTTTCCATGGTAACCATAACTGAGTAAGATCCATAGAAAACCATCCTCTTAGGCATTTTTTCCATTCTCTACATAGTAGTAATCCATATGGTTTTGGAATATCAACCACATGTATATTGATGATGTCTTGAATCTATGGGTCAATTTTCAATTATATCCAAACATCTTTCAACACCCCAATGACTTTCACCTTTATTGTATCTAGTTGTATCACTATCTGATTAGAGGTTGTTGCCTTTTGCTCAAAGAAAACAACTTTTGGAGGTTCATACCCTAGATATGTTAAAGTGGGGTTTTGCAAAGCAGGTGCCTATTGAAATGGAGCTAGAATCATATGTATGAATTGGCTAGGAATCACAGGTGCTTTGACAGGATATGTTGGAATCATTGCAATAGCTTGAGTTGGAAGCATCAATCCTCCTCCATTAGGATTGGCTTGCTTAGTGAAGTTAATCACTTCTACAAAGACTTTGTCCAATGTGTTGATATTTGTTGTAGCAATTCTTCTTAGAAAGATAGTAGTAAGATGGTCCATAGCATTCAGATAAATTTGAATAGTAGCTTCTGTTAGAGTAAATAATTAATTACTAATTATTTATTCTATTTACTTAAGCTTACTTAGGTAAATGCATACTTTGTATTTAATGCATGTAGTGGTTAGTTGACGACAACACGAGAGTTTTTTCCCTTCTAGCATGTTCCACCTTCTTATGGAAATGTGCTGAGTTGTCATCCTTATCTTCTACCACCTTCCAGCTTGTTCTACAAGCCTTCCATGAGCTCTTTATAAGTGGGCTCTCTCATTGTATTTTCATCACATTATCACATTACTTCTCATTGTAAATACATTTTCATTGCATTTGCATACTTGTGGTCTCTCATGTCCGTTTAGGATTTTTCCCTTGCTCCATGCTCTTCCTTTTCTTGGCTTCTCTTTGACAGGTTCTTGCATGCAGGTGATCTTGGGTGTCTTCGGAGTTGGCTTTCCTCAACTCCTACATGATATCAGAGCCTTCCTGCTATTGCTTAGTTGAAGAAATTTTGAAGCCGTGATTTGAAGTCACAAACTCTAGTTTGTTTGTGCATTTTTTCTTCAAATCAGAGGATTAGCATATTTTTGGAGCACTTTGGGACCAAACAGACATCACCATTTGATCCGAAAGGCCGTTTGCAGTCAGGATTCATATAAAGCTTCTTGATTTTGGAAACAGAGCTCCGAGAGGCAAATTTTTTTTTGGTTGTAGGGTATCGTACGGTCGTATGGACAATTTTTTGCAAAAAAAATTTGCACAAAGCACGCCATTGCGGCACCGTCGAGTGGCCATCGCGGGGCCGCCCTCGCCCAGCTCCTCCAGCGATTGCAGCTTCTCTGCCTCCGACACGCCGCCCTCCTGCCTCCGGCGACCGCAGCTCCGCCGGCCCCAACAACCTCCTCCTAGCGGTGTTATTCTGATCTCTACCCTCTGCCTATTTTTGGCCACTACCTCCTCCCATCTTCAGGCTTTAGTCTTCCAGCGCCACCTGCCAGCTATTCAGTTTTCGGCATCGCCCCGCCGCATGCTACTTTCGCTCTGTGGATCTGTGTTTTCCACTGCTCCGCCTGGTTCAGCCGCCTGCTGCTCTACCGGGTCCAGTAAGTAGTGCCAACAAACATCCTCTACACAGTCAATGCCTGTGTCAACTCCATGGCAGCAGATTCTGAGCCATTCCACGTGAGACATGTGGCAGAGGTGCCACATGGAAAATTGCCATGTGTACCTACCACATCAGCATTTTTGCCATGTGGCATGCCATGTGGCACTCTATTTTTCTGCGACAGGTCACAAGCCATCAATTTTAATCCAGCATACTACTGACATCAGCATGACATCAGCATTGCATCAACAGACCCTGCCTTGCACCTCTCCTAGGGTCATTTTGGACCTACCTTTGGTTTTTTTGCCATAACATTTGCATGCGGAGGTATTTTTTCGATCTGAAAGAAGCACTGAAAAATTGGTTCTGAGATGGAGACTTTGGTGTAGGTATTTTTAGGTTTTAAGGCATTTTTATTGCCTATTTTTTTTATTAAATTCTAAAGTCCTTTTTTTGACTCCAGCAAGCATATCTTTTGCATCCCATGCCCATTTTTTGAAAACTTTATATTTCTGGAAAGCTGGTTCTGTGTACTTTTCAGAAATGTAGTCTTTTTCCTGATTTTTTGGCCCATTCTATTTCTATCATAGTTTTGGCATTTTTGCTATATGATGGATATCTTGAGTGTTTTAGGCTCGAGGATCATTTTTCTGGCATGGATTCTCTTGTTTTCGGTTGTACTTTCTTTTGTTATAGCTTGTTTTTAGTTTTGATCATTGTAGCTATCATTTTGAAGCACTTTTTTGTTTCACACTGAGATAAAGTGCCACTTTTGCATTCCAGGGATCATGAACGTTGTTTTGAGTCAGTTGTACATGCACTATTTTCATAAAGCACCATGGGGGGATTATTGTTTGCTATTTTAGGAATTCTCCCTTCGTCAAGTGAGTGTCCCTTCCACGACATTAGCCCCACGCAAAGTCAGTTAGATCGTGTCTTTATAGGTGTCTGTACCTCTTTTCCTCTCTCCTAGTTCTTGGTTCGTTTGCAGGAGACTTTGGCCCACCTTCTTTGTTGCCTATCATCACACCCCATCTGCATTAAGGGGGGGTTATGCTGTTGTTAAGATGCATCTGTGGTTCGATGGTTCGATAGTGTGAACTATGTATTCAGTGGTTGATCCTATGTACAAGGCGATTGCAGTGGCTGGCTACCTATGCATTTTGGTGAGATGGATCATCTACCATATAGACATGCTTGGTTCATGCCTTCTTCTTCCATGAAGGTTCTTCAGATCAGCAGTTTGACAGATTTGCGGCTTCTTCATGCTTCAGTGATGCTGCTTCTTCATGATCACTTCTTGTTCCTATTTTAGGGAACAATTTCCCTAGTTGGAGACTTCTTCAGCTCTTCACTAGGTTACCTCTTTTTGGGGGAGGGTTTTTCCCACGTGGTTTTCTCTCTTTCCCCACTTTTAGAGGTTGCATCTTCTTGCATTGTACTTGGGTACCTAAATTGGCCTCGTTGCCAGGACCCATTATGCATTTTTCATTTTTTGCTTTATTTTGTGAGCTTAAGGCATTTCCCTAAGTTGCACTTAAGGGGGGGTGTTAGATTAAATAATTAATTACTAACTATTTATTCTATTTACTTAAGCTTACTTAGGTAAATGCATACTTTTTATTTAATGCATGTAGTGGTTAGTTGATGACAACACGGGAGTTTGTTCTCTTCTAGCATGTTCCACCTTCTTGTGGATATGTGCTGAGTTATCATCCTTATCTTCTATTATAGACACCTAAATTTGATTACACCACTTTGGTAATCTAATTTAGCCATCTCTAAAGGCATCATTAATTAAATTCCTATTTAATTAATCCTTTTCTATCCCCTAGCTAATTAATTTAATTAATCATCTATAGTCCTAATTGATAAATCAAATAATCTATTATTTATCAATTAAATCCTTTTCTCCTATCTAATTCCAAAAATCCCCATTTATTAAATAAATCTATTTGATAAATAAAATCCTCAAATTCAAAAACCCCTAACCTATCTCTAATCCTCTATTTAGCCTAATCCACCCCATCCACCCATACTAACCAAGCTTAGCCACTAACTCACCCACCCTCATTAATGCCATCCACTTGCACATCTCTAACATTCTTAATCTAATCCTAAACCCAAGCCTAATCCACTCCCTAATGTTGTCACATTCCCTAAAACAAGTTTAAGAATTTCCTAAACCAAATCAAAGTCTCCTCTCAAAAATCCCAACCACCAAGTCATGAGTGCTCTTACAAACCATAAAAGACTCTTACAAGCCCACTCATGACTCTTACATCCATCTTCCACACTCTTCCCTCTTCCACACTCATTCCTCTTACATCCCTCTTACATACTCAACTCCACTCATCATGCCTTTAACCAACCCTTTACCCTACCCTCCCACACTCATCCTACTTGTGACAAGTGTCACCTTCCCATTGGTGCTAAACAAGCACAATCTATGTGCTCCCCTTTGAGTGCATCTTAGCCCTCCTTAACCATCTCCCCATCCTTGCATCTAAGCCCTCCATCCCTCTACCCCTTGGCCTATAAATTGAATCCCATCCCAAGCCATTTCATCAACAATCTTTGAGCTAAAATTAACATGCTATTTTGAGAACCGAAGCCATCAATCTTACCCTTATAATGCCAAATTGAGAGCTCACAAAGCTACTAATTTGCCATTACCCACCTCCATTGAAGCAACTTTTGAGCATCTTGAGCATACATCCACATCAAAGGACACATCTACAAAATCAAGAAAGCATGGAGTCTTTTCTCTTGTGAGGTTTGCACTTTTTGTTTGTTTTTCTTTGTCTAAACATATATGTGAATTTAGTTTTGGTTTGTGAATGTTTCTCTTATTGTTAATGTTCGTTGCATTCTAGATCTTGTTCTACATTTTGGCACGCCCAGTGGGACCCCGCTTTAGGTCCTTTTTTTCATCAATTTATATCTATTTGTTATTTTAAACTAACCATCTAATGTTTGTTGTTGTTTGAGTGTGTTGTGAGGGTGTTTTGCTTGTTTTTGCAGTTTAAAGAACACACTTTGGAAGAAGACATACCCTCAAAAATTTGAAAATAACCAAAAAAAAAAAAAAAAATCTAGAAAAAATCCGCATTTTTTAGCTTTTTTTTCGTGCAGTGTCGTCTCTGCAGTTTGGCATCTCCGCCTCCAAATTGTCATCTCCGCCAGCTACTCTATCTTTTTTGCAACTAAATTATCATCTATGTAGTTTGGCGTCTTCGACTGTCATCTACGCATCCTGGACTGTCGTCTCTGCAGATCAGCGTCTCTGCAATTTAGCGTCTGCACCTAATGAATTGTCGTCTTCGCCTATCTTTGTTGCACTTCTGCTTTAAAATCTTTATTTCTGCACTTTGTAGTTAAAAAAAAAAAAAAAACTCTATTGCACTTCCGTAGGATTTAGACCATTTTAAGCATTTTTATGCGTAGGAAAAATAGCAAAAAAAGTTAAAAATTTTTTTCCCATAGTTAAGCTCTAATTTTTGAAGATTTTGGCTAACTAACTAAATTGCTTTTTTTTGTCTCATTGCAGGTTGGAGCACATATGGAACCACTAACCATGTTTCTTGCAAGTTTTCATGTTGCTAAAAAATGAACTTGAATGTTTAACCATTTGTCTTTGAATGCATGTTGCTAAAAAATGAACTTGAATGGTTAAACACATTTTCCATTGAATGAATGTTACTCAAAACACACTCTTGAATGCCATGGATTAAAATCAATTTTTCTTGGAATGCATGCTTAAAACAACAAATCCAATCTTGAATGCCAAGGATCAATTAACAATTGCAATATCAAACACTTCATTTAGAGCTTCTAAAATTGAACAAAACAAATCTCTTTTTCACATGCAATTTAGGTAAAGTTTGATTTTTGGACAATTAAGAAACTTTGTTAAGTTAAATACAAATTTACAAAAATCAATTTGAGTAGTTCCTTGTACTCAACTTTTTTCTAATCACCCATCAATTCAACCATTGGTTGCTATCTCAGTGCCATTTATGGGGATGGGTCTACTTGAAAAAGGTGTTAAATGTTCCACAATCTAACTAACTCACTTGGTCTTTGAACGTTTTCTTTAACTTTATCAAAATTCTTAAATGGCCAAAACTCTAGATTAAATCGATCACACTTCATGTTTGGGCACTAAAATTAAACAGCAACTGATGTGGAGAGCCTCCAGGCACATGCTTGAAATCAAATCTCACACACTTTTTTTTTGGGCTTAAAACAAACTCACACTCAATCTTCAATGCCTTAAAGAAAATTAATTGATACTTGACGTGGAGGGCCTCCGGGCACGCGAGTTTGCTTTTGTTGACCCTAACTCTTCTTATTGTTTGCATTCTTTGATTGATTTACTTTTTTTGGCACTTCAAGTTGAAATTGAACATTGTTTCTTAAACATGAGTGCTTGCAAAGTCTAGATTAGCACACATAAGAGTCAGTTGGTAAAAGAACGAGCATGTTTTTAGCCCAAGGTCATCCAAGTCTTCTCTCCCCTTGTCATCTTTCGAGGCCATCTTGGGTGCATAAGATTAGGATCCAAAATCTTGTTTCTTTTTAGGAGGCCTGCTTGGGGATTTCATCACCCCTTAGACGACCTCAACTCTAGCGTTCTGGCGGAGTATAAGAATTAGGAGGTGAATCGAAAGACACCTCTCTTGGGATCAAGATTTTGTCACTCGGGCTAAGCCTCAAAGAACTTTATACCCTTGAGAAGTGAAAGAGGAGAAGTGAGTTACCGCTCCTCTCAGTTGTGTGACATCTTTTTGGTCTCATCTATGGATTTGGGCCTCACGTACCTTGCGTATATCAAGGACTCCCTAGCTAAACCAACTATCAGCCTTGTAGACAACCATCTAGGATGTTAATGTGTTTGAAGTGACTGATCGAAAAATTTGTAGAACATACACACTCCTCGGCGCAAGTATCACATTCTGAGAACCATAAACTTCTATCTGGGTGTTTCTATCTATTGCTTGATTTTATTTTACTTATTGAATGAATGTTTGCCAAACTTGGTCAATCCTAGCTTAGGGCACACTTAGCATAGTCACTGCCTATTTTAGAAGTTGAACGAGTCAAAGAAAAACAACTGAGATTTCTCAAAAGCCAAGCAAATTCAGGAATTTATGTTGGAACAACCCAAACCCAAACAGAAGTTTCACAAGGTCAAACTCAAGCCATCTTTAGCATGCCAAGAACTTTCAGCCAAGAGAAAAGAAATAACACCAAGCCCACAAATTTCCAAACTCCACAAAGTAGAGGACAAAGCTACCGAAAAAGCACTTCAAGAGGCTTGGTTAGAGCGCACCATCAAATTTAGCCAACATCCAAGAGTTAATCCTGCTTATGCCTTACCAACTAGTCATGATTTCTATGATTAGACACCCTTGTTTCTCCCCATCTTCTTGGATAAGCTTCACTTTAGAGTCATCTTTGTAGAAAAGCCAGCCATCTTTGGTAATCCCCGTAAGCATTATTAGCTCATCCATCTCATTTAGAATCAAACCATCTAGCCAGCAATCCAAAATCTTTGCATCTAAGCCTTCAAAATTTGTTGTCACCTTGCCAAAAGTTGGCCATTCCTAAAATCTTCCAAATCCACCAATCTCACCAAGGTTATCCCTTTGACAGAGCTTTGTCTAGGGTAATCTAGCTTTGTCACTTATTATCCCTTATCACCTTGAGCTAAAAGTTGGGATCCACAAGTGGTCAGTCTCATGTTCTTCCTAAAGGATCATCAGTCTATCCTTAAGTTGACACAATCACCACCAAGCTTGCACATAGGAAAGTAGACTTTTTGTGCTTTGGCAACATATCTTTCAAGTTAGAATCCCCAACCCAATCCTCCTTAGGTTTTTTCATATAGCTTTTCCTCAACCTAGGAAACCATTTGCATAGAAAAGCCTTCCCCCCTTTTGCATCCACTAGCATTTGTTGCATCTCATCCCTAGGAGCATTTTTCACGCCACTCATCACTTGCTTAGCCAAGAAGAAAGAAATAATGGAGCCCTATCATTTGGATTGAACAATATCACCCCCCTTGAGCACTCAGCCATCCTTCAGCCCAGAGAAAGCTATGCCATCACCTACTGACATTGAAGCTTTCATGAACCAACTAGGAAATGCAATATTGGTAAATGCCATTATAGACAAGAACAAAGAGACAATCATGGCTAATTTTTGGAGGGACAATGTAGGAACCTTTGACTTTGGAAGACCCCCCCCCATTATCAGATCCATCTCACCCATTGTTTAGGTAGCTGCCACCACCCATAGGCTCTTATGATCCAAATTATCCTCAATATATGCCAAAAGAAGAGCCTCCAGCTAATCCATATGATCCAACAGACCCAAACATACCATCATCCACCCAAGTTGAAATCTCCATGCTGCAAGAAAACCCAACCACCACCACTCCATCCTTGGTTCATACCTCTCTTCTCCAAACCCCCTTTACCCAAAACGCCTCACCATTCACCCCCTTCACTATTGCTGCTACTTCCCAACCCAGCCTTCCAAATCCACCCATCTCCCAAATCAGTGCTAGCATCTTTGGCCAACCTCAGCAATATACAATAGGGATGCCACCCATGGGGCCAAGTAATCAACCTTTCATCACCCCCAACTTGTTTACCACAGCCCAAAGCATAATCCCATCATTTCCATTAGGTCTTGGGAGCTCAATACCATCAGGCACAAATCCACAAGTTACTACCTTCACTCCACAAAGCTATCAAATCCCACAAGCTACTGCCAATTTTCTACCAAGCTCCCAAGTGACCCTAGCTCCCGCCACCGCTCTACCAAGCTTCCAAATCCAGCCACCAAGCTATCAAACCCCATCAATTCCATTCCCAAGCTTTCAATTCCCACCACCTCCACCACCAACTAATCCATTACCTCCTATTACGAACTACTTTTCAATGCCACTTCTAGGAGGTAATCCACCAATCCAACCAACCACCAATTATTTGCAAATACCATCCCAAATGGGGGCACAACCCACATATATTGGTCAAACCCCACAAGCCCCCCGACCCTTTCCCCAAGCCTCACAACCATCTTATACCTTACCCCCACAAAGCAATCCATTTATCCCATAGCCAGCTTATGTTCCTCAATCCCAACCTCAAATCCCATATCAACAGCAAGCCTCGAAGCACATGCAGCAATATGCGCCACCTCCCCCTCAGCAACCTATCATCCACCATGCAGCTTCCCAAACAATGTACAATCCCTATCAGAAAATCCCTCACAACCATCCATATTCAGTGGCCCCATCTAGTGCATACCTACCTCAAGGCACTCCTACATTGGGGGCACCCCAACCATCACCTATCAATTCAGAATGGGAGCAAATGAAGACAGCTCTGAAAGCCATCCAAGAAGGGAATGATCCGAAGACATTCAAGTTTAAGAATGTGTGTCCTTACCCATTTGACAGAGCCATTAACACGACACCATTTCCTGAACACTTTGAGGTACCCAAATTTGACAAATTCAGAGGAAAAGAAGACCCTGTCACACATATCAAAGAATTTTACATGCACTGCCAGGATGTGGCATACAATGATGTCTTCCTCTTGCACCTTTTTCCCAAAAGCTTGGCTGGACCAGCTCTTGAATGGTTTTACAGAATCCCCTATGGCACAATTAAAAACTTTGCTGAATTATCTGAGGTATTCGTAGCCCAATATGCCCATCTTGTTGAAACAGAGCTATCAATAGTTGATCTTGTCCACACTAAGCAAAAAGGTGGAGAAAGCCTTGCCGAATACCTAAAAAGATGGCAAACCCTTACCACCCGCATATCTTGTACCTTGCTAGAATGCCATGTGGTGAAAATGTTTATTGATAATGCCCATCCCAGTTTGGCTCACCACATGACCATGAACTGTCTACAGACCTATAAGGATATCAAAGAGAAAGGAATGATCCTTGAGCAAGGACTCATTAAAGATGGTGTGGTCAAGATTTACAAAGAGGCCAACCAAAATCAATCACATTCCAATGACAAGTCTAGGTATTGGAACAAAAACAAACATGTTGCAACAGATGGGGTTACTGACACAAGACATGTGAATATTGTTGGTCCTTCTCAAAACTAGTCTAACCCACCATATCAAACAAACAACCAACAAGCTATCAATTACCAACAACAGAATAACCAAAGCTATCAAAACCACAATACAAGACGCAACTTTCAAGGGTCTAACAATCAAGCTAATTCCATCAATGTAGCTGCAAGGCAAAAGCCTAGATTCCAACCTACACCTAGAAACTATACACCCCTTGGTGAGCCATTGGATGTTATTTATGAGAAATTGGCTAAGGAAAACCTCATCAAATTTCCTCCTACCCAAGAAATTGATCCAAGCCAATCCAAAGCTACATGGTACAAGGACAATGAGTATTGCAAGTTCCATAGGGTAAATGGTCACACAACCCTCAGATGCATGAAACTGAAAGATTATGTGTAGGACCTCATTGATCGGAAAGAAATCATTGTTGGTGCCCAAACCTCTCCCAATGCAGGCTTACAGATTTATCAAAATGCTTTTTCTCCACACAACAACCAAAATCTTGGAAAAGCACCTATCTAAAACAACACCAACAACCGCCAGCCGAACCAATAGCATGGGAAGAACAATGACCACACTTCATCCTATATAGACTATGATAGCCTTATAGGTTGTATATCCAAGAAAGAGCCTTCTGTAAATGTTATCAATATCTGAGGACTAGACAATGAGTGTGCAGTCACCACTTGAAGAGTGCGATTTAACATCACAGGCCCACCAGTTTCACCAGCACCATCAGTTCCATCAAAAAGCCAGTACAATATCTTGGAACACCTTGGGAACATGCCAGCCCAAATCTCCATTTTAGACCTTCTCTGCACTAGTCCTGTGTACAAAGACATCCTTGACAGTGCTCTCATAGAATCCTGTGTCCCTTCTGATATCAACGCTACTGACTTTCGTAATCTCGTCTGACACCTATCCTCCTCTTGTGCCCTATCATTCAAACCCACTGACATACCCGCGGTCGAGCCAGATCACACCCTTTCGCTTTGCATAGCCATCATGGTATCCAATTTTGTCGTAGAAAGAGTAATGATAGATAATGGATCAGCCTTGAACATTTGCACCCTAAAATTCATAAAAGAAGCTGGGTATACTGAGGCAGATATGATCAGTGAGGTTTATCACCATCAAAGCTTATGACAACTTGGAAAGGACCACAGAAGGGACTATTTTGCTACCAATCAAGGTTGGGCTGGTCATCCAAGAGATAGTTTTCCATGTTGTTGATCTAAACCTACCATTTAACATCCTCCTCGGTCACCCTTGGATTCACGCTATGAAGGCTGTTCCATCCACCTACCATTAGTGCATCAAATTTCTACATCAGGGCACTGTGGTGACCATCCATGCCAATCCAGAACCCTTTGCTTACTGCAATATTGTGGAAGCCTCATATACAAATCATTGCCCTGGAATAGACATCAGCACAGCCATCGCCAGCTCATCGCACACTTGTAATGATGCAGAAACCATCATTGCCTCCACCCTATCTACTGTAAAGATCAACAACAAAGGCTGTGGAGAATATAGTCTGTCAGATGCATTTTCTATTGGAGCAATCCCACTTGATCCACATACCCATGGACGGCCAACATATCACAAAGCTAAGGAGATTCCACCTCCTCGATACAAACAGTTATGCCCAACCACCTTTGTGTCCTTAAAAAACCCTCTTCATGAAGAGCTCACTCCAGATATCAACAATTGGTTACATAAGGATGCACCTCCAAGAAATCAAGCATGCCTTGATCACTTCAGCCAGAAGTATCCCCAAGAAAATAAGGTCATCATTGAAAAATGGAACTATCAAGGAGGTGGACTAGGACCAGAAGAAAGGGGCATGCAATTTACCATCAAAGCACATAAGTGGGAAACGAAGTCAGGTCTTGGCTTTGGCATACCCACAACTGGGGGCACCAACAAGAACGATCACACTTTTTCAAACATCCACTTCGACCTTGTTGAAATCAAAGAAATTCCTAAGGAAGTAGAAAAGAGAGGTTACATCGATATCCCAGACCAAATCTTCCTAGGAGACTCTGTTCTCTGAGAACTATCCATCCATCTCATTGACCTACCACTCGCTCATCCACAACTAATAGATTTGGACCAACCAAGTGTCATACATATTGATGAATTCGCATCAGAGGAAGCACTTCTAAGATTTATGGGAGCCGAAACTCCTCATAAGAAAACAAAGCTAGATCCTGCCTACATCTACAAGCTAGATCACAAGGGGTATTTTGAAGAAAATCCCCAACCTAGTTTTGATACACCCAAAACTGGAACTAAGGTAAATCTGGGACTAGCTAAGGCAGCGAAGAGAACCCCTCAGCAAGAAAATCTAGAGCCACAAGTAGAACATGAGGATTTAGTATTGCCTCCTCAAGATAATCGACCAAAGGTGTCTTCTATTCTAATAGATGATACTAGATAAGTCAACATCAGTTCTTTAGAGATCCCTAGACTTGTTCACATTGCTGCATCCCTATCACAAGACCAAGCTGACCTCCTCTTTGAGGTCTTAAGAGAGAATATTGGCCAATTTGCATGGTCATATCAGGACATGCCGGGACTTGATCCAAAACTTGTAGTTCATCATCTTGCAGTTGATCCAAAGATCAAGCTCGTCAGACAAAAGCTTAGAAAAATGCACCCCAAGGTGGCATTACTGGTCAAAGCTGAATTAGAAAGAATGTTAGCTGCTAAGGTTATCCAACCTATCAACTACTCAGAGTGGATCCCCAACATGGTCCCTATCACTAAGCCTTCCGGTGACATCAAAATCTGCACTGATTTTAGAGATCTACACAAAGCTTGCCCAAAAGATGATTTTCCCTTACCCAACATAGATATGATTGTAGATATTACAGCTGGACATGAGATTCTGTCCCTTATGGATGGATTTTTTGGGTATAATCAGATCAAGATTGTAGAAGAGGATTAGCATAAGACAACATTCACTACCCCTTGGGGAACCTTCTGCTACACCATGATGCCTTTTGGCCTAAAGAATGCTGGGGCTACCTATCAAAGAGCTATGACAACCATTTTCCATGATTTATCCATAGCATTTTGGAGGATTATGTGGATGATATCCTATTCAAATCTCACACCTTCATGGATCATCTCGCTGACCTGGAGAAAGTCTTTGATAGGTTAGCCCAATATCATCTCATTTTAAATCCCAAGAAATGTGTCTTTGGGGTCACATCTGGCAAGCTTCTAGGCTTTATAGTTTCTAAGCAAGGTATAGAGATTGACTCCAAAAAGGTCAAGGCTATCTTAGACATGCCTCCTCCCCAGACACTGTGATAGCTTTTCTCTCTTCAGGGAAAGCTTCAATCTGTCCGACGCTTGATCTCCCAGCTTGCAGATAAGTGTACACCATTTTCACATTTACTAAGGATGAGAACTTCAAGTGGGATCCTTTATGTCAGCGTAGCTTCGATCAGCTCAAGCAGTATCTCACCAATCCCCCTATCTTGGTTCCACTAGTTCCTGGTCATCCCTTGATCTTGTATATATCAGCAACACCTACTACTCTAGGGGCACTTCTAGCACAACATGATGATTATAGCAGAGAGAGAGCCATCTACTATATCAGTAGAACCCTAGTTGGTTATGAACTCAATTACACTCCTATGGAAAAAGCTTGTTTGGCAGTTGTTTTCTCAACTCAAAAGCTTCACCACTACATGCTAAGTCATACCATGCAACTAGTCTCCAAGATTGACCCTCTCAAGTATATGCTCTCTAGAACAACACTTACAGGCCGTTTGGCCAAATGGGTTATGCTCCTTAGCGAATTTGACATCCAGTATGTAGATAGAAAGGCAATCAAAGGGCAAGCTATAGAAGATCACCTAGCTGATGCACCTCTAGTAGATGCATATCCTTTTCTCACAGAATTCCCAGACGAGCATATCTACCTAATTGAAGAACAACCCCCATGGAAGCTTTATTTTAATGGCTCATACATATCTCATGGATCAGGGGCAGGAATATTATTAGTTACACCTCAGGGAGATTATATTCCAAAAGCCTTCAAGCTACAATTCCCCAGGACCAACAATATAGCAGAATATGAAGGTCTTGTAGTAGGGTTAAAGATAGCTGCAAAATGGAATATCACTGAGTTAGAAATCTTTGGCGATTCCCAGCTCATCATCAAACAAGTCTTAAATGAATATCAAACCAAAGATGAAAAGCTATTACCCTACAAAGAGCTAGTTGATCAGTTGACCCAGCAGTTTACAAAGCTTCAGTTTACACAAGTGCCACGAATACAGAACAAGGCAGCAGATTCCATGGCCACTATCAGCTCGCTCTTGGAAATTCCCCAAGAACCTATGTAGTATGAGTTTTTAGTCGAGTAGCTCCTCACACCCGCCTATGTGAATGCGGATTCAAACCATGTTTGTATCTTGGCTGGTCCCCAATCCCCTTGGTACCATGAAATTAACACTTACCTTAACAATGGTATCATATCCCCTCACCTCACACGCACCCAATGCCAGAACCTTATTCAAAAATCATCCCGCTATGTCATCATAGCCATTACCCTATATTGTTGGGGTTATCACAATACCCTCTCTCGATGTTTAGATGAAAATGAGGCCGCCATGGCATTAAAAGAAGTACATTCTGAAATTTTTGGTGCCCACACGAGTGGTATTGTCCTAGCATGACAAATCCTTAGAGTAGGTTACTATTGGCCTACCATTGAAGAAGACTCCTGTGACTTTGTCAGAAAGTGTCTCCCATGTCAGCATCACACAAATCTTGTGCATGCTCCAGCACAAGATCTATAGCCTATTGCACCACCTTGGCCTTTTTCTTGTTGGGGCCTTGATCTAGTTGGAACTATCACACCTCTCTCATCCGATGGACATAAATGGGTAATAATAGCTATAGAATATTTCACTAAATGGGTGGAAGTAGTCCCCCTAGTCTCAACTATAGGAGTTCAGGTCTCCAAGTTCATCTTGTACCACATTGTTTTCCG
Source organism: Cupressus sempervirens (assembly GCA_028749045.1). Taxonomy (NCBI): domain Eukaryota; kingdom Viridiplantae; phylum Streptophyta; class Pinopsida; order Cupressales; family Cupressaceae; genus Cupressus; species Cupressus sempervirens. The sequence goes on along the minus strand of CM053787.1, from coordinate 585,787,761 downwards.
CTTTGGCATCCCATCCACCATCCTCACTGACCACAGAGGTAACTTTAAAAATCTCAACATGGAAGAATTATGCACTTCCCTCTGCATCCATCATCGCTTTTCTAGCCCATATTTCCCACAAGGTAACGGCTAGGCAGAGGCAACTAATAAAACCCTCCTCAAAATCCTAAAGAAAGTTGTCAATGATTCCGGCCGTGATTGGCACCTTCAAATAAATCTGGCTCTATCGGCCTATCGAACTTCCTTCCATACATCCATAGGAACAACTCCATACTCCTTAGTCTATGGTGTCGAAGTGGTATTACCTATAAAAGTTGAACTTCCCTCACTACGCATATCTTTGCGAGGGAAAATCTCAGATGAAGAATACAGAGTAGCTCGGCTCACCCAGCTAGATCTCTTAGACGAGAAGAGACAACAAGCCTATGACCATCTCATAGTCTACCAAACTCGTCTCAAAAGGAATTTCAACAAGAAGGTGCTCCCACGACACTTTCAGCCAAGTGACATGGTCCTCAAAGAAAATATGACAGTCCAAGCAGATCGAGAAAGGAAAGGCAAGTTTGAACCTACATGGCTTGGTCCCTATGTGGTTACCGCCTCCTTTGGCTCCGAAGCTTATCAGTTATCTATACCAGAAGGAGAACTCTTGAATGGTCCCATTAACATCATTCATCTCAAGAAGTTCTATGCTTGAAGATCCTTGGTATACCCAGCTTTTGAAAAATACAAAAAAAAAAAAATAGTTAAGAGAAATAAGCATCCAATGGTGAAAACTTGGCAATTCAAGTGCCTTGGATAGGTACCTTGGTGAAAACCTGGTAATTCAAGTGCCTTGTGTACTAAGACTAATCCATTATCTATCACTATTCTATCCCTCATCCATCCACCCACCATCCCATAAGATACCTCCTTGTTCCCTTGGTGTTCCAACCAAATATCCAAAATCTAATGGAGCTTGTAAATACCTCCTGTATAGCTTGTAAATCTTGTATCATCCCTTGTATCATACCTTGTATATTTGAATCTTGTCCAAAGCTTGTACCATATTCTAGCTTGTAAATAATCTTGTATCCTATCACATGCAGTCAAAGAATCCCATTTTCCTTAAGCTTTTCGCAAACCATCTACCTATCCACCTATCAACTATTATAGACATCCCATCTTTCACAAACATTTCCATTTGACAAAAAACAAAACATGAACAAACTTGTACATTTGTAACATATGTTGGTCCATTAGCTTGTACATCCTCTTTAGCTTAGTACCATTGTATCTATCTGGCTTTTGTGTTAGTTCATCCTTGGTCAACATCTTGCACACATCGCACACCTTGGTTAGCTATTCCAATGCATCTTTTAGCTAGATTTCCTATCACCAAAGTGTTATCCTTCTTAGTTCAGCTTGCCAGACGCATCACTCATCCAAATCCACTAGCTTAGGTGCTCTCCGTTAGGTCCTTATAGGATATAGCTTTCCTCATGTCTGATCTTGGTACGTTAGTACCTTGTCCTACCCATCTCATTGGCAAATAGTTCTCTTTTGGATTTTCACTTTCTTTTGATTTGGGGATCTTCCCTTTTGGGTCTTGAAATATCTTTTCCAAGAAATCTCCTTGTTCCCTCCTCAAGGTTGCCACGATCTTCCATATCATGGTATGCTGCGAATGGGGCAATTAGAGCGTAAGTTCTTGATTAGGTCTTTTGCTTGTTTTCTTTTTCTGCTTGTGGGATACCTAGTGTCGTTTCTATGCCGCTTCCTCTGGGATTCATGTGTGATACTGGGGAAATCCTTGTGTGTGTATTTTAGTTCGTCAGTCCTTTGGATGATTGGTGAAAAGGCCTTGATGTTCTTGGTAACCTTGGCAATTAACCAATAGTCCTATAGCAAATCTAGTGCTCAACTACATGGTGGTACTTCTCTTTGAAGTATCCCCCCACTCAAAAAGCTTCAATAGATTCCCTTCATCTCCATTATCCCCCATCCATATCCAACACCTATCCTAGCTTATGCATCAGTATCTCTTTGGATCACTCCTCACGCTTAGCTTTAGGGATCCACAATCCTAGTCTTAGGGATCCACCAATCAAATCAATCCACCAAGCCTCATCTTTCGAGATCCACAATCCTAGTCCTAGGGATCTTTGAAACCCATCTTCTGGCAATGTAACTCTTTGAAATCCAGTTGCATTAGCTTTATAATCCCCTCATCCATCTCCCTATCCTAGATTCATTTTTATAGCGCTTCGCTCCTCCATCTCCCCCCCCAATCCTGGAAAGTCTTAAGCTTGCTTTACTCTTGTGCCCTTGATTTCCCTTTATCATTCTCCTGTAGTGAGAGTTTGAGCTAATTCAGCCCCTTCTCTTTGCCAACTTGCGTCTTAGCTCATCTCAATTTCTTGTACTTTTCAAGAAGTTGTCGAGCCTTTCTTTCTCTCCCCGCCGCCTTCTTGAGGGGGCATCATCTAAGTCTAGTCTCTCCTCTTCTTATCTGAGACTGGGGCAACCTTGTTGCCAAAATGTCTTCTTCGTGTTGTCTTCATTCGAACTTCTTTGAAATAGTGTTGTCTCAACACTATGTCAAAGAGGGGCAAAATGTAGACACCTAAATTTTATTACACCACTTTGGTAATCTAATTTAGCCATCTCTAAAGGCATCATTAATTAAATTCTTATTTAATTAATCCTTTTCTATCCCCTAGCTGATTAATTTAATTAATCATCTATAGTCCTAATTGATAAATCAAATAATCTATTATTTATCAATTAAATCCTTTTCTCCTATCTAATTCCAAAAATCTCCATTTATTAAATAAATCTATTTGATAAATAAAATCCTCAAATTCAAAAACCCCTAACCTATCTCTAATCCTCCATTTAGCCTAATCCACCCCATCCACCCATACTAACCAAGCTTAGCCACTAACTCACCCACCCTCATTAATGCCATCCACTTGCACATCTCTAAAATTCCTAATCTAATCCTAAACCCAAGCCTAATCCACTCCCTAATGTTGTCACATTCCTTAAAACAAGTTTAAGACTTTCCTAAGCCAAATCAATGTCTCCCCTCAAAAATCCCAACCACCAAGTCATGAGTCCTTTGACAAACCATAAAAGACTCTTACAAGCCCACTCATGACTCTTACATCCATCTTCCACACTCTTCCCTCTTCCACACTCATTCCTCTTACATAATCAACCCCACTCATCATGCCTTTAACCAACCCTTTACCCTACCCTCTCACACTCATCCTCCTTGTGACAAGTGAAACCTACGTGTCTTAAAAAAAGGAAAGTGTCAAAAAATAAGAAGAAGAAAGCCTTTAGATGATGTAGGAGTGTCTAGAAGTACCAAAAATAGAAGCTCCATCTCCACTAGGCATCTATAGGAGTTAAATTACCATCAGAATGTGTTTTTGATACATGGAAAGTCCTAAATTTAGAACTAGTAGTTAGATATCGATGCACCTCTAATTTCTTCAAAATCTTTCAACAAACCTCTGAAAAAGTGCACCTCAAAAGTAGTTCACTTAGCACACCTATGCACCTTGGAAGAAGGTTCAGAAAATGCAAAATTACACCAAGTGTCAAAATTTAAATTCTGGCTTCTAGGTTTTCTCCCTCTTTATAGCAAAGTTATGTCTAGGTATTTGACCTTGAATTTCTTAATGGTCTTAGTGTCTTTAGCTACATCTAGAAAATCAAAGGCTTCCTACTTATCCTTTACTTTCTACCTATAGTTGCCCACCTTGATACGACTCTCTAGAAAATCTTTGAGTTTTACATCCATCTCTAATAATGCTTCCTCCATTCTAAATGCTTGTCTAATGCCATCATCATTAGTAGCTTCCTTAAAAGTCTTCTTAAACTACTTAACTACTACCTCTATAGCTATTAGCTTATGCCTAGAATCATATTAAAAAATGTCTAAACTTGCATCACAAAAATGCTTCTCTGCCTCCATAATTTGCTCTTGTGTTTAATCTTTGAGCTTGTGAATCTCTGCATGTAATGTTTCCATTACTTTATTTCCATCCACAATATTCTATATCTAGTAATCAATCTAATGTAAATCTTCTATTGTCTACACCTCCATTAACATCTGATACCTTTGGCCCTTGATTACTTGTAGTGCCTGCAAGTCCTTGCCCCAAGTATGTACTTCATCCATCAAACCAAAATCTTTATTCAAAATGGCCACTAGCCTATTCGCATTATCTTGCAAATGGTTTAGTAGCTTAATATTTCCATATATAATTTGTACACCTTTCTCTTCAAAACTTTCTTGCCATTATTGAAAAGCTCTCAAAAATGGGTCTAGTTGCATTGTTCCCTTGTCTCTTCTCTCCAATGCTATGTTCAAAGTTTTGTTATGATTTGTAGGATCTAAAGGACCAAAACTTCATTTAGATATGCTTTTAGGATTTCATTTTTGTCTCCAAAGTGTTATCAATTCTACCCCATCTTGTTCTAAGTGCGTAAACACTTCTTTAATTCTTGTTGTCACCATTAACTTAGCTGTGTCCAATTTAGGTTTCCCAATCATGACATCCTTGTTCTAATAACCTCTTAAAGTCAATTCTTTAGCATCTATATGTAGAGGATGGATAGCCACATGAGAAAATAAGTCTCAGTTCTAATCACTCATAATGAAGGCTAATACCCATGCATCCTTTGGTGGTGACTCATATTTCTTAAGAACCTCAATCACATCCATCATATCCTCTTCCTCGGTAGTGAATTGTTGCCTCTTGTTTCTAATGACTTCCTTCCTCAACCATCTTGGTACATGCTCTATCAGGGATTTACCTTTTGAGGATGAAGGAGTTTTCTCTCTTATGCTCTTCCCTTTATCCCTCCTCTCTAGAGTCTTCTCCTTCTATAAGGGATCTACACTAGGAGCCTCTATATCTATATAGTCCTCAATTCTTACCTCTATGTGTTGGGAAATTTTTTTAGGTTTCTCACTTATCTACCCTTCCTTTGACACTTCATTGGTGGATGCTTATTGTGGCTCTTCCTATTGCTCTACTTGATCTTGTCCTTCTTTAGTGTTTGGAGGGAGAGGGGTAGTTGATCCTTTATCTACACAAAATGTGACTTGAATGGCCAATGGTGGAGCTACTTTGGGTCCATGTCGCTTAGGTGGAAACTAACTCTAATCCTCCTATTGAGGTTGATTAGTTGGAGTATCTCTTATTTTGTCTCTAACCAACTCAGTGGCAATGGGCATGAAATAAAAATCTAACATCTGAAAGATATTAGTGCCCTCACCATCCTATTCATTGATCCATTATTAAAGCTCATCTTCTAATGTAGTAGATTGAATAGGCTACTTAGGAATGGATAGTGGTGTAATTGTGGAGCTTCTTCTCCATTCTAACTTTTTGGCTCTTGCAAGATGAGTCCTCTAGAACAATGGAAGGTTATCCTCTTCATCCTTTTCTTATTCTCCCTTGGGGATAACTTTTGGGACTAATAGGAAAGGAATCACTCTCCTAATCACCTTTTGCATCCTCTTAATCAAAGTCTTAATCTTTCTTCTATTAATAGTAGATGCAGAGGCTTGTACTTTTTATTGAGGTGGAGATGCCTCTTGTACTTCTATTTTAGCTCCTCATTGCTCTTCCTCCATTGGGTGCACTTGAAGATTATCTTAAGTTTGTGTAGCTTCAATATTTTCTAAACCTTGTATAGTTTTTTTCCTTGGCTGTGGAGGTGTTTGGGATGCTTCCTCTTTTGGCTTCACTTGTTAAGTAGAAGTTCTTTTCCTCTCACCTTTACCTTTCTACTTTGACCTCTTGCTAGGAAAGCTTGAGCGTGGAAGACAACTGCTTGAGGAATTGGATCCAACTTGAAAGGTATTTTGACCCAATCCTTTGTCAATTTGATGACATGCCTATCCCTATGATTGATGTCCAAGTTTTCTTCTTTGTAAATTTTTGAATTCATGATAGCTCAATCACCAATCTTGTCCCTATTGAATAATGGATCAAGAACATACTTGGCATCTTGTTGTACTAACTTCAAAGGAATCTTTAACTTCAAAGCACTACCTAATAGATAGAGAGTCATCCTATAATAATCCCTTATATGACCATCTTAGTCATCTACTTCATTCATTCAATGATCCTCGATTTCATCCTCATGCTGAAATGTCTTGCTAATTAGATATTGCACCCTTCCAATGTTGTCAAAATAGGGTGAGGAGAGTTATATTGTTGCAAGGGATACTAATCCCATTCAAGATCAAAAGATGGAATAACTTGTCTTTGGACTACACTAAATGGTCCTACTATAATAGGCCTTTTCCATGTTATTTTATGTTGTTTCCTAATTTTTTCCTAAGAAGAAAAGAGTTCTTCAGCAATCTCCATTAGAATAAGTCTATCATTGTGCTACCTAGGGAGCTTCTTGGGGTTGATAGTGGTACTAACTACCCTTAAATAAATGAATGTTCAAAACTGGATATATTAGGCTCCAACCTTTTTTCAAGCTACCTCCTTTGACACCCTCTTTGCACAATCCCCCTCAATGAACCAAATTATTGAAAATATAAATGCATCATTCACTGTTCTATATTCCTTGTTGTGCTCTAGAAACTTCTTTTCCACTAGTTGAGGATATAATTTTTCACCCTTGTAGCTAACAAGTACACCAAATATGATGTCATGTAAAACTTATGGCTATTCTTAACTGCCACCAATTGCTCACCCAAGTTCTCACCAAGAATTGAAGCCCAATCAATTGGCATCTTTGTTGTCTTGATAGTTTCAATAAAGTGTACCATCCAAATATTTAGGTGCCCTGATGTTTGCCTCCCCATCACTCTACTCAAGTGTATGATAGAATATCCAATATCTTCCTTCATGTGTCCTCTCAACATGTCCACTTTGCTAGCTTTATGCCCTAGATGAGTCTTCTCAATGAGGTATGAGGACTAGATGATTTTAGAGGCTTCCTCCATATATTCCATGTTCCATCTCTCTACTTGGTGATAGGTCAATCTGATGAACTAATCTACCCTTGGAAGATGGAATAATTTTTCTATGTTCTTGGGTTAGAGATCCAAGACAATTTCACCAGTTATGTTGTTTATAACCCTTTCTTCAACAACATAGTTCTTTTCTAATGTCATGATCAGTTCTAAAGATTGTACTAATACTGGATGTGATGTTGCATTAACAAGTGGTGATTGGATTAGAGTGGATATCATCAAGGATCTTTCAATGGGTTTTTTGCATAGTGCTAGGAATGCGCTCAAGTCTGTGACCGAGTTTGGTGTCTCAAATCTTTGAATAATCATCTTGGAAATGTGATTTGGCCAAACCACCTTAAAACTTGAACACCACAAGTTTTGGGACCATCTTCAAAGCAAGGGATGATGATGAAGAAGCTATTGAATGTGAACAAAAAAATCTATTAGCCTAGTTTCAAAGAAAAAATTGATTAATTCAAACACTAATACATACATGAATGAAACCTAGAAAACCTAATTTGTAACCCTCATATAAAAAAGGGTGCACTAGCACACCTGATAGGTGCACTAGGTGCATCTTTTTCTTTAAGATTTAAAAAAATGGGGTGCATAGTAGTGCACCTCATTGGGTGCACTGATGCACACCCTATATTTTACTTTGGTGTGAAAAGGTGCACATTTAGTGCACCTCATGGGGTGCATTAAATGGGCACCTTTTCAATACACCATTCCTTTTCTTTGTGAGGGATGAAGGTGTGTAGTAGTGCACCTGGATAGGTGTGCTTATGCACACCTTTGTTATGGTGTTCATGACTTTTTTAAAGTTTAAAGTTTTATTTGCATTTGTAAAAGGTGCGCAGTTGCATAGCTGAACACATTAACTTGGTTTTTATGTTATGTTTGTGTGAATGGAGAGAAGGAGGGGTGGTACAATACCACACCTATTGCATCTACATAGGTGCGATATGGGATCTAAGAGAAGAAGAAAAAAGACAAGTGAGGAGGTAGGGGAGTCTTCAAGTTTTATAGATTTAAAACCAAGCACACCCCTTGGTGTTGCGCAGCTGTGTATCACCAAAGGTTGATGCCTCTACTTTAGATTTTGGTGCACTAGTGCACCTAATGAGGTGTGTTAGTGTGGCATTTTGTTTTACAAAAATGACTTATTCATCTGATGATGTTTTTTATAATCTAATTTTTGAATGGGGACCCAGATTGGGTCAAAAAATACTAGATAAAACCCTAAAAAGGTCCCAAACTTTAGACTAGGGATCTCAAAAGCTGAAAAATAAAATAGGGGTCCCCATTTCTAGTCAAAATTGGACATACATTATGAAACCACAACAACATCCACTACTTCTGCCAACTAATCTTATTGAGCCATAATAATAAAGCATGTATCGATCATCGATCTACCCTAGTCTAGTCTTACTGACCATCCTTGCTCTACATTTGTGGCAAACCTAGTGTATGTGAGTACTCCTACAAGATTTCCTATGGTCAACTATATTGTCGCCACATGTGCATCAATGGAAATCCCTCAATGATCGATATCGAATGACCAATAAGTAGTCGAGAGGAAAACATGTGACCAAGCTCCTCCCAGGCACTATCCCACACCTAAGTCTCTCTCTAGGGCTGCCACACTACCACTAATAGGTTATCCAACTAACCACTCCACTAATTTATCTTAACTATAGCTGCCAGGGTTATCTATAACTAATATCTACATGTATAGGGCTCATGGTCCTATCTCATATCCTAGAATATTGACCTCATGATGGGAAGGTGCTCCCATGCCCACACCTAAAGAACATAGACCCCTATGGCTAGGTTTTTCCTCTCATGATAGAAAATCTCATCCATCAGATGGAACATATGTGTTAGCATGCACTAACCTCATCCATAATGTAATAGCTCACATAACATCTACTACAACATCTAACCCCATTAACACTTAAGTTTGTGTTTGCCTCTATCAGGCATCAAAAAGAAGCTAGCAAATACCCTAAGAATTGATGCAAATTTATGAGTGGGACCATATGTGTGCACTAGCATATCCCGTGTGATGGTCCAACCCATAATGAGATCCTCTTGGGAAGTGTCCCTTAGTGTTGTTGTACTTATCTATGGCTATGTTTCATACACCACTCAACCATGGAAGGGTATATGTAGAATCTAGTAGATATCCTCTGGGATGATGGTCATCTCTCCTAATGGCAAGTGGAATGTGTTTTTCTTTGAGTGGAAACACTCTACAAGTGTAGTCAGTAAACCATGATTCACCAATAATGCAGGAATCTGACAAAGATGTGATAGGTTGATGGAGTCAATATCTGCAAGCTCTACAACATATAACTATCTAACCAATGTGCTATAGAGAGGATAATGTGATCTAAATGAGATTTCAAAAAGGATGACTTGAAAACATGAAAAAAACATGAACACCATCAATATTAGACATGTGAAACTGATGAACGCAAGCACAAAAACATTTTTAAAAAATTAAATTTGAACACAAAATTTTTGCAAACAACGCCAATTTTTTGTGCGAGAATTCATTTTCTCATGTGAGATTACACTTTTTCATGCAAGGAATAAAATCTTTATGCAAGATCAATTACTACATTCAATAAAAAATCATACTTCTTTAAAGTCACTCATATAAGTGTTGGGTATCTCCCACACGAGGAAACCCAAAACACTTAGCAAAGAAGTACCATTTTGGTACTTCCTTACATGAAATGTGATTAAGTACCATGTGAAGAACAACATCCTTGCATGAAATCAGATAATGGAAACTTTAAAAATGTGCAAAAAAGTGCAAAGAATGATCAAAATGCATAAAAGTTTGAAATGCAAAATAGGTAATCAATGACTCACCATAGGATTGTACTCCATCGGCCATCTGTGTCACCTAGAATGCTCAAATCAATGCAAATTCATGGGAACCACCATCTTTCTCCTAAGAGATCTCTTCTTCACAAAAGCCAAAATGTACAAATCAATTGAAAGTGACCTTTTGGGCCCTTATATAGGTTTTGGCCTAATTTTTCAAAGTGCTCTAATTGATGTGAAAATTAACCCCTGGCTAATTTGGCTACTTTGAACTCATTTTCAAGATCAAACTCAAAATCTAACAAAGTTAAACAACTCAAAATCACATTTTAAAATTTTGGCACTAATGCAATCAAATGCTTGTGCAGTCCATTTTTTTTATGCTTTGAGAATCTTGGAATATTATTAAATAATATTTCTTCAATTTTTTTTGGAATTTTTTGAAAAGTCAACTTTGGTCAACCAAAGTCAAACTCAATCTTCTAGACCTCAAAATCACTCTGAATCAACTCCAAGTTTGCTTCAAGCTTTTCTAATATCTTCTACATCCCTTTGAATCTTTTTTCATACATGTGTTTACCAATCTATGGTTCCGCATCATTATTATGGTGTGTCATCTTTCAATTTCACTCCCAAGGGAGCATAATGATTACATTATTGAATCTTTCAAAACTAGCTTCAATTGAATCTAATTCTTATGTTCTCATCACTTAGGGCATCTTGCTCCCCTCTATTTAACATCAGATGTCATCTATCTCATCTTTTGATTAGCTGATCAATCTTATAACAATTCTTGTTAGAGTTCAATGGATAAGTGTTAGGACAATCTAACGTCGACTCTTGAGGATCTATCCTCATTCTAGGGATGATTCTATGACTCATGATAGGTCTTTTTATCTCTTTTATGAACCAATATTTATATGTTCTATTTGGATTATGGGGGATTAAGCTTCATTTTGGAGATAATTCAAAGTCTTGTAGAGGGTTAAGCTTCATTCTAGAGACACTCCTACCTTTTGCTGAAAATTAAGCCTCATTGTAGGGACAATTCTAAGCTCTTTCTTTTAATCACTATTCAATGGATAGATATTGGGATAGTCTAATTGTGATTCTTGAAGGTTAAGCCTCATTCTAGGGATAACTGTATGAATCGTGATTAATCTTGCCAACTTCTATTATATAGGTATTGGGACAGTCTAACCCTGACTCTTGAGAATTGAGTCTCATTTTAGGAATAATTCTATGAAGTCTGATCATTTTTGGTCTATCAATTTTTCTATCTAGGTATTCTATCTGGACTCCTTAAGGTTAAGCTTCATTCCAAAGATAACCATAAAATGCTTAATGACATCAGTATCTAGGTGTTCTTTCTAGATTCTCTAAGGTTAAGCTTTGTTCTAGAGATAAGCTTAAAAAGCTTATCAATTGGTCTTTGTATCATAAATTTTGGGAACCAACCTCATTTTTTGATCTATGCTTCATACTTCTAATTTCTTTAAATCAAATGTGTTGCTCTCACATTCACTCAAAGAGGGGGCAATGTAATACCCCAAAATTGGCACATTGCCATGCTAAACCAATTCTGGTCTATTAATAAATCCCATGTCCTATTTTACTAAATAGTTCTAAATTTTCACAATCTCTACTTGACCTAAGTGTCAAATGAAGACATTCCCTAATCTGCACTCATTACATATTGTATTTAATTTTTAAGTCTAATAGGATAAAAAATGGTAAAAAAAAAAAATTAATCTAATTTGTTTATGAGTCCCAGCACTTTACTTAAATTAAAATTACCCCTTTTGCTACAATACACACTAAGTAATTAAATGTATTTAATTTAATTAAATATATCTAGAGTTTAATTTATTGAATTTAATTATTCAATTAATTAATATTATGCATTTTTGATCTCATATTTAACTTTATTAAATTAAACATACTCTCTGAATTCCCTCTTTAGTATGGAAATGGAAACTTTGAGTGAACTGGAATTAGAAAATGAATTGATATAGTTAACTCTTTCTCACACTCAGAAGTGGATCAATTAACTTCATTTGCACAAGGAAGTTTCCATTCTAACTAAATCTCATTTCCAATCTTGACCATCCATCCAAATTGATCTTGATCATTGACCAATTCTGGAATTCTATTTAAGAAACTCTCAATTCCTAATTTCAAAAGTTGCAAAGGAATCATATCAAACTCATTCTTAAATAACTAGTAATTGTTTTTATTTGTAGCTTTCATTAAATCTCGCATATTAATCTCATTTTATTTTTAAAATGCATTCATTTAGTTTAATTTCTATTTCTTGTTTCTAGATTGATTTCCATATCTTATTTAAATTAATCTTGCATTCTCATATATATCAAATCCTTCATTCTAGATGTATGGTTGCTAGCTTCTCGATCTGAGAGCAATTAGAAAAATTATTCTAGTTAGGAGGCAATCGATCGACTTGTTGGACATTTTAGATGAACAATCCGATGTTCATTCCACAATGATTCTTTAGAAAAGGATCATGTTGAAATGTGTGTGAATCAAAGAGGCCCACATTTCCCACTCACACCTTTGTAGTTGAGAATTCTAAAGGTTGCTTCCCTTTATCTAAGTCTAAGTTGATCATGGCTTGTATGTTTTCAAATGTAGGGTTGTCTTGATCTTTAAACTTAGGCCCTTCCAAGTTGGAGTTAAACTTCACTATTTCTTGGGCTGCCAAAAGTTTGAAGTTCTTTCTAAAGGTTTTATCTTGACAAGATATAGCCATTTTTCATCACGAATGCCATAGTCTATGTCGAAATCACCACTTAGGTGCAAGGAACCTTGTTACATGTTTGAGGGATTAAAGGTACTCATGTTAGGTTTTATAAATTCAAATGAATGAGTATGTTCATCCTTGGGTGTCATAGGCACACTTCTACATCCAAGTACAATAGGTATGAATATAGGTTTGCAATCAAGACTCCATTGAACTATTTCATTATAGGGGATGTGTTAAGTGGGAATTTCATTGTTGACATGTTGTCAAGGGTATGTTGTCTTATTTCTTGGGAGTCACTATTTGGAGAATACATGCATAGCGGGTCCACTAATAATGGTTGTGAAACTTTTGTTTGATCCCTGACATATTCTTTTTGAGGTTTCTTGGTTCTCTTTTGTCTTGGAAGAGCTTTTGATTGTATTTGCACTTGAGAAAATAATGGGTGATATAATTATTTTTGTCTTTGAGTTGATTGTGTCCTTGTGAGAGATGACATGATACATAAGTATGAAGATGCAATAGGGGATTTTGGAATGGATTTTTATGCCTCCCAAGTGTACACCTAAAATACTAAGTATGGCTAAATAGTACCAAGAATGCCCCTAAGGTGTGCTCTTGGAACCTAGAAGGGTGTAGTTGGTAAATGAGGTATTTGGGTGACAAAAATATAGAGTATGTTTTTCTATGTGTTCTTAGGAATTTTTTAGAATTTAAGTATGTTATACAACTAGTGAAAATGATCTTTGTGACTTTAGAATCTCAAAGGGAAACCATAGTTACCAAGTGCACCTTGAAACTACCAAGTGTTCCCCTAAGGTGTGCACTTCATAAGAAAAGGGTGTGCAATTGGTAAATTATGTTGTAGTTTGGTAATTTGAAGAGGGGGTTATGCAAGATATGAGTTCCATTTGGAGTTTTAGTGTTTTAAGCATATGATGCAAGTTGTGAAAGTGTAAAATAACCTAGGGTTATGATATGGAAGGTTTAAAGGACCTAAGGGAATGACATACAAGTGAAAATGAAAGTGATGTTTTAAACTTTCTAATTCAGGGATATGAAGATGATCCTAAGGTATACAAAATGCAAATTGTGTTGGACCTTAGACTTTGGATTTTTGAAAGTGAGATTAAGGGGTTGATGTATAAAACTATGATTCTATTATGAAAGGGGTAACACTAGGGTTTATAGTTAACTTTAGAACATTCAAGATATGGATGTGGGATTGTGTAAAGTTTTGGGCCTGACAAATGATTTGGACAAGTTTGATTGTTGGGAATTTTTGTGGGACATGGGAGGATTTTGATACTTGGATGAAATGATAGGGGTTTGGATTATGCAAGGTATAATTATTATGTAAATAGGTTTTAATAAAAATGATGTTTAGGTATACTAAGGATGTGCTAAGGTTATGAAAAGTGTATGAAAGGTTTTAACTGACAAAAAAATCTTTGGAAAATAACAACCTAAGAGTTTAACCTTGTGAAGATGGACTTTGGATCATGACCAAAAGAGAAAAAAAATGAAAAAGGCCAAGTTGTTTAAAAGGACAAGGTCAAATCCATCAAGACAGATAGAATTTGACCCAAGAAAAATGATTAAAAAAATGACAAAAAAGACTAAGGTCAAGATCCTTTATCCATAAATATAATGAGATACCCTAAGACTCATACTTTGTTCACATTTTTTACTATGTTCAAAGGGGCTCTAGGTTCCAAATGAGCTTTATAAGTGGATCAAAATGAGGGTTATGTGAAAGGGGTGTGAAAAATGAAACGACCCTAGGGTGAAAAATAATTTTTAGCACATGATCAAACTAAGCACCTACATAGTCATGTAAGGGAATTTCTAGGGTTTAAAAGTGTGATTTGGAAGTCAAAATTGATTGTTTTGGTGACCAAGTGCATATGGAGAACACCAAGTGCACTCCAAAATTTCCAACTACGCATATGGTTTAGTTAGCGCCTAGAAGGGAATATTGGTAGCTAAGGGGTGCAATTGTTAAAGAGTGATGAAAATTTGGGGACTTTGGACTTGATGAATTTCAGATTGCTATGCCAAAAAGTGGGTTAATTTAAGATGATGCTATGAACATAATGGGGATGAAAAATGAGGGCTAGGACATAAGAAATGAGGACTATGATGTACAAAATGAGAGCTATGACATAGAAGAATGAGAGTTAGGGGATGCAAGATTAAGACTAATGACTGGAAAATGAAGACTAGGACATGCCATATAAAGACTAAGGGTGCTCTATGTGGGTTAAAAGATGCAAAATAAGTGCTAAAAGATGCAAGTATGAGGATACAAATGTGGAAAAAGAAAGGGAATTCTATGAAAAGATGAACTCTAAATCATACAAAGTGTTGAGATAATGGGTGTTGTAAACATTACATAATATTATTATATTGTATTATTTTATTTTATTATGTAATTTTACACATAGGAACACCTAGATGGATGTGAAAGATGTATATATTCACATACAATATAATTGATGAGTTGTATTGTAACATCATGATAATAGTTGATGGAATTATTTAATATTGGAGAAAAGAATTAAGTTTCCAATATTAAATGTGGGGTCTATGGGTTAGGTAGCACACAGTTTTAGCACATGTTTTATGTAATACCACTTAGTGGTTATGTGGGACTTTCTACTATATAAGAAACAAAAAGGGTAGTTATAGAGACAAGGAAAAAGGGGAAAATGTTAAAAGGAAACATTTGATTGGGACAAGGCTTGACAGGTTATCCAAATGGAGCATTTGTGAAGGTGGGAAGCATGACATGGGATGTGTACATTCATGCTTGTTTACATGGATTTATTGGTTTTGGATATGACTTTGAAGGCTTCCATGGTTGTATTGCAACATTGTTTTAATGAATAATACATAGTGATGGATGCTATTTGAGGCTTGGTTTTTCCCTTAGTGAGGGTTTCCAACGGTTTATCTTGCGTAAGATTTTGTGGGTATGTTGTTTATTCTCTTGCATGTGGATTTCAATTACATAACTATTTTAGATATATTATGGATTATGTAGAAATAATTTTATTTTTATCTTGTAAGTATCCTTACAATTTGTATTAGAGCTATGCTTTTATTTTTGTAACCCTAGATTGAATCCATGCGAATGCATGAGAGGATAAATGGAAGAGAAAGATATATGGACTTCAAAGGTTGTTTATGGTAGATATGATAGGTTTTGATTTTCTATTATGATGGGATGTTGGTATATTTTTGGGCATGTGAAATTATTGGAAAAAAGGGTTTTTTCGATGGTTCATTTAAATGAGGTTTTTGGTGGTGGCTTGCAACAATGACAGTAGGGCCTAGATTGTGATAGCAAGCCATCGCAATGTGATGGCCACCTATCGCCCAAATTACAATACCATGAATTGGCTCCCATCAAATGTACGTCAGATGTTTGTTATTGTAAATTGTGACAGCAAGGGTGTCTATCACAATTGTGATGGAAAAAGATGTTTGAACTTTGAAGATGACAAGGGCAAGGGTTCATCTTCATGTTGTCACAATTGTGACAATAGACACTAGTAAATTTGGACCCAATTTTCAACCAATTTTGGTCAAATATTTAGCAAGGTTCATCACTATTTTTCTTGTCAAAAATTTGACCAAATTGTAGGATGTTCAAAATTTCAATGAATAAATTATAGGTTGGTCAAAATTTTGATGAATGTATTCACGAAAATTTTGATCAACTTGCAATTTGGTCAAAATTTTGGTGAGAAAAATAGCAACAAATCTTGGTAAAAATTGGGTGCAAATGTGCTAGTAAGACTATTACAAATACAATGGCTTAAGCTTTCAACTTGTCTTCCTAATTGTGATGGCTGTGCTATGGGACTGATGGCTATCCATTGGAGTAGATTGTTAGAAGAGCGATGTGTATGTGATAGGTGTGCTATGGGAGTGATGGTTATCTATTGGAATAAGCTATCCTAATTACAATGGCTTGCTAAATTATTAAAAAAAGATTTGGTACAAAATGTTGAATAAGTATTCCTAGATTTTGCACAAGGACATGACAAAGAGGCTTAAAGTTAGTATGATTCTCTAGGGAAGAAAGAGATGGAGATGTTCTTGGATGTAACATATTATTTCATTGGAGAAAGAAGAAGTACATCCATTCCAGCTTGGGAAAGTGACTTTTATGGAACACTTGGTTGGGAAACTCATTTCAATAGATGTCTCGTAGGGGAGGATGAAGATGGTTAGATAAGAATGCATGAACACTTAAGGGACATGGGTGGGGGTTTGGGGGGGGGGGGTGTGAAATTGTAAAGGGATAACCACCATACTACCTTTGGTCTTTAAAGTAGGTAATCAAAGTAATGGCAATGTCTTCTTGTATGAATTTGTTAGTCATGGCATGCTTTCTCCTTTAGTTTCAAGATAGTCCTTCTCAATAGGTAAAGTCAATCCCTTATTTTTAAGGCTTGAATAATCATGGATAGGGAACCCAACTTTTCCAGTTATAATGAGTTCTAAAAGTTTTCTTTTATTTACTTTGATAATTCAAGAAGCGATGCTAGTCTGAGGAATAACAATAGATTCAGATAGTTAGTTATCATGCAATAATAGGTTAATGTTGAGCTTCACTTGGTTTCAAGAATAGTTTAATATTGTGTACTAATTAGGGCCAACCACATGAAGATAGAAGCTCATTTGGCCTCACCTTCCCATTCTAACATCTAAATTCCCTGTTAATATCTAAAATTTATTCATTCAATAATAAAATTTATTCATTTGATTAATAAATTACATGTTCACATTGTACCATTGATTTGATAAAGTTGTGAATGCCACTTTGAATTGAGAATGTACATCATGTGTGCATGGACAATAGGAGGAACTAGAAAAAACCACCATGTTTACATTTATTTAATAGATCTTTGCAAACCTCTAACAAAAATGTACATGAATTGAGATTTCATATTGAACTAAGGTATCTTTTTGCATTTCCTAAAACCAAGAGATTCACACAATTAGTTGTCATGCAATCATAGGTTAATGATGAGCTTCACCTGGTTTTGAGAATCATTTAACATTCTCTACTAAATAGGGCTAGCCACATTAAGGTGGAAGCTCATTTGGTCCTAGCCCCCTCCTAATATCTAGATTCCTTGTTAACATCTAAAATATTTTTGAAAAGTATCCATTTTTAAAATACTTGGAATGTCCTCGTTACCTCTTGCTACTCTTAAGAAAAGTCCATCTTCATTGCTCATGAGAAATTCACCATAATTCTTTAGTGATTCCCATACATCTAAAAAAGGTACATCTGGGAATGTCCTCGTTGTGTCCCACATAAAATGAATCAAATATTACTGAATTCCCCCTAATAAATAATAGTTCAAGTGAAATAAACACAAGGAAAATGAGAGAAAAAAAGAGGAATCTTGGTGTAGGGGTACCTAGGTAGGCTAAATGAGAACCTAGTGTCCCTAAGATATTTTTTCTTGTAGTGATACTAGCCACACCACTGGGGAAATAAAGGGACTAGCTTAGTCCTAAGTTGAGGAGTGTTGAGTATAGAAAGTCATGTTAGGTCTTAGTTGCTATTTGTTGCAAGAATTGTCCATTTTAGGTTTAAATTGTTTGATTTTGAGGGTAGAATGGCCAAATAAGTGTTTTAAGGTTATTTTTCCATGTTTTAAGTCCTTTTTAGGCTTTTATTAAATTTAGTACCCTTTGGAACATGTTTGAGTGGAACAAGAAAAGAGTTATAAAAGTTGCTCAAAAGTTGTCAATGTTGTCATTGACAACATTAACAACTTTTTGTTGCATAAGAGAAACTTCATGGTTGGGGCTTGATAATTTTCTTAAAAAGTTAGTACTAACCATTGGAAAAATTTATATGGGCATACTTGACATGTTCAAGGGGTTGAAGGAAGTTTTTGACTTTTGTGTGTATAGAATATACAATAGTAATACAGTGACAATTATATGATTTTCAAGTTTTGTGATATTTTTTGGATTGAAAGAAGTGTGGTAACCATTAGAAATACTATTTTAATTCCTTTTTATATTTTTATGGTGTTGGATTGTAATTTTGTGGTTTTATTAATAGTTATTTAAATTATTTTGGTTTTTTCCAGTCTGTCGTCCTAAATCAGGCAATTGGCCAAGATGGAGTCATGGAGCCTCTTCCCACTATAGGATCTATAAAAGATATTGGAATTAGGAAAATGACTCCATGTACATATTTTATAGTGATGGAGGGACCTTGGAAAGAAAGGATGGTGTTTTTATGGTGATGCCCTAGGTGAGCCAAAGATGCATGGCTAGGGATCACATTATACAATAGAGGTGTTAGCAAAGATTGAAAGAGATGATAGCTTCAATAAATGTCTGGATTAGGGTAGAGGTATGAGTTTTGAAGCCTAAAATTCTATGGAAGGAAATGGAGAAATATTTTTAGAGGGGGAAACTTACATCTTCTTAGAAAAATCTAATTTCTTTGTAAACCTTAACTTTTAGGCACTATTTTAGGTCGTACTATACAAATTGATTGGAAGCCCAAGACCTCCAAAATATTTTAGTTCTATGAAAATGGTATCCATGTCAAGAGTTATTTATCCCCTATTACAAATTTTTGCAAGTTATTTAGGATCTTCATCAAATAGAGGCCAATTGCGTGTGGCTCTATTTGCAAGCATTTTTTTGTGGTTCTTGGAACTTCATTAGGGTTTCAATGCCAAATATGGTTATAAGTCTTGGAGACGATTCTAACGTCTTCCTAGATGTCAAAATTTACATTTGGAATGAAATTTTAGATGTTGGGGAAGATTTTGGAGATGGTTGATAGGGAGTCATAAGGGCTCATACAAGCCTAGTATGTGGTGAAAGAGTTGTTATCCTATCTAGTTAGTATTCACTGGTTGAATGGAGTAGGACCTCATAGATAGGATTTGAAGGAGAGTAGGGTTATAAAAAACTATATGAGGTCAAGGTAAATACCTAAGAATTCCCTAGAGGAAGTCGGTGTAGAAGAAATAAAAGTGTTACATCAAAGTGCACTAATACATTTGGCATCGATTTGCAATGACTAGGTGTCAAAATTACGACTGTAATGTGTTGCCACTATGATAGTAATAGACGTCATTTTTTTTAGTTGCAAATTATGACGTCTATCCTATGCCATCGCAATTATGACACCTATCCATCACTATGAAATCACTTTATTAAGACACAAACCCCATCGTAATGCTTGCAATGTACGTCGCAATTGCAACAGCTGCCACAAGCATTACAATAGGGTCACGACAGCATCTGTTGATGGGGTCACTGTGGCAGTGGCATTGATAGCCATCACATTGATTATCATGGGAGTTACAATTGCAATGTCCATGGCAAGCATTGTGATGGGGCTGCTATGGCAGTGATGCCAACGGCCATCGCAATGCTTGTCGCGGGAGTTGCAATTGTGACATCCACTGCAAGCATTGCGACTGGGCCACTGTGGTGGCAATGCCAATGACTGTTGCAATGGTGGGCTAGATGTCACAATTGTGATGTCCTCCGCAAGCATTGTGACGGGGCCGCTGTGGTGGTGACGCCAACTACTGTCGCCACCATAGTGACCCCGTTGCAAGCATATTTAGCCTGTTGCTTCGACCAAAAACATATTTGCATGTTTGACAAGCAAAAATATATCTCCATTTCTCACATTTATTTGATGAATTTAGAAAGTATAAGGAAATATTGGCTATAGGGATCTAATGTTGAATCATTGAAAAAGTTTGAAGTAATGCATCTTTTCATGATATTTTGATTTCATTATCAACTTTCTACAGTGTCTGCCATGTTTTCTGAATGGTTGCCAGCAATGTGATTTTCCCTCTATTTTATAGGTTTTTACCCAACATTGGTTTGGAATTGAGCTTGACAAAAAATTCTATCTTGCATTGTGTTGCAGTTTCTCTTGATTTGTTCTCGTGAATGAACTCCCTTTACTAGAAATCTTGGCTTTTCTATTTGAAAGTGATTGAAAAGGATTGCTCTGCCGATTGGAATATTTTCCATAAGAGTCGTCTATGCCATCTTCATCCTATACTTGTTTAACCTTTTTCCTTCTACCACGTTCATATTCTTCATCCCTTCATAAACCACACAAGATTATGGAAACACAACAGCATAGACATAGATAATTGATTATTGTCCATAGAAACCTTTTATGCGCAAATAGACTACTATGCTATTATTTATAGATAGAGCCCCATCTTGTTGCCATGTTTATCCTCTATCTATTAAGTTATTATTTGACTGACAGGGAACAGACAAGTTTTTCTCTGTTCTCATTTTAGAGTCTTGCTCAACATCAGAATATTGTCTAGCTTTACTTAAACCAAGTCCACCAGGAACTTCTCTTTGTTTCTTTAGCTTAGTACCATTTCCACTAGAAAGCTACTTTTTTACAAGGGGCATCAGAGTATCACAAAATTTAGCAATGTTACACCCATTCTAAACCACACCAGCTATAATTTTTGATGTCTCAGTTTGCTGCATAGAAACACAGAGAGTAGACAAGTTTTTCTCTGTGCTAATGTTAGAGTCTTGCTCAACATCAAAATATTGTCTAGCTTTACTTAAACCAAGTTTGCTAGGAACTTCTCTTTGTTTCTTTAGCTTAGTACCATTTCTACTAGAAAGCTGCCTATTTACAAGAGGCATCGGAGTATCACAAAAAATAGCAATGTTACACCCATTTTGAACCACAACAGCTATAATTTTAGATGTCTTGGTTTGCTGCACAAAAACACAACCATTTATTTTGTTTGACAAACCCTTTCCATGGGATTGTTGTGGATACTTAGAAGCAACTAAACATGCAAAACTTTTTGTAGCTAGATACTCTTTTCTAGAAGGCATTTTTGCATAGCGCTTCTGCTTAAGAAAAATGTCAACCTTCTTAAGCTATAACTTCATGCATTTCTTCCTTTCATTGAATCATTTCTTCCTCAAAATATGCATTGCTCTTAGAAGAAAAATGCCCCCCTAAAAGACAATGCTTGTAAAAACTGAGGACATGGAAGATGCTTCATAAGCTTCAATCTATATCTACTAACGAGGTAGTGGTTGTCTAAAAAAAAATTAAATATAGATTTTATATTTTGTAGAAAATCTGAAAATATGATTCACAAGCAAAAATATATATGCTGAATGTTAAAACTTTTGATGCACAACAAAGAAGGCAAACTTTATATATGAACAAGAGGATCATAAATCATATAACGACATACTACAAATGATAAGCTTCCAGTTCTAACTTGAACAACGAAAATGAAAAAATGTTTAACAGTTTACTGATACTCAATATTTTATCAAAGATTCTAATTGATTACATATTGAATTAAGCTTGATATGCAAACGTAAAATTGAAAACAATATTAGACATTTTAATCTACATGGCAGTTTCTAACATTTTGCAAGGGGGGTGGAATTTGTGAGCTGATGTGGCATTTCTAGCTATAGGGTACATACCCAGGCAAGTACCCAATATGGGATAGGCCTACTAGTACCTGGTACACATATCAGAAGTCTAGATATGCATACATGTGCTATCTTGATAAAAGGGTGTGGGATAGGAAAACATTTTTCAGTATAGAGATAGTGATTAAATAAATATGAAGCCAAATTGCATTACTTGGCAAGAGTTTTTTCTTTAATTTCTTATGTTTCCATTTGCAATAGACGTATGTGATGATAACTAATATCCTTTATAGGCAATATAGTTGAATCTATGAAAAGATTGGACAAGATAACCCAATCCAATTTTAATTAGTAATAGGAGTGATTAGAGTAAATATCTAAATAAACTATGCTTGGGGGCCTGCTTATTCCTAAGATAGTTCAACAAATTCACAAAACACTAGGAACGAAACTCAACATTGGAAATGAAAAACTACATTGGAAATCCATAGCTATGATGCATTTAACATCTTCAAATTCCCTCCTTTATACAATATGACAATGAATTGTGTATAATAATGGAAGAAACTAATTAATTATTAATGCACTATTTCATGGAATCAATTGCTGCCTAAAACTTGTTTTGGACTATCAATAAAATTAAAGACTAACAATAACCAAAATATCAGCAACCTTATGCATACCTTCAAAAGTGGATGAAGGAAAAAACTCCTAGGAAATAGATTCTCAAAGTTAAATTCTCCACCCAGAGCAGATACATAATTATTTCGGTAATCGTCCTCACCACTAAGTGATAAAACAATAGATGGCAGTGACTCTTCTACACCTTCTCTAGCAAAGATATGAACCACAACTTCACTGAGCTTCTGAAAAGAGAATGAATATCCTCCAAGTTTTTTTAGATGATATCCCTCCTGTAAATAGAAAAGCAAAGATTTAGAACTCAAATTTAAATAAGAAAAATAAATATAAGCACAAATTATTCTCCGTGTTCTAAGTCCCTGCAATTAAAACACATGAAATAGACAGACTTCACAACAAAATGCCAAGAATGGCCTAGAAAATCACCAAAACTGGAAGTATTTTGGTAAAGTTTCAATTTCAAAACTCAAAATGAAATATTATGCTAGCTTTCTAGCTTCCCCAAATAACCTTTTACAACTTAAAATCAGTCTTATCAATCATCCATTAAAAAACTTATAATTACTTTTCATTTGAAAGATACTAAATTACTTCCCTGAAAAATACTAAAGTTTCCATTAAAAGAAACCTAAATTTAAAAAGTAAAAGGGTTTTTTCAGTAAAATCCTCAAAAATTGTCACCAAAATGATGCCCAAGAAGTTTTCATTTTCTTGCCATGCCCAACTTAGTAATTTGTGAGGTCATACAAATTTTTTTAATTTGCAAAAGTGATTAAAATTTGTCGCCAACTTGTACCTCAATGCATTAACAAGGGCTTTAAAACATAAGCTAACTTCTAATAAAGCTTATCGAATTCATTACCAGACCAAATGTGAAGCATTTCAATTAATTTCACTCTACTCTTAATGCATATTGATATGAGTTTATTGATTCCAATTGCAGAAGCAGACGTTAGAATAAAATAAGATTGAAACATTCATACTATGTCAGTATATCATTATCTCCTAAAAAACTAAATTCAAGATAATTATAGCACTTGGAAGAAACCCAAATTGGAAATCTTGTTGCTTCTTGACATTTGTCTTTAGCAGAAATGCTTTCTTCAATTCTATTAGCTTTTAGTCACATATTGATCTAGGAAAATCTATATCTTTGATCACCTCACACTCCAAATTAGATGCTTTCTTCACCATTATTTTTGCCATCATTTGAAGTACATGTAAAAATTGAAGAAAACTGTAGAAAATTGATAACTATAGAACATTGATAAAGAAAATTGTAGAACATTATCAATGCTAGGATACAGGGGAAAATTAAAACAATTTAATCCATTAATTCATGACCACTGACCTTTTTTGAGACTATGAAACCATCAAAAATCAAAGACGATATAGACCAAGGTTCAAATAGGTTAGTACAGCCCATACAAATTGCATCCACCAAGCCATGATAATAGTTTATTCTTGACCAAATGTTGATGAATCAAGATATTTGCCTAGCAAGTTTGGACCAATATCAATACTCTTCATCTGAGACAAGCCTACAAACAGTAATATCAAGGAACTTGGAATGAAGAACTGTAATGCAACCTAGCAGATGAAATAATTATGTTTGTGGGATCCAAAGTAAATCCCATGAAGGTTTTGGGAGTCTTCTTAAACCCAAAATTTTTAGATCAGTTTCTAATGATCATTTCTATGAGGTATGTGATTTTTAAAAGACTTGGGAATCCTATAAAAATAATTGTGCAATCCAATTCAAAATTTGGGAGCATTCCAAAACCCCAAAGTTTTAGTTGGATTTTTGATGATTGATCTTCTAAGGTTGTGGGTGATGATGTTTTTGAGAGCCATGTTAAAACCCATAGTAGTGGCTATGGGAGCCAAGTCAAAACCCTATGATGAGGTTCAGGGATTCTTTCTAAACCCCATGGGTCTCCTTGATAGATAGAATCATTATGTTATGTGTGGCTTTAACCTTGTGCTAACTTTTGGGCAAGTGGATCTTTGTTTAACTTTATTTTAGTTGTCAATTGTTTTCTTGTTTTGGGTTGTTGTCTTGTAATACTTTTTCTATTGTAGCTATTTATTTTAGTGGGGTACCACATCCCTTCAAACATTTTATTGTAAAGGGTTTTGGATCCCCTTCAAAGACTAGTTTTTCCCTAATAAAAAATATTCCTTAATGTTCCAACTCATCCACTTGAGTTATTCTACATTTGAGATTCAAACATAAACAACTAATTACCATGGAGACTTGGTTCTAATGATTACATATCCATCATGTATTGATTTGCATCTATAGACTAACTTTCAAAGTGTGGAAATCCTTATTTTTGTAAGGATCAATAATTACTTTAGTGTAGATTAGGATTTTATTTGTGAAGAGTAGATTCAGTCCATGATTATTATTTATGTAGAAAATAATTATTCTTAAATATTTTCTATCCTCTATTATTAAAATCAATATCATTGTTATAGATAGCTTGATTAAAATAATGTAAAGGTTTGGGAAATGCCAATTTATTATTCAAACTCATGCTCTCTTATTATTTTATTTTCTGGTTGGTAATGGTATATATTTATATTAAACATTAAAAAAGAAGTAAAAAATTGGGATACAAAGATAGTCCCATCATCTGATAAGTAAGATCCCCATAGTGACAACCACCTATCCTTGAAGATTCTACCCTTTACATGTTGTAACGAAAAAAGATCACCAAGTGATCAAAATAGGACAACCAGGGCATAGAAAAGATAAAGAAAGAGACAAGAGCCCCAAACATCATTACATGAACTAATGCTTTATCTCCTCCTTGGTGAATTTGATGATGACATGGTCATCAAAGAGGAATTTCCCAAGATGGAATGAGAGAGATGTACATGTCCAAACTAGAAAATGGGTTAGTTAGTGGACCCCCACTCACACTATCAAAAGCCCTACCAGAATGAATCAAACCATGGTCCACACCCTACTAAAAACTGACCATCACAACATAATCACTCCCAATAGCTTCCATTACCACCTTTCTCTACTCACTATATCAAGATAGGATTTGGCAATGAATCAAGAGGTGATCATCAACATCCACCAGAGTTTCATTGGTGTCCTTTTTGTTGTTGAACCACTTGACTTTCAAGAAAATCCCTTATCCAAGCTTAAAGTTTGCAAGAAGAGGAGCTCTAGTATTATGATGAAGACTTGGTTTGTGTGAAATGAGATTCTAAGACATAGGATTTAAATCCTTTAGAAGGCTTGAGAAGGCCACATAATTGCAAGACCCATTTCAATCAATTAAGTATGGCATGGGCACCAATAATTAACACATTTTCAATCACCCAAACTTTATTTTTCTAAAATTAGTATGAATCTAGAATTACAATATGGGATGAGAAGATAACATACACTTTAATCATTTCTCTCATGCCTCAAATGTTGCAAGAATATCTGCAACAACACAACCCTCACTCCATCAAACTTTTTAGGCTACAACTCTCACATGAGGAACTCCTCCCTTTGCAACCCCTTCAACATATCCATACAAACTCGCATGTTTCACAAAATTCCCAGATGACATGGACAGAGTGTGAGATTCATGCCCTTCTACGTCTCGTGGTTTAGCAAGATCTCCATTTTTTAAATGCCCATCTCTAGCCTCATGTACCGCATAGAAGTATCTGGCACCAATTAATTTCCTAGTCCACAATAATATTTATCAAAACACATGTGCTGCAAAAAGAGAAGAAACAATGCCAAAACATTTCTGTGCAAGGGCATCTTTTAAACATAGATAAGCAAAAATTTCAAGCACATTAAGGATGAATTTCTAGAATGTTGGCATTGATTCAGATACCTGTTGTAGTCAGCTACGGTGAAGTTCATGCCACTTTGACAAAAACCCTTCCATACAGATAATATCCTGGCCCTGGGAGATTAGGTTCACAATTTTTCTTCAGCTACTCTTAAACATTATGCATATAAGCTTAAACATTGTGACCAATGCGCCTCTTTTTTTTTTCTCATAACCCAACAACATTGCAATTGCGATGTTGTCAGATTATGATTGAAAAAAAATGCCAAATACACATTACATCTACCCGCCATCACAAATTGGCATCGCAAATCCACCCCTAATGTATTAGTGGTGGTATTAGAGAAGGTTAAAGATTTGAGAGCCCAGTATATGTCTGTAACTACTGGGGAATCAATGGGTGAGTCAAGTTTGGTGAAAAATGTAGAGCTAGCCAAGGACATTGATGAGAAAATGGAGAAGAATAGAATCCTTGAAGAAGACTTAGAAGAGGTGAAGATAAATTTGAATGTAGTTGCTAATGCAGCTAAGAAAAAGGAAGAGGTAACAAAGGAGGCTCTAGTAGAGGCAAAGAATTATACAAAAATAGCTCTTATTTTTATAGCAAGAAGTGCTATAACTATGGTCATCTAGGCGTTCCAACATATAGGTGCCCTAAAAAGCATTCTTTAAATTATTACAAGAGAGTGCCATAGCTCAAGAGAATAACTCTAGTGGAAAGGAACCTAAAGTGGATCACATAGAATCAAAGAAAGGTGAAAACCTCATGTTTAGGAGGGTATTGATCAAGGAACAAGCTCTAGATGAACCTAAGCATCAGAGGGCTTTGTTTATGATCAGATGGAAGATTCTTGGGAAGTTCTGCAAGGTAGATGTGGACTCTACTTCCACTAACAACATAATATAAGAGGAGGTAGTCAACAAGATCAAATTGACAAAGATACACCATGTGAATCCTTACAAGGTGACTTGGTTCAAAAAGGGTCAAAGCATTTTAGTGAATGAACAAACTTGGGTTGAGTTATCCATAGAAGGGTACAAAGATAGGTTGTTGTGTGACATCTTACCCATGGATGACATAATCATTTATTATTTATTTATTTATTTATTTTTATGCCATTAAATCCCTTTATCTTAATTAAAAATATTTAATTAAGGAATCCCTCCAAAAAATGTTTAAATCTTAGTTAAATATTATTTCCTTATTTATTAATTATTTAATTAATAAATTGACCAAAAATTCCAAAATAAATAATTTATTTATTTTGTGCCCAAAACTTGGCCAATTTCCTTAAGACCACTAACCTCTTCTAGAATCTTCTAATCATTCTTTAATTTTGATTAAAGGCTAATCCCATGATTTCCTAACCCTAATCCCAACTCAAAATATTTAATAAATATCTCCTCAACCCAAACCCTTGAAATAAATAAAACTTTATCTATTTCCTAAAAACCTTATTTATCCTCATTTGAAGAAGTCCTATACTCTTCTAGAAGATGTCAATCCTTATCTTTGATTCTAATCCTAATCCCCCCTCTAACCTTGTCACATTCCCTAAACAAGGTTAGCCTACTCCTAAGCTAATCCTAATCCCTCTTCTAATCATGTGTAAAACTTAAGCAAGGGTTAAGACTTGCTAACCCAAGCCAAGTCAACAATCTCATCCTCCTCCTAACCATCTCTATTTATGACCCAACCATCTCTATTTGACACAACCATCTCTATTTATGACTCAACCATCCCTCTTTATGGCTCAACCTCCCTCATTACTCCTTTGACCAACCCATATCTTACCCTCTCACATCCAATCACCCTATGACATGTGTCACCTCCTAATTGGCTTCAAACAAGCACAATCCATGTGCTCTCCTTTGAGTGCATCTTGACCCTCTCTCACCATCTTTCCATCCTTGCATCCTGACAGTCCATCCCTCTACCCCTTGGCCTATAAATAGAAGTCTCTTCCTTCACTAAAATCATCCACTTTTGAAGAAAACTTATAATGCTATTCTGGGAGCCTAAAAACTACCAAAATACTATTATAATGTTGAAACCCCTCCATACCTTCATTGTTGAATCATTCATGCACACCCATATTTGGTTATCACTTATCCACTTGGAACTTGAGCACATCATGACCATACATCCGCTATCCATTAGGGACATAGCTTCGTCATCATGAGAAACACTTGAGGAGTTTACCATCTTTGGTCTGCTTTCCTCAATTTTGTCTTCTTTGGTCCTATCTTAAGTGTTTACTTGTTTTTAGTAATGAGAATGCTTTTTAAATATTAGTGCTCATTTTACTCTACTAAAATAGGTGATACATTTTGGCATGCCTGATGGGACCCCACTATGGGTTATTCATTCATCCATTTCAATCTATATTCGATCCATTTTTGTTTGTTTGCAAACTAATGATCTAACATTTGTTGTTGTTTGAGGGTGTTGCAAGGTGTTTTGCTTGTTTGTGCAAGTTGAAAGATGCATTTAGGAAGAAATCATATCTTGAATTTTTTTTAAAAAAATCTAATCTTCTCTCTTCTTCAAATTTTCTTTAAAAAAAAAAAACAATTTTTTTTTTGGGTACACCTTTTCTTTTGTGAAAGTTTGGTAAAAATATGCATATTCATATATATGTATTTTAAAAAAAAAAAATTCAAAAAAGTGTAAACTATGTGCCTGTCTTTTTTTATGCCTATGAAAACCATATATGGCCATGAAATTTAGACTTGAAATTTGATGATGTCAGCATGACATCATTTTTACATGCCTTTTTAAGCCTTGAGAAGCAACATTTGGTGTTTTGCTAATAACTTGAGCATCTGGACTCTGTTTTCAAAAAATGAAATATCATCGGAAAGCTAGTTCCAAGCTCATCATTATGGTATTGGTTTTTATCATATTTTGCAGCCTTTTAGATACATATTTTCACTATCAATGACTAAACTTTGGTGATTTTTGTAGGGATATTTGCTAACTCATGCATTGTCAGTTGAAGACTTCTATGAAACCACTAACCATGTTTCTTCCAGGTTCTCCTTATATGGTTTAATGCTCTTGAAAAATGAACTTGAATGTTTAAACACTTGTCTTTGGATGCATGTTGCTAAAATCAAATCTTAAATGTTTAAACACTTGTCTTTGAATGCATGTTGCTAAAATCAAATCTTGAATGCCATGGATTAAAATATAACATTTTCATTGGAATGCATGATCAACACAATCTTGGATACTAAAGGTTAAAAAGAATGAATGTGATGAACATTTGATTTTTGGTATTAAAGAACATTGCAAATAAACACACTTCAACTTTGGTGCTTAAAATGAACTACATTCAATCTTGAATGCTCTAAAGTGAAAATGTTATTATTCCCCCCTTTTTAAAAGCTTTCATGCACGCGATTTACTTTTGTTGACTCGATTTTACTTTTGTTGGCGACGTTGTCAAGTTGTAATGAACATCTAAATGATAACCACATGTGTCTTCAAATTTGTATGATAGAGAATCTAAAAGTGTCCAAATAGCAATGAACCCCATGTCTTGTGTGTTTTGAGATTGTGCATTTTAGCGCATCTTAGACTTCTCTTTCTTCATGCAAAGTAAGACCATTAACGTATGTGACGCATGTATCAAAAGTTGTTAGCAAGATCATCCACAACAACCTAGGAGTGCTTCTAGCAAGTTCATCCACCTTTGGGAAGCACATCCCCTTTGGTGAGAAGCTCAAACCAGTAAATAGTCTGGCTGGTATATAAATGAGGGGAAGGGTAAACCTTCTCACTCCATCTCTTTAGTTTGAGCGGCATGTTTTTGGGGGTAGCCTGAGGTGGGAAAAATTTTTCACAATTTCAGCATGTCTAGAATAGACCCTTAAGTGGATCACAGCCAGTAACAACCATTGCAGAGACTCCACAAACCCATTTATGATGGGGACACGACCCAAGCACAAAATCAACACAACAGGAAAGGGAAAATTGTATTAACTATGTAAATATGCTATTACATTTAGTACAGAGAAAATAGACTTCAAAACATGCCCTAAGGACTTACAATAGTATAAGTTTGGAGATAATTTCTCTTTTTAGTACCTCCTTTCAAACTCCACTCTGAACTGCCTTTTACAATGCCAGAAATGTTCTTAAATAGACCCCAAAGGGTTAAGGATTAGGAATACATTCTAGAAAGTGCTAGTTGGCATCCAACGACCAAATAGAAGGCTCTAGAAGTTGCATTAGAAGTAAACACAAAATCAGAAGAATCCAAAAATGGTAACCAAACTTTCGGGAGGCATAACTTTTGAACCGTAGCTCCGATTGACGAACCGTTTACATTTTTGGAAAGCTCTCAAAGCGCTCTATAGCCTATCAACTAGCTTCACTCGTCCCCCATTTTTTGGCCCTGTTCAAGGTCATTTAATGCCCCTAAGCTAACTTTAAAGCATTCTTAGGAGGTCTCCAAAAACTAAAAAATTGCAATAACTTTCAAACCGTGGGGCCTTTCGGCCTGATTCTTTTTCTAGAATGCTCTAAATTACATTTACAATCGTCGAACCAATTTACACCTTCTAGTTCACCAAAATGATGGCTCAATTACATACTCTTATTTTTTAGCATTTGCATGTATCCCAAGGTGTTCAAATACTCTATCCTTGAACACTGATAGTGGAACTATGAGAGTTGGAACCTTTATTTGACCCAAATGGGTATCGAGAAATGAAAACACATGAGACAAAAACTAAGTCTAAGTACATTTTTTTTGGTTGACAGAGGATTGCCCTTATACCTCTAGATGCTCCTGCATCAATTTACAACCCTCTTAGATCTAAAGTATCTCGCTTTCTTTCATAGTATGTTATTCATGGCGTAAGGGAAAAAACATCCATCAAGATTACTCACCATTGTGCTCCCCTGGTAGAGGCATAAGGCCACTTGGGTTTCATCTCCAAGGGTCATTGTTCTCATAGAAGGGGAACTTCTATTTGTCATGCCTTCAAGGTTCTTTGATGTGTATCCTTTGTTGATCAACTCTTGTATCAACTCAACTCTTCGATTAGAGGGAAATATTGCACTAGAACCAGGAGACATCAAGCTATGGGCCGTTGAATAACATATGACAATCAAATTCTGACTTGTAGGGATAAAGTGTGTGTTTAAATTGTCTTAAATTGTGCTCAAGACTTGTGAAAACATTTGTTAAACATATACAATTCAATGGTTACTATCGAAAAAATCCTTTTACTAAAGAGATCAACTATTTGTATTTCTCAAAGTCGCTTTGTCCTTTGAGAAATTGTTTGCTCATTTATCCCCATATCAGAAGAAAGAATGTTTCACCTTTCTCATCTCAAAACAATGGTTGTTAGCAAGTCCATTTGCAACAACTGCTTATCTCGTTGGTCCAATTTGTCCATTTATTTCAAAATGATCTACTTATTCCCTCAAAAATCACTAAGCAGAACCTAAGTTACAAATCCTTTGCTGGCCCAAAGTCTTGTTCTTTTTCAAAAATACTTTTCTTTTTACCTACTTGACCGAAAATATCACAAATTTTATGTTTGAGAGACCTCACCTTCAATATATAAGAAATGGTTTTTAGCAAGCCCACTCACAACACTGCACTTTTAGTTTACCTTTTGCCTACACTTATTACCTAGAAAATACCCCACAAAAGTCTAGTTACCAACAAACCCCTTTTGCTCTAAAAGGATCCAAAAGTTGCTCTTTTCAAAATACCTCTTTGCTACAAATCTACTTGACTAAAAATGACACATTATTTTCCTTGACTAGAAGATAGTTAGCCAAATCAATCGTGAAAGAATCCAAAACTTGCTATTTCTTAATTGATTTATGTTCAAACCCAAGGTCTAGAAGGTATACTTAGCGTAGTCACTGCCTCCAAAATCCCTTGGAAATATCTCATGTCAGGCCAACCTAAGGCTAAGTTTAAAAAGGCTAAACTTCCACAAATACCGGTTTACACAGAGATAGAAGTCAAACATCTAAAACATACCCCCAACCGAAGGATTGCCAAGCTACACCAAATTAAGAAAGACAGAGTAGACATTGCATTACAAACCAAATGGGATTACAAGATTCAAAACCTAATTCTCCAACAAGGTGTCAACCATAGCCTTATCAATAACTCTCATGTTAACTACTTTGATTAGGTCTATCCTTTTCCACACACACTTATGCACTTGTCTCCTTGTAGGTTTAATCTCTTTGTTAATTCTTCATCCCTTCTAAACATTTGGTATAATATTCTCCTCCACTTTGTTTCATCAAAACCTTAGGTTTTTAGAAATCCTCCAAATCAAGCATCATTAAACCCTAGAATCCTTCATTAGTTTCTCCACTATTAGAAACATTTCCACATCACCTCATTAAGATTTGTCTCCCTAAAGAAATCTTTGTTCATCTCACCATCATAGTTGTCCTTAAACTAAGCATTTTTTAGGATAAACCGTCACTTGTGTCCCACATCACCTTAAGAAAAAGGTTGAGCTACACACTTGATTCCATTTGTCTTCCCAACAGTCACAAGGCTACCTTAGGGTTTGATATCACTACCACATATTCAAGTTCACACTTAAGGGAAACATAATCTCCTCCACATAACACCATATCATCTAGATATCAACCACATTAGGAAAGTCATCCTTTCATGCCACCCACCACTCGTTTTGGTAGGAACACAAGGAAAAAGAACATGGATCCTAGTCATAGTAATAACACATCTCGAGCTCATCCATACCCTATAGTTTCCATGATGCCACTAGATCCACCACCACAAATCCCCAAAGAGATAGGTTCCTCCATAGACATGGATGCTTTCATGAACCAACCTGGTCATGCCACCATTGTTAATTCCATCATAAACCGAAACAAGGAAACCATCATGGAAAATTTCTTAAGGGATAGTGTTGGTTTCTTTGAATTTGGGCATCCACCACCTATCAACATTTCAAATCCTACACACCCTCTGTTTGGGTGGCAACCACTAGTTTTAGGGTCATCCATTCTTACCGATCCTTTCTTTGGATATCAACCACATCAAATAGAACCTGCAAACTTGAATATACCCTCAACCTAGGTGCTTACTCCTATTCCAAAAAACACCTATCCCATCCTCACTCAAACCTTAGTACATACTACATCCCAAACAACCTCATGTTTATCATATGCCTCTGCTTCAACCACTCATTTCCCTACTCTACCAAATCCTCCATTTACATCCATCAACAATACCTTTTCACTTCCACCTCACATCACACCTAGTCTATTTACTACTCAAATGCCAACACTAGGGTCAAATACCTCATCTTCCATCCCACCCAACATCACTATCAACCCCTTTGTAGCTAGCCAAAGCTCTTCAACCTCATTTCCTTTGGGACCTTGGAATGTTGCTATAACACAAGGACCTACCACTAGTCTTCCCCCTAGCACTGCAGCCATGTTTGCCCCTCAAACACTTTCATCTACCACTTCACATTGTTATTCACTATCACCCCTTACCAACTATCTCTCCTTGCCACCTTTGGGAAATAGCCAAACCACCATGCCATTACAATTCCCTCTGATTAATAGTCTACCCCAAATTAATTACCTTATGCATGTTCATCATCCGTCATACTCTCAAGAAAGAATGCAACCTACATATATTGGACATGGTATGTATTCCCAAAGCATGGCACAAGCATTAACCAGATTACCACTCTTTCAGCCATAGTCTTCACACCAACAATATACTCAAGCACCCACACAAAGATATCTCATAGGGCAGCAGTCTCATACTTATCTTCCCCATCAACAAGCTTCTCAATAGATGCAACAGTATACCCAAAACACATTCCAACAACCCATAACATCCATCCCATTAGCTGTGTAACCTATTTTTCCACAGATTCCATATGCCAATAAGGGTTTTCGATATTAACCATCAGATCTTTGCATGTATCCTATGCTGGGGGCACTCACTCCCACACCTATAAACTTTGAATGGGAAGAGATGAAAAATTCTCTCAAAGCCCTCAAGGATGGAACATACACCAAAACATTCAAATTTGAGAATGATTGCCCATACCCTTTTGATAGGACTATCATGATGACTCCATTTCCTAAACATTTTGAGATCCCCAAGTTTGACAAATTTAGGGGGAAAAGTGATCCAGTCACACATGTTAAGGAATTCTATATGCATTTTCAGGAGGTAGCTTATAATGATGTGTTCCTCATGCGGCTCTTTCCCAAGAGCCTAACAGGACCAGCTTTAGAATGGTTCTATCATATCCCTCAAGGTACTATTAAAACTTTTGCAAAACTTTCTGAGGCCTTTGTTGCTCAGTATACCCATCTTGTTGAAAATGAACTGTCTGTAATAGACCTAGTCCACACTAAACAAAGAGGCAGAGAAAGCCTCACAAAATACTTGCAATGCTGGCAGATCCTAACAACAAGGATCTCTTGTACCATCCTTGAGCGTCATCTTGTCAAGATGTTCATAAAACTTGCACACCCAAGCCTCGCTCATCATATGGTTATGAATTGTTTGCAAACATACAAGGGCATCAAAGAAAAAGGAATGGGCCTTGACAAGGCCTCATGAAGGATGGTGTCATCAGATTGTACAAAGAAAACACACAAGACTGAGGTCCAAGCAATGGCAAAACCTCATATTGGAACAAAAACAAGAATACAGTAACGAATGGTGCCACTGAAACACAACAGGTCCATATTGTTGGGGAAACTACCAATGTTCCCACCACATTTTGCCAACAACAAACTTATCAACAACAACCCCCTGTGTATCACCTATCACCCATATAGAACAATAAAAAAATACCTACTCATCATAATCAGACCAATGCTCTCACACTTGTGGAAGGTACTAAACCCCGTGTTCAAAGACAACCTCATGTATACACCCCATTGGGGGAACCTCTTGATGCAATCTTTTAAAAACTAGCTAAGGATAATCTTATTCAACATCCACCAAATCAACCCTTGGAACCAAACCAATCTAGGGCATCTTGGTATAAAGATAATGAGTTTTGCAAATTCCATCATGTCAAAGGACATACCACCCTCAAATGCATGCAACTCAAGGACTATGTCCAAGACCTACTTGATTAGAAGGAAATCACAGTGGGGGCACAAACTTCACCTAATGCAAGATTAATGATGTATCAAAATGCTTTCCCTCCTCATAATAAAAACCTATTAAAAGCACCTTCAAACCCTCTTGTTAACAAACCAAACAATACTCAAGGCAAACAAGGAGATAACTGAGATAAGTCTCAAAACTATACCTTAGTGTATTTAGACTATGGAAGCCTTATTGGTTGCATATCATAGGTTGAGCCATCCATCAATGTCATTAACATTAAGAGCCCAGATACCCAATGTGCAGTTGCTACTCACTGGACTCGACTCAATATAGCTGGCTCACCTATTTCTGCACCATCAAGACCACCTCCATCTAGAGCATCTCCATCAGAATCATTGTCAATAGAGCCACAATATAACATCTATGAACACTTTGGAAACACACTAGCCCAAATCTCCAATCTAGATCTCTTACAAACAAGCCCACTTTATCAAGAGATCCTCAATAGTACTCTACATGAGTCACATGTCCCCTCTGACATAAATGCCACCAAGTTTTGCAACTTGTTTGGCCATCTTTCAGCCTCATGTACCTTATCCTTAAAAACCACTGATATCCTAGTAGTTGAACTAGATCATATCCTTCCACTCCACATAGCCATCATGGTTTTTGACTTTTCTGTTAAAAGGGTCATGATAGATAATGGATTGGTTTTAAATCTATGTACTCTAAAGTTCATCAAATAGACAGGACACACTGAGATATATATCATTAATGAAGTAATCCCCATCAAGGCCTATGACAATTTGGAGCGCACCACTAAAGGAACCATCTTACACCCTATAAGACTTGGCCTACCCACTCAAGAAACACTTTGCCATGTAGTTGATCTTAACCTTCCATACAACATCCTCCTCAGTCACCCATGGATTCATCCCATGAAGGCCGTTCCATCCACATATCATCAGTGTATCAAATCTCTACATTATGACACTGAGATAACCATCCATGCTGACCCTGAACCCTTTGCTTATTGCAATGTGGTTGAAGCTTCATACAAAAATCATTATCCTCAGATCAAAGTTGGCCACACCACAACTAGTTCCTCTGGCACCTCCCATGATCCAGACACCATTTTAGCCTCCACCCTTTCCATAGTTAAGATAAATTACCAAGGTTGTGGTGAGTATAGTCTTACAGATGCTTTTTTTGTTGATGTTCTACCACTTGATCCACATACCCAAGGACACCCAACACATCAAGGGCCTATACCTAAAACCACCTCTTGACTCCAAAAAATGGGTCCTACCATAATTTATTACCAAGGGTACTCTTGATGGAGAGGAG
The DNA here is from genome assembly GCA_028749045.1 of Cupressus sempervirens. NCBI lineage: Eukaryota > Viridiplantae > Streptophyta > Pinopsida > Cupressales > Cupressaceae > Cupressus > Cupressus sempervirens. The sequence goes on along the minus strand of CM053787.1, from coordinate 585,750,807 downwards.
AATGCACCAGACATTAACACATGGCTATACAAAGAGTCCCCTCCTAAAAGTGAGGAACTTCTTGATCACTTTAAATAGAAATATCCTTGGTCACATCACTAGGCCACAGAGCAATGGGATTATCAAGGAGGTGGCTTACGCTCCTAGGAATCATGTATGAGATAGTCTATAGTAGCACTACAACGGAAGGCCATGGCCTTTACGAACATCCAAAACACTCTCGTTGAGGTTGAAGACATCCCTGAGGAAGTTGAAAAGAAAGCTTACGATGATATTTTCCTTGAAAAAATAATCCTTGGAGCCTCTGTCTCTGCTAATTATCCTTGAATCTCATAGACCTCCCCCTCGCTCACCCCGAACTCATAGATTGGGACCAACCAAGTGTCATTCATGTTGACAAGTTCTCTACTGAGCACGCAATCCTTAAATTCATGGGAGAAGAAATGCCACATAAATGGCTGCCACCACCATTGGCATATGTCTATAAGCTAGATCCCATAGGTTACTTCGAGGAGGAGGAAATCTCCAATCACAAAATAGAATTAAAAAAAGAAACAAAAAAGAAAAAATCAAAGGAAAAATGTCCTCTGGTGAAAACTCCTCTCGAGCATCATTGGATAACTCAAAAAATGAAATAAAAATAAAAGATGTATTTGATGGTGAAAACCTCTTTGAGGTACCTAAAGATGGAGATTTCATCCTTCCCTCGTAAGATCATAGGCATCCTATGTCTTTAGTTTTGTTAGAGGAAACTCGACCAATAAATATTAGTTTGATAGAGATCCCACATATCACATACATCACAACCTCTCTACCACATGAACAAGTAGATCTTCTTATTGAGGTTCTCCATGAAAATGTGGGCCACTTTGCATGGTCATATCCGGACATGTTGGGGTTGGACCCCAAACTAGTCGTACACCATCTAGCAGTGGATCCAGGGGCCAAACCTGTTAAGCAAAAACTCTGTAAGATGCACCCCAAAGTTGCTTTATTGGTTAAAGCAAAGTTAGAAAAATTGTTGGAGGTGAAAATAATTTGCCCAATAGATTATTCTGAATGGAGTTCTAACATGGTACCTATTATCAAGCCTTCTGGTGATATCAAAATCTACACTAATTTTAGGGATCTTAATAAAGCTTGTCTGAAGGATGAATTTCCATTACCAAATATCGACATGATTGTAGATCGCACCGCAGGTCATGAACTCTTGTCACTAATGGATGGTTTCTTTGGATTTAATTAGATTCATATAGCAGAAGAAGATCAGCATAAGACAACATTTACTATGACTTGGGGCACATTCTACTACAATATGATGTCATTTTGGCTAAAGAATGCCAGGGCAACTTATCAGCACACCATGACGGTCATCTTCCATGACCTAATCCATAAGATTCTTGAGGATTACCTGAATGATATCTTAGTAAAGTCTCTCAATTCTCTTGATCACTTAGTTTAGCTTGAAGAAGTGTTTAACCGATTGGAAAAATATTGTCTCATGCTGAATCCAAAGAAATGTGTCTTTGATGTCACCTCAGACAAGCTCCTAGGCTTCATTGTGTCACAGTGTGGTATTGAGATTAACCCTAAGAAGGTCAAAGCCATCATGGATATGGCTCCTCCTAAGACACTCAAGCACCTTTGTTCATTGTAAGGAAAACTCCAATCAGTCTGGCATTTCATTTCTCAACTCACTGATAAGTGTCAACCTTTTACTCACTTGCTTAAAAAAGATCAAAATTTCAAATGGGGCTCAGCTTGCCAATGCAATTTTGAGCTCATCAAGAAATAGTTAGCTAATCCACCTATTTTGGTTCGTCTAGTTGTAGGGTGCCCACTCATATTGTACATCATAGCTACTCCCATAGCATTAGGTGCTCTTCTAGCACAACTTGACGATGCAGGAAAGGAACGAGCTATTTATTACATTAGTCGAACATTAGTGGGCTATGAGCTCAACTACATGCCAATGGAGAAGGAATGCTTAGTAGTGGTGTTTGCCACCTAGAAGCTACGTCATTACATGTTGAGTCATACTATGCAACTAATATCAAAGATTGATCCATTGAAATATATGCTCTCTCGCATAGTACTCATCGGACACTTAGCAAAATGGGTCACACTTCTCAGTGAGTTTGACATTCAATATGTTGACAGAAAGGCCATTAAAGGCCAAGCTATTGCAGATCACTTGGCTGATGCACCCTTAGTTGCAGATCACCCACTCATCATGGAATTTCTAGATGAATACCTCTATTTGATAAAAGAACAATCACTTTGGATGCTATATTTTGATGGCTCCTATACATCTAATGGCTTTGGCATGGGCATACTCTTGGTTACACCTCAAGGCGATTATATTCCTAAATCTTTCAAGCTAAAATTTTGGTGTACCAATAACATTACAGAGTATGAGGCCCTTGCTGCGTGACTAAAAATTTCCATTGAATGGAATATCATAGAGCTTCAGGTCTATGGTGATTCTCAGCTTATCATTAAACAAGAATTGAATGAATATCAAACTAAGGATGACAAGCTACTACCTTACAAAGATTTGGTTGATCAATTAAAGGAAAATTTTACTCAGATCCAATTCATACAGGTACCTTGACTCCAGAATAAGGCAGTTGATGCTATAGCTACTATTGGTTCTCTCTTGGAAATGCTGCGCGAAGCTACACAATATGAATTCTTGGTTGAGCAGCTGTACGGACCTGCATATGAGAATGATGAATCAACACAGGTTTTTATCTTGGTTGGTCCCCAATCCCCATGGCACCATGAAATTCATCCTTACCTACTAAATGGTATCATATCTCCTCACCTCACATGAACCCAATGCCAAAACCTTATATGTAGAGCTTCCTAGTACATTATCATCACCCAAACCCTATATCATCGTGGTTATCATGATACTCTTTCTTGATGTTTAGATCAAAATGAGGCTGCAATGGCTCTTAAAGAGCTACACGCTGGACTTTTTGGTGCTCACGCGAGTGGGATGGTGCTAGCAAAGTAGATCCTTTGGGTTGGATACTATTGGCCTACTCTAGAAAATGATGCATGTGAATTTGTGAAATGATATTTACCATGTCAACAACATGCTAATTTAATCTAGGCTCCAGAACACGACTTGCAACCCATTGCACCACCATGGCCTTTTGCATGTTGGGTGTTTGATCTCGTTGGTCTTATTGCACCACTTTCTTCAGAAGGGCACAAGTGGATAATCACTGCCATTGATTACTTCACTATGTGGGTCAAAGCAGTTCCCCTTGTCACTACTACCAGAGTTCAAGTGTCCAAGTTTATCCTATATCATTTCATATTTTGCTTTGGCATCACAGCTACCATTTTCACTGACCATGGAGGTAATTTTGAAAACCTAAATATGGATGAATTGTGCACTTCCCTTCATATCCATCACCATTTTTCTAGCCCATGCTTCCCACAAAGTAACGGTTAGGTAGAGGCAACCAATAAAACCCTACTCAAAATCCTCAAAAAAGTTTTCAATGACTTCGGTTGTGATTGGCATTTGCAAATTAATCCTGCCCTATGGGCATATCACACTTCATTTCAAACAGCCACTAGCACAACTCCATACTCCTTGGTCTACGGTGCTAAAGCAGTCCTAGCTATTGAGGTTGAACTCCCATCACTCCATATTTCTCTATGAGGATAGATATCTGATGAAGAAAATAGAGTGGCTCAACTTACTCAACTTGATCTACTTGATGAAAAAAGGCAACAGGCCTATGACCACCTCATGGTCTACCAGAATTGCCTCAAGCACAATTTCATGAGGAAAGTCCATCGACGTAGTTTTCAGGATGGTTACATGGTCCTTAAAGAGAACATGAAAGTTCAAGTTGACAGCGAAAAGAAAGGCAAGTTCGAGCCCACGTGGCTTGGTCCTTATGTGGTCACAACATCTTTTGGCTCAGGAGCTTATCGACTATCTACTCTTGAAGGTGAAGTCCTAAATGATCCTACCAACATTATTCACCTCAAGAAATTCTATGCCTGAGGGAAAAATTTGTAAATCAAAAATAGGCAAAGAAACATAAAGTGTCCAATAGTGAAAACTTGGCAATTCAAGCGCTTTGGATAGGTCCCTAGTGAAAACCTAGTAAATAAGTGCCAGGTGTACTACAGCCTTTCCATTATCTATCAATGATCTCCATATCCCATATCACCCCTTTACATCTCATCGCACATCTCCCCATTTTCCAAGATATTCCAAAAGTTCCCCCCTCGCACTCCAACAACTCACAACACCAGTTTGGAAAGCCTACCTAGATCATATATTCTACCATGGTTAGCATATCTATTTCATCCTTATACCTTACCACATGTATCATATCAGTTGTATTTTATACTTAAAACCATGCCTTTATATCATATACCTATACCAAGCCACAATATTCTATGTACCACATCCTTGTCATGCAACTAATAGTTCTATGTGTCATACCCATGTAACAGTAACCATATTGCATCAATGTTGTTTCCTTGTCCTGAGCTTTTTCCTATCATATGCACATCTACTACTATATTCTATCCTACATTCTTGAGTCATCCACCCATTTCCTATTCATGCTTGTATATTTTTGAGCCTTAGAGAAAACTCTCGCATCACTATCTCACTCACATCCTAGTTCCAATTGAAAAATTGCCAAGAAAATTATCAAAAACATTCATAAATCATCAAAAACAGCACTGATAGCTGACATAGCTACCCAAACTACCCAAAAATACCAAAAAAATTCAAAAATCACCCAAAAATACCAAAAAAATTCAAAAAATAATCCAAAAATACCAAAAAAATTCAAAAATATCCAAAAATACCAAAAACTTGATAAACAACCCAAAAATACCCCTAAAAAATTCAAAAATCATCCAAAAATACCCAAATAAAATTCAAAAATCACCCAAAAACACCACAAAAAAATTCAAAAAGGTCACCCAAAAATACCAAAAAAATCAAAAATTGCCCAATCAATATCAAAAAAATAAAATAAAATTCCAAAACATTCAAAAGGGGGTCATAAATACCAAATATGGCCATAAAAGCTTGAAACATTAAAACACCACCCGAAAATTCCTATCAAATTCTGATATTAAGAAGAAGCGTGGTAATGTCCTAAAACATAATTCCAAGCTTAGGAAAATCTAGCACAACTTGGATAGTGAAAGAGATGCTGCAAAGCTGATTGTCGGCTTCCTTCCATGCAACCATTATTAATGTGAATCAAGAAGGATTTTTAGTCTTATTTAAGTTACAATGGCTGTGATTCATCTACCCACCTTTAACAAATCTATCATACTTTCTTGTAAGCCCATGTGTCCTTTTTTGGACCCCTCGAGTGCCTTTTTAGGCCTCAAAGCTTTCTTTCAAGGCCCAAGTGTCCTTTTTGGACCCCTCAAGTGCCTTTTTAGGCCTTAAATATTTTTTCACGACCCAAGTGTCCTTTTTGGACCACTCTAGCATCTTTTTAGGCCTAAAAGCTTTTTTTCAAGGCCCACGTGTCCTTTTTTGGACCCCTCTAGTGTCTTTTTAGGCCTAAAAGCTTTTTTTCAAGGCCCATGTGTCCTTTTTGGACCACTCTAGCACCTTTTTAGGCCTAAAAGATTTTTTTTCAAGGCCCAAGCATCCTTTTTGGACCCCTCTAGGACCTTTTTAGGCCTTAAATGCCTTTATAGGCCCAAGTGCCTTTTTCAGGCCCCCCAAAATGCCTTTTTAGGTTCAAAGCACCTTTTTCAAGGCCCTATTTTGACCTTTTCAAGCCCCAGAAATGCCTTTATAGGCCCAAGCACCTTTTTCAGGCCCTCAAAATATCTTTTTAGGCTCAAACACCTTTTTCAGGCCCCTAAGACATCTTTTTTGGCCCACACACATTTTTCAAGGCCCTCTTTTGGCCTTTTCAAGACCCTGTTTGAACTCTTTTGGCCATCACAAGCCTTGCGTAGGTCCCAATGCATTTTCCACACCTTATAAACATCCGTCTCATCACACTCCTAGAGAAACATCCTCACATTTTGTCTTATTATTGTTTGTCATACTTGCTAAATCTACACAGACATTCTCGCCTACAAGTCATGGTTACCCTTACTCTATAGATTGTATTGTTCTCACTTTTACAAGAGTCAAACTATTTCATTATTTATCACAAAAACACAAAAACATTCAAATATATATCAAACATCCCAAAAACATTTAAATATTCGACAAAAAACACAAAAACATCCATATATCTTCCATAAAAATCCCAAAACCAAAACATGACATTACATTATGAACAACATATGTTGTTCCTTTGATTGCCACAACAATAAGCACAAACTTTCTATTCTCCTACAATAGCAACAACAACAATCCATTTAACTACTAAAGTTTGGCAACTTTTTTATTCTGGCCTCCCTAGGGGAGGTGGCAAGACAAGGTGTCCAAACAATGGCATTCCTTCAGATCCAGTCCCTGATGATGATGCCCTTGGAGTCATCCTCACACCTACCCAAAGTGTATCCATGGGGATCGGGATATTACCATGCCTGAAGAGGCTGTTTATCTTGTCCATAAAATGTTTCTCAGAGTATACAACTCCTCTCCTTTTCTCCAAAGGGATCGCTTGGTGATATAATCCCATGTAGTATGCCACCTCTCGTGCAACCCAACTAATTTCTCCATGACATCTTTCATTTTTGTACATAGTCTTTCTGCTCCTGGAATAGTTGTTGTCCTCTGTGCAATATCGTGTTCTCTTTCATATCTATTCGCTAGCATTTTCATTGACTCCCTCTCATGTTTCACTATATTCAACTAATTCTAGTACCACGTAATTCGTGCATTACTTGCATTCAACTACTCTTGTGACCTATGTGCTAAACTATTGGTCTACACTGCTGACTCACTAAATGCTTCTACTTGTCACTGCAAGAGCACTAACTCATTTTCACATCTCTCCATCACCACTCTCTCAGCTACCAAAGTTGCCTCCATAATCTCCATTCTTGTTTGCTCCATCATTAACATCATTCCTAAGCACTCAGCTTTCATTTGTGCACCATCCTCTCACGATCTTTCAATAAGGCCTTGAAAGAAATTTGCATCTTTCTCCACCTAGTCAGCCCATTCTTTTTCCACTACCAATGCTTTCTCCATCACCATCGTTGCATCATGAGCTTCTTGTACTGCAACATCAGATTGCAATGTTTGAAATGGCCAAAATGCAAAAAACACTGGGTCACCCTTTTGTTCCCCAGAACTCTACATCATATCCCCTAAACTGCTTTTTCCCTTCTTCCATTCGACTGTTGTTGGTCACATCATGGATCTTTGTTCTTCTTTTGGAAGAGTCTCTTCTACCGATGGCTAATCTTCTACACTTGCTCCCTCAAACCACACTCCTACACTTGGCAAGTTTGTCTCCTTTTCTTTTTCCCTCACCTCTATTTGTTGCATCACACCTTCTGCTAATAGCTGCAGCAAGGTCAGATCTTCTTCTTCCTCTTCTGGCTGATTTTGAGCTGGATTAATTTTAGCCTCCACCAATCCCCGATCACAATGCCACACACTTCGATGTGGCAAGGTTTCTCTTCCTTCTTGTTGGCTCCACTTTATGCCCTACTTCTGCCCCCATAACCATTTCCTTTCTCCTTGGCTTTCATTTTCCTCTTCACTCCATCCCCTCATTCATCCTTCTATCGCCTCTGGCATTTTCTACCTCTTCTCTTGCAAATCAGCCATTGGTATTTCACTCACAGCTTAATTCTTTGCTCACACTTTTCTTATGCTTCAGCTAACACTTCTTGTTGTTCAACTTTCATCAATTTCACTCACCTTTTATAGAACCAACAACATTCTCCATCACTTCCATTATACGCTATCCATATCTTCGACAACAAGCTTCAATACCCACCATCATAATAGTTAAGTCAGCAACAACTTCCATCCTTTCCACACCTCACCTCCCCTATAGTAACAATATGCTATATCCTACCTCTTTCCACTAGCTTCTCACACTTTTCATCACACTATCTCCTCATCCCTAGATTTTCTTCTGCTAACCTTCTCATCTTCATCTTTCCTACCACTATCCTATCACACTGAGCTTTTGTATGGTAATCCCTTGTAAATACTTTGGTTTTTCCATTGTACCATCCTTGCATGTCAGTCCTTCACTTGGTATCATTGTATATCTCTCCTCTCTTTGTGTCAATTACTGCTTGATCATAACTTTTAGTTCTCTTGGTTAGGTGCTTTAGCGAATCCTCATATGAGATCCCTTATCATCAAAATGTTTTCCTAATTAGTTATGATTTCCCATTTGATCCTAGTCCTCAATATTAATGATAGATCCTTATAGAATGCATCCTTCATCTCGCCTGATCTTGGTCCGTCAGTATCCAATCCTATCGATCTCTTTGGAAAAAGGTTACTTTTTCATGGATTTACATTTTCTTTCAATTTTTTTTTTCTTTTAAGGATTTCATATTTGGTTCTTAAAGTATCTCTTCCAAGTGATTTGGGTTTTTCCCTCCTCATGGTCGCTACGATCTTTTATATCATGGTGTGCTATGAATGGGGCAATTCAAGAGCAAGGTTTTGATCAGGTATTTTTCTTTTTCTTTTCTGCTCATGAGTCATTCGGATATGACCCTTGCATAGTCCAAACATGCAATCACTTGTGGTTACATGTTGCACTTGGGAAATATTGTTTTCTTGTGGGTTACCCAATATCATTTCCACTCTGATTGTTTCATGATTCATGTGTGATGTTGGGGCAATCCTTGTGTGTTTGTTTCGTGTTAGTCCTATGTAATATTGGTAAAAAGGCCTTGATGTGCTTAGTAAACTTGGCATATTCCCAATATTTGTATATCAAAATAAGTGCTCCACTACATGGTGGTGCTCCCCTTTGGAACACCCACACACTCAAGCTTCAATGGATTACTTTACACTCCCATCTTATCAAAACATCTCATCCTATCCAAAGCATCCATTAAATTAGTCTTACAATCATGATCTAACAGTTTTATCCATATCATATTCATAGCTCGTTTATCAATCATAATCTTAGCTCCTTCATCAATCATAATCTTAGCTCCTTCATCAATCATAATCATCTCTCCTTCATCAATCATAATCATATCTCCTTCATCACTCATAATCATATCTCCTTCATCAATCATAATCATAGCTCATTTATCAATCATAATCATAGCTCCTTTATCAATCATAATCATTGCTCCTTTATCAATCATAATCATAGCTCCTGCATCAATTGAAATCTTAGTCATCACCAATCATAAATCTCCCCACATCTCCCATCTTTCAAATCACTTCCCTAGATTCACTTTAGAAACCCTCTCAACTTCCCCCTTCTCCCTGTAGCTAGTGTTCTTCCCCATTGGTTATCCTTGCACCTAAGGTTTTCCTCTATATCCTTCTCCCATAGTGAGAGTAGGTGCTTCCTTGAACCCCCTCTCTTAGCCCCTCTTAGTCCTCCTACTTGCCCTAGATTCTTGTACCTTTCAAGAAGCTATCAAGCCTCCCCTTCTCTCCTCGCCATCTTCTTGAGGGGGCATCACAGAATCCACTCTCTCCTCTGCTATTCAAGACTGGGGCAATCATGTTACTTTCAAAGTTTCCTTCGTGTCATCTATCTTCAAACTTCTTTGAAATAGTATTATTCCAACACTATCTCAAAGAGGGGCAAAATGTAGACACCTAAAAATCCTTTAGAAAATAAAGTATTTATATTTTCTGAAAAAATTCCCTGATGACATCATCATTAATTAATTAATTAATTAATTTATTTTTATGCCATTAAATCCCTTTATCTTAATTAAAAATATTTAATTAAGGAATCCCTCCAAAAAATATTTAAATCTTATTTAAATATTATTTCCTTATTTATTAATTATTTAGTTAATAAATTGACCAAAAAACCCAAAATAAATAATTTATTTATTTTTTGTCCAAAACTTTGCCAATTTCCTTAAGACCACTAACCTCTTCTAGAATCTTCTAATCCTTCTTTAATTTCGATTAAAGGCTAATCCCATGATTTCCTAACCCTAATCCCAACTCAAAATATTTAATAAATATCTCCTCAACCCAAACCCTTGAAATAAATAAAACTTTATTTATTTCCTAAAAACCTTATTTATCCTCATCCTAGGAAGTCCTAGACTCTTCTAGAAGATGTCAATCCATATCTTTGATTCTAATCCTAATCCCCCCTCTAACCTTGTCACATTCCCTAAACAAGGTTATCCAACTCTTAAGCTAATCCTAATCCCTCTTCTAATCATGTGCGCAACTTAACCAATGGTTAAGACTTGCTAACACAAGCCAAAGTCAACAATCTCATCCTCATCCTAACCATCTCTATTTATGACCCAACCATCTCTATTTGACCCAACCATCTTTATTTATGACTCAACCATCCTTCTTTATGGTTCAACCTCCCTCATTACTCCTTTGACCAACCCATATCCTACCTTCTCACATCCAATCACCCTATAACATGTGTCACCTCCTAATTGGCTTCAAACAAGCACAATCCATGCACTCTCCTTTGAGTGCATCTTGAACCTCCCTCACCATCTTGCCATCCTTGCATCCTGACTGTCCATCCCTCCACCCCTTGGCCTATAAATAGAAGCATCTTCCTGTTGGGACTAAACATTGCATGGTCAATTTTGAGAACCATTGAAAAAATCAAGCCCTTAAATGCTTTTAAATGAGATTGTACTTGGTTGTCAGTCTGACGCCTAAGAGGTGTTTAATGTTTCTAACACCTTTCATGTAGTGCATCTATGTGTTCTATGAAGTTAAACTGACATTTCGAACCAGTCTGCAAAGTCCCATTTTGAGCTAGTGTCAAAATTTGCAATTCTACCCAAGTGTCAAATAGCGATCAGAGGCCCAGTTTGAATTTGAATATCCTTTACCCAAGAATGTGTCATGGCTCACCACTTTTGGGATGCTTAGTATGCATATCAAAGAACCTATGTTTCAATTTTCAAGTCATTTTGAATCTGTTTGACTAGGTTTTTCACCCCCCAAAGTTGGTCATTTATTGTTTTGTGCATTTGACTAGTTCACAATTCTGGGAAGCCCTGTTCGACCAATCATATCTTTGACCTAGTTGACCCAAATGAAAAAAATATTTTTGTATTGTGTTCCAGGGGTCAGACACTTCACATGTTCCAATTTTGAGATCATGACGAATCCATTTGATCAATTTGGTAACATGATTAAAAACCCAATTTATATTATTTTGTTATGGGTAAGGTATCCTGATTGATCCGTACCCCTGTTCAACACATTATAACTTTTATCCTATAATTGGTAAGCCTAGGTGAATTGTACCATTGTGTTGTGTCCTGAAAATCCTTGAAGTATTCCAGTTCTTAAGTCATGACGAATCATTCTACATACTTTCACATGTCCGTACATTTGCTAAAAATCACTTTTTGACACATTTGCCAATTAAAATTTCCAAGTGCCTGTTTTTGGAAATTCGCCAAATGTACCCTGTGATTCGTCGTGAGCCCAAAACATGGAATTATATTCTCTTCATGGAAAAGAACTTATATCCTAGTTTTCAAAACCTCAAGTGATCAATAACCCAGTTTATAATGCCGAACTCGAGCCTAGTTTATGTTTTTTAACATTGTTTGCCTGCAGGGTAATTCAAGTATGGATGTTTAGCAATTAAAATCTTTTGATTGGAAAATCATCATGGGCTGAGAATTTTCAGTATGGTCGAGCATATAGGATTGAACTCTCATGCCGATTTTTGTGGCTTGGTTACTTGATTGGATCGATTTTTAATGCCAGTTGGCGGGTCTCTAGACACAAATTCACAATTGATCAACAATGAGTTTTAAATGATGAATTGATATTTGAATTTGAATCCTGTTAGTCTGAGATGTCCAAATTGATCAATTTGATGGATCAGTGGTTAAATGAAATTTTTTTAGCCGGACCCACCTTGGGTCCAACTATTCTCATCAGATTACAAAAACATATTTGGAGAGTAAATGCATATTGAAGAGTTATAATGATTGCAAATTTCAAAATTATTTTTTATACAATATGCAAATAAAGTTATGCTTTAAAATGAGAATGATAAGGGCCTTCACATGTTTGTATAAAAAAAAAGCTAATATTGAAGACTTCATGGAATGATGTAATATGAAGAAGAAGCCTTTTACAAGTTACTCACCAATAAATGGCAAAGAAATTGAAGGAGACGTTTACATCAAAGCATCATGCAACTGATTCTATTAAGTTCCAAAAGCTTGATGATGCTCCCAGAAGTTAATCAATTAGAGATGGGCCAATAATCTTATTAGATAATAAAGATTTTCCAATTCAATTTTTTTTCAGACAAATGGATTCCATGGAGAGCACTATCCAGCTATATAAAAAAAATGTGATATACATGGACTCACAAATTTAGAAGAAGTCTACAGAAGGTTATCCTATAGATTCAAGTAGGTTTTCTGTGCATATGGTGTTACACACAAGGGGAATCATTGATTGGTTGCCAGCTTTGATATTTCATAACTTTCTGGATCATTTTGTGGTGCCCAAATTAAACTCCAGCAACATATTTTTGTGACTCAAAGACAAAGCTTAGAACAGATTACAAAGGAATGCCCATAGCCTGTAGAATTTCCATGTAGAAAGAAGATTGCATCATTTTGAAGTCCACGAGTTTGAAGAGGAGCACCACATTGGAGAAAAGGAAAGATTGCATAAAAACAACTCTCTCCCACATTGTAGTGTAAATTTGGAAGTTGTGTTTGAAAGGGAGTTTGCAACATGGGAGATATGCTCCATGTCTACAACAGAAGACATTTCCATGCCTAGGAGTTCACGCAATGAGGATGGAAGTAAGGTTGAAACAAAAGATGGAGCCATGTTTTACTAAGTCCCCACACCAGGATAAACAGGGGTCCACATTTTCAAAGCATGCTACAACATTAAACAAGAAACCATCCACAATCTAAGCCGCCCACACCATGAAAAAGACCAAGGCATGGAAATGAAGAGGCATCAGTCTATTGCTGAATCCGCAGTATGAAGGAATTCCTTGGTTAAGGCAAAGCACCAAAGAAAACACAGGAGATGACATTGCAATGAGAGAATGTTACATGTCTTTCCAAGTAGCACAAGATCACACACAACCAGTGATAAGAAATGATCCACGTTTTCAGACATGGGACGCAGGAAAAAAATTTTAAAACAGTTTATCCCACATTTGCTGTGGGGAAAGAATCTTATGTCTTTAAATTGTAAAGCACTCATATTGTATTGTGAATTAAAGGCATTGGCTTTTGTAAAGGCAAGGCTTGTGTACACGGGACCCCCCAATCCGACCCAAAGGAGGATGATGTTAGCCATATCTGAATAGAGAACAATTTTGAACGGGCATGCAATTTAAAACCGATGACATCAACACAATCGAAAAACCCAAGAATCCGGCTAGTCGCTACCTCACTAGCCAAAAAATCTTGGCAACTCTGGCTAGCGAAGTAGTGAGGTTGCCGAAAAAAACATAAAATTTGACGAACGAAGGTTGAATTCGAACTTAGATATCACACCACGTGGATAATCCGGTGATCGTCGCTAACTCGACAAACGAAAGTTGCACGAAAGTTGTCATAGCGAGATAGCGAGGATGGATGCAGTAATGACATGTGGCATCCATTGTATAGGGCTAGACGAATCAGACGATGCCACGTGGCAGTCAGTCAACCATGAGTTGACCATGGATCTGAAGGCAAAGGAAAAAAATAAAGAATTTAAAAATGTCATTTTTGTCATTTTTCAAAGAAAGGAGGCTCGTCAGATTTTTTAAAAAACCAAAAAGGCTTTTAACCTAAAGTTTTAACTTTATAATGATTTAAAATTTTAAAGATGTGCAACCTGAACTTGCAATTAGAGAGGCGATTTTCAAATGAAGATTTAATATGTTCCTGATAAGCTAAACATGGACTGCAATATACCGCCAGAATTGAGAAAAGATGAACTATCCAATTCTGGAGTCAATTTTTGCACAAGTAGTAGCTTGTTCAAGCTACAGGAGGTTTTCTATCAGGTACCTGAATTGCAACCTTTTTCAGACCAGGAAGTTCAGTTGTGATTTTTGGCAAGTTAATAGCTTGAATATGCATAAAAGACAAGGAGAATTTAGTTGGGGGCATCTCTGAGTCAGTTAAAGCAAGTTTTATCAACATTTTGATGCAAATCAGATATTTAGCAAATAAGAGATTTCATCATTCAGGAGGGAATATTTTGCAAATCAATTACAAGGCAATGATGAAATCAAATCAGATCAAGATGGAGAAGGAAGGATGAAGTTTTCAGTTGCCAGAAGATTGATTTTCAAGTGGACACTTGTCCAGTAAAGATCAGATCCAAAAATTCTTTCTCTTCTATATCATTCTTTCTTTCTATCATTTAGGGGGTTCCAGTTTCTGGGAAGAAAAAGTTGATTGCTGTGATACCATTAGGGATTCCAGTTTTTGCACTGTGAGACCATTGGTTCCAGTATTTTGACATGTTTCCATGACTGTGACACCATTTTTCTTCAGAAGAACTCTCATGTGAATAGCAATTGTAGAGATAGTATAGATAGTTTTGAGATATTAGGTTGTTTCATATTTTAATTTTATGCATCTAAATGTATAGTTTCAAGGAAATGAATACACATGAGCAACAATTTCACTAGTTTTGTTCTAGTTCTTGTCTCCTATCTTAGCAATCTATAAGTCTTATGTGGTTTTGGAACAAAGGTTTGAAACCCATTTGCATCCCTTTCAGGTTGTATGTTTGATGTATTTTGCTGTTGGACCAAAGGGCCAAGTAAATGCTCGATATGTTTAAACAAGGTTACTGGTTGTTTGAGAAGGATATTTTGTGAGAATGAGACCTGAATGAACACTAATGTGTGAATCACAAGGTGGTTGGATAGATCTGATGTCTGGGTATATGAGATACATCCTGATGTCATAGATGTATGTTTTGAATTCATGGAATTGCCCAATGGATTAGGCACTGATCGGTTATAGGATCATTGGTTATACTATTGCATTTTGAGGTTACGTTCAATCAACATCTTTAATCAAATGAATTTCCCTTTCATGTTGAAGAGCTATAAATAGAATGCCCTCACTCAGCTTATGAATTTCATTGTTTTGCATTTAGCTACTGAAGATATATGTTATTTCATAAATTATCAGGAGAAATAAGGGTTTTATCTACTTCATATTAGATTCAGTGTATGCTTTGACAACTGGTACCATATAAAGAATCTATAGGTCTACCTGGCTAGGTTTTGCAGAGCCTAAAGTAGAAGAAGGGTCATGCCTTATAGTTGGCTTGGTGTCTGAATGGATGTGTTGATAATGGGAGTTAGCTGCCCCTAGATGTGTCATATTCTCATTAGGGTAATTGGAAACGGGTAATATTTTCAAACACCAACACTTCCTTCACTAAAATCATCCACTTTTGAAGTGAACTTATAATGCTATTTTGAGAGCCTAAAAACTACCAAAATACTATTATAATGCTAAAACCCCTCCATACCTTCATTGTTGAATCATTCATCCACACTCATATTTGATTATCACTTATCCACTTGGAGCTTGAGCACATCATGAGCATACATCCCCTATCCATCAAGGACATAGCTTCGTCATCATGAGAATCACTTGAGGAGTTTACCATCTTTGGTCTACTTTCCTCAATTTTATCTTCTTTGGTCCTATCTTAAGTGTTTACTTGTTTTTAGTATTCAGAATGCTTTGTAAAGATTAGTGCTCATTTTTCTCTACTAAAATAGGTGATAGAGAGGCTATACACAGGTTCAAGGTATATAAATACGATCAAAATTAGGTATAGATTTCCCATACCTAGGATTTAGGATCTTATGGATTTTCTTGGAGGGGAAATTTACTTTAAAAAGTTGGATTTGAAGAGTAGATATCACCAAATTAGGATTAAGGAGGGAGGTGAATGAAAGACCACATTCAAGACAATAGATGGGTTATATGTAGTTTGGCCACTCAAATTCTCCTAGCACATTCGTGATGCACATGAATGGAGTTCTTAAGGACTTCATATGAATGTTTGTAGGTTTTTATCTAGACGATATACTAATATTAAGTAAGACAAAGTAGGAACACATTAAATATGTTGAAGCTATATTTTTGAGGTTGCACGAAGAAAAGCCTTTCGTTAGCCTTGATCAGGTTGCATCTATTCTCAACTGGCCACCACCTACCACATAAACTCAAGTAAGGAGTTTCCATGGTTTAGCCTTATTTTATAGATAATTGATTAGGAATTCTAGTGGAATATGTTCACCTTTGTTAGATACGATAAATAGTGGGGCTAAGACTAAGTTCTAATGGACCTTAGAGGTAGGAAAAACTATTAAGATGCTGAAGAAACAAGTAGCCACTCAACCTATCTTATAATTGCCTAGTTTTGAGAAACTCTTTACCTTAGAATGTGATGTAAGTGGCTTAGCAATGGGAGGAGTGTTTAGTCAAGAAGTTAGGTCAACAACCTTCTTTAGTGAAAAATTAAATGAAACCAAAAAGAAGAATTCTTCTTATTCCCTTGAACTTTATGCCTTAGTTTAGTCTCTTATGAAGTGGAGACATTATTTGTTGCCCGAGGAATTTTTTTGTATTCATTGATAACCAAGCCTTAAGTTACATTAATACTCAAGAGAAGTCAAGTAATAGGCATTTTAAATAGATGGAGTACCTACAAGCATTCACTTTCACAATCAAGCATAAGAAAGGGAAAATGAACAAGGTAGAAAATATCTTGAGCATGATTCTAATATCTATCCAAGAGATTCAACTTCAAAGCATTGGGATAGAGAGTTTCAAGAATCTATACAAGTAAGATGAAGACTTTGTAGAGGTGTACAAGGCATGTTCTAATTTTGACAATTATTTCCATAGAAAACTTTTTAAATTTACCTTTAAGAATGAGGTACTCTTTAAAGGAAATAAATTGACTTCCAAGAGGATCAATGTGGGAGAACCTTATTCAAGAAAAGAATAATGGGAAAACTATAGAATTAGTCCAAAGATTATACTATTGGCCAAATCTAGTTAAGGATGTGACTAGGTATGTTGAATAGTTTATGGTGTGCATGAAGACCGAGGGTGGAATGAGCAATGCAGGTCTATATCAGCCCTTACCAATCCTAAATAGACCATGGGAGTGTATGAGTATGGATTTCATAGTAGGTTATATTAAGACAAAATATGGATATGATAGTATCTATGTAGTAGTTGACATATTCATCATAAATGAGGCATTTCATAGCTTACAATACTACTAATGATGCTAGTCACATAGAACACTTATTCTTTAAGGAAGTTGTGAGGATTCATGGATTCCCTATCAATATTATATCAAATAGAAATAATGAGCCATTTTTGGGAAACCTTGTGGAGAAGACTTGGTAAAAATATCTCTTTTGGTTCACCCTACCATGCCCAAACTGATGGTCATACTGAGGTGGTTGATAGGGTGTTGGGTAACCTCTTGAGGTTCCTAACTAGTTAATATGGTTAAACATGGGATGTTATCATTCCTTAATAAGAACATGCTTACAATGATAGTAATTAAAAAACCATAGGCATAATTCCTTTCAAAATTGTATATGGAATGCATCCAAGTGGTGTACGTGAGTTGAGAGATCTTGGAGGAATGGAATACAAAAGTGGACATGTTAAAGATTTTTCCTAAACCATGAAAGAAATCCAAGAGAAAGTAACAGAAATGATCTAAGATAACACACAAAATTTGAAATCTAAGGTGGGTGAGAAGAGAAAATACATTCAATTTTCCATAGAAGACTATGTCATGGTGCATTTGGAAAAGTTGAGGTTGTATAAGGGTGTGCCAAAAATGCTAAAAATGAAGAGAGTGGGACCTTGTAAAGTCCTAGAAAATATGGATCCAATGCCTATAAGGTTGATATGCCAACATATTTGGCTATTTCTCATATTTTAAATGTCCAAGACCTAGTTCAATTCAAACATCCAAGGATTGAGATTGCTCACAATAGTCAAGAAGTCACTATTGATCTAGAACCTATAGTAGTACCTTCATCAATCAAGTTAGAAGCTGCACAAGTATTGGACTCAATAGTCAAGAAGGCCACTAGAAATAAGGTGTATATGGCACACCTCATGAAGTGGAAGAACAAGCCATTTTTAGAGGAAAGTTGGATTTGTGAGACTGACTTCACCAAATTGGGCATCTCCAAAGACCTATTGTCCACATGTGTGAAATTAAGGTATTTTGGATTGTATTGGTACTAGCCACAACACTAGGGAAGCAAAGGGACTTGCTTAGTCCTAAGTTGAGGAGTGTTGAGTATAGAAATTCATGTTAGGCCTCAATTACTCTTTATTGAAAGAATTGTCCCTTTTAGGTCAAATAGGGTAATTGTATGATTATTAGGGTAGAATATAAAAATAAGTGTTTTAATATCATTTTTCCATGTTTTAAGTCCTTTTTAGGATTTTAGTAAATTTTGGTAGCCTTTGGGACAAGTTTAAGCAAAAAGTTATAAAAGTTGACAATGTTGTCATTGACAACATTGACAAGTTTTTGTTGCATAAAAGAAACTTCATGGATGAGGCTTGATAACTGTTTGAAATAGTTAGTATTGGCCATTGGACAATTATATAAGGCCATACTTAACCTATTCAAGGGGTTGAAGGGAGTTTTTGATTTTGTGTGTATGCACTATAAAATAGTAATACAATGACAGTTCTGCATTTTTAAAGTTTTGTTAGTTTTATTGGATTGGAAGAAGTGTGGTAAACATTAGAAAATAAAATTTAATTCCTTTCTAGATTCTATATAGTGTTTAATTTATATTTTGTGGTTTTATAGATAGTTAGTTAAATTATTTTGGTTTTTGTGAGTCTACTGTCCTGAACCAGGTAGTTCGCCAAGATAGAGTAATGGAGCCTCTTCCCCCTATAGGATTTGTATGGGATATTGGGATTAGGACAATGACTCCATATACATAATTTATAGTGAAGGAAAGGTCCTGGAAAGCAAGGATGATGTTTTTATGGTGATACCCTAGGTGAGTGATAGATGCATAGCTAGCGATCACATTATACAACTAAGGTGTTACGAGGGAGTGAAAGACATGATAGCTTCAATAAATATTTTAGTAGGGTAGAGGTATGAGTGTTGAATTCTCAAATATTAGGGAAGGAAATGGTGAAAGATATTTGGATGGGGAAAATTACATCTTCTTAGACATACCTAATTTCTTTATAAATCCTAATTTTTAGGCACTATTGTATGTTATACTATATGGATTGATTGGGAGCCCAAGACCTCCAAAATATTTTAGTTCCGTAAAAAGGGTATCTAGATCAAGGGTTAGTTTACCCCTTATGAAGTAATTTTGCAAGTTATTTAGGATCTTTACAAAATGGAGGGCTAATTGCTTATAGCCCTATCTCCAAAACTTTTTGTGTAATTCTTGGAACTTGATTAGAGTTTTAGTGCCAAAAGTAGTTGTAAGTCTTGGAGAGGATTCTAATGTCTTCCTAGATGTCCAATTTTACATTTGGAATGAAAGTTGAGATATTGGGGTAGATTGTGGAGTTGGCAGAGATGGAGTAATAAGGGCTAATTCATGCCTAGGAAGTGATGAAAGATTTATTATCCTGCCTAGTTGGTGTTCACTAGTTGAAAGGAGTAGGACGTCATAGATAGGATCCTAAGGAGAGTATGGTTGTAAGAAACCTTATTAGGTCAAGAGATAGACCTAGGGAGACCCTAGAAGATGTTTGAGTAGAAGAAAGACTATGGTTACCTTGAATCTACTTACCAATAGGCATTGTCATCGCATTTGTGGCCACACTATGTGTTTAGTGAGTTTTATTAATTTTCTATTGCACCAAGATCTCTTTATTTATATACATGCATACACAGACACACACACATGTGTGTGTATGTATATATACATATACACACACACACAGATATATATACATATGTATATATATATACATACATACATACATTGATATACAAAATCACAAGGGAATAAAAATAAGATGCAAAGATCACAAGGGTACGATAATGAAATGCAGTAATCATAAGGGCATAACAAAAAAACCCTAAATCTCCACCGATCTCCACAATCCACAAGATATCTCTATATATATACATAGACATACACATAAGTGTGTATGTGTATATATATATATACACACACACACACACACACACACACACACATATATATATACATATAAATACATATATATACATATAAATACATATACATATATACATGTATATATGCATATACATACATACATACATATACACATCCATATATACATACATACATTCACACACACACACACACACACATACAAACCTACATACATCAGTATATGTAATTTTATCATCTTGAAAATCTGTATATGATCCTAGTAGTTGGAAACAACTAATTTCTCCTACTATGATATTTTTTTGTAAAATTTAATGTGAACTTTGCCAATTTTTCCTGGTCTTCATTATTTTTGTCCAGGATCTTGAGGCAATTCACTTAGTATGTGTTGGGTGAGTTTTATTGTTTTATTATTTAGATTCTAGAATATGTAAGTAGCTAGATCAATTTTCTATTGTGCCAAGATCTCTTTGTATATATACATACATATGCATTAATAATAATAATATATTTAATACATCTACATTTGCTTTGTAATTTCTTATAAGAGTTTTTCAAGGTTGGGAAACACTTCAAAATCCTTTGCACAGTTTAGAGGAAAAGTCATTGTGCTAGTGAGAACAACTTCAATGAAGATTTTAGTATAAGTAGTTACTACCCTGAACCTATGCTACAAATTCTTGGGAGCCAAGGAACCTATTACCATTTTTTATCACAATGCAAAAATGGGTAGAAATGTTGACTAGTCTTTTCTTTAGGGTGGTGGCCATATTTTGCATTCTTCTATTGGTTCATTAAATACCATGCATGCATGAAGGGGATACATAAAATGCTTGACCATGTTTTATATTTTATATCCCTAGGTTAGGTTTTCTAACCTTTTGAATCCACATGTCTTATGTTTATGACCAATATTTATTAAAACCCTTTTAGCTTAATGGGTTAAATTTTATCTCACTAAGTTAAAAATCATGAAAGCCCTTGATCTTTCAGTAGATCAAGGGTCTTTGATATGTCACTTTGGAGTTGCAAGGCCATTAATTATAGTGACATAACGACAAGTAGATACCTATCTTATGGGCCCTATTTTGATTTTCAAGTAAAAGGATTGATGTATCTTTAGAACCTTAGATCATAGAGTAGATGTGTGGTTGTCATTATGTCGCCAACCACAGAGGCAAGGATGTTATCCATAATGACATAATGACAATGTGATACATGGACATGCGAGACTAGTTTCAATCTATAGAGTGAGGAAATGGAAGTGTATCAGAATGAGTTGGCATAAGGAGAGGTATTGATTGGTCAAAGATATTGTGGAGGATGGTAAACTATGGTTCTCTTTTCAGTCATTGATCAAATTAAGATCAATGGTCATCATTATGTCACTATTGGAAGTTGCAAGATCTTTAGTCATAGCAACATAAAGATAGCTTGACATGTAGAAAGTGTTAGGACCAACCCATGCAGGGAGTTGCAAAAATTCCTCAATCATAAATAAAGTTCTAGCTATCAAGTTTTTATTTCCCATGAGTATAAACATAGTGCAAACAATATATTATGTCAAGACTATCAAATCTCAAAAGTTCCCCACATTATGAAAGTGATTTAAGTTTAAATAATGCAAGAATACACACATTCACCACATGTCCAATGGGACCAAACTCAATATGCAACTTTATAGTGAGAAATGTGTTAGAATGGTGATAATGCGTCAGCATCCAATTGGCCGAGAGTGCTGACTATGCCAAGATTGTCTAGTTTTTTAGCTACTGATAGATCTCAAAAAATCCATGTTTAGTTTATTCGCACTTTTTGAAAGTGATCAAATTTTTTAAAATGAAGGAATATGAGAGAGTGAAATGTATCATGGGGGGGCCACTATTTTAGGAATCATTTAGTCATAATTTCATAGGTGATAGATTTTGAAGGAGTCATCAAGCACATGAAGAATGATGATGTTTAATCAATATATTCCATCAAGAAGAGCTTCAAAATGATAAGTCATGACTATACAATGGGTCAACAGGATATGGTCAAATAAAATTTTAGTTGCATCATTGCAAAGGTAGAAAAAATCTCATCGAGTGAAGAATGATCAACTCAATCAATGAATTTAAATTGAAAGGGTTCTCTTTCTCCAAGTTGTGAAGGTGATATAAGAGTCAGATTCAAGATGAATCGATGATCACATGGAGTTAAGGGAAACCCATGGCTTATACAACAACTCAATGAAAAATTTTAGATGCATGGTCATAGGGTTAACTTGTTTATCTTTGGTTAAGGTAGGGATGTAGAAAAATCTTGCAATCACATGGTTACAAGGTTAAACATTAACCCAAAGTTTGAAGCTATGAAGCCATGCAAAGCATCTGGTAGTCAAAATAAATGTGAATTGCATGTTCATAGGGGTTTAAATAAACTAAGTTTTTAAGTTGTGAACCTACAATGAGTTGCATAACAAATATTTCCTAGCCTCATTGCCGAGTCACATAGGGTTAATATTGGCCTAAGGTTTTTGCAATGAGGAAGGGAGGTTATGGATTGAAAGTTCACAAGGGTTAGTAGGGAGTTAAGTGTTAAGACACAAACATGCAAAAATCATGTAGAATAGTCAAAGTCCAAGGTGAGTGCAAGATCACAACTTGAACCAAGCAGTTGAGGAATCAATGTGTGAAGTTGCAAAACTATAAAGTTTCCCCTTTGTTAGATTGTGGTGACTAATCAGGAAAGCACTTTACATACTTCATAAATTCTTTGGGGCTCGGGGCATCACCTCAAAAAATAAAATTTGGGCTCTATTTTATTAGGATTTTGGGCCGACGTGTAATTATTAATTATAACCCTAATGCGGTGAAAATACTTATATAAAAGAGCTTAGGGTTAGGGATTGTTTTATAGTTGTGATACGAAATTGGTTCTTGTTGCAGTACTAAGTTGTAAGGGATTACAGGTTGTAATCAAGTTATAATCACTAGATCATAATAATAACAGACTTCCTATTTGGTAGAGGTAGTCTAGGGATTGGGTGAACCACATTAAATCTTGTTGCCTTGTGTTCTTCTCTGTGTGTTCTATTATTTTTTGTTCTTGGTTATATTTTCATGTAATTTTTATTTTGGTCTATGGTTTAATCCTAACAAGTGGTATTAGAGTGAGGTTGTTTTTTTTCACTTATCCTCTACAAGAAAGTCTCACAGTTGAGTGGGAGTGATGGCAGATGAGGGTAAGCTGAGGGTTGAAAGGTTTAATTGGAAGAACTTCTAGTTATGGAAGATGCAAATGGAAGACTATCTTTATCTAAAGGATTTATGGAAGCCATTAGAGGGAAAAGCCAAGAATTAGGGATCCATGTCAAATGATGAATGAGATCTTTTTGATAGAAAGTCACTTAGAAGAATTCAATTATTCCTAGCACCATCGGTGGAATTTAATATTACAAAAGTGAAGACAATAGAAGAGTTGATGAAAATGCTAGTGACATTCTATGAAAAACATTTCTCATGAAGCATTTATTTGATATGAAAATGGTAGAAGATGGATTTGTTGTAGATCATTTAAATGTGTTTAATACTATTACTAGTTAGTTATCTTTTGTGGTTATCAATTTTGAAGAAGAAATTAGGGTTCTCTTGATTTTGTGTTCTTTGCCTAAAAGTTGGAATGGCTTTGTAATGGTTGTGAGTAATTCTATTCCTGGAACTAGTATGCTAAAATATGATGATGTGATCAGTGTTATTTTGAGAGAGGAAACTCATAGGAAATCCTTAGGTGGATCTACACTAGGAAGTGCTTTGAATGCACAAAGTAGGGGCAAAATGGCTAAGAGAGGAAGTAATTCTAGAAATTATGGGAAATCAAGAGGAAAGTCAAAGGGGAGCAGGTCTCAATCGAGAGGACTGAATGACTATTGGTACTGTGGGAAATCAGATAATAAAAAGAAAGATTGTTGGAATCAAAAGAAAAATGAAGGAGATAAACCATATGGAGACAAGGAGGAAAATGTGGTAAGTAATAAATCCAAAGAGGAATCTTTGCTTCTATCTTTAGAAAGTGTTGATGATTCATGGGTTTTAGATTCTGGTGCTTCATTTCATGTGACACCTCATAGAGGTTATTTTATTGATTATGTCCAAGGGGATTTTAGGCTTGTTTATTTGGGGGATAATGAACCCTGTCAGGTTGTTGGAAAGGGAAAAATTAAGATTAAGTTTTAGAATGGGAATCATTGGCTACTACATGAGGTACAACATGTTCCAAGACTGAGTAGGAATTTAATTTTAGTAGGGTAACTTGGTGATGAGGGTTGTGTAGTTACTTTTCTTGATAAAAATTGGAAGGTTTCAAAAGGTTCCCTTGTAGTGGAAAAAGGTGTGAAAGTAGGCACCTTATATCTTTGTACAGGTCATATTGTTCCTTCTACTTTAATTGTTTCAGAGAAAAATGAATGTTCAAAAAAATTTGTTGCAGCTGAGTAGGGTGAATGAGTAGCTACTATAAATTCTAATACACCACTATGGCACAATAGACTTGGGCACATGAGTGAGAAAGGTATGAAAGAACTTCATTCAATGAAATTTTTACTAGGTTTGAAATGTGTTAATATGGATTTTTGTGAAAGTTGTGTGTATGGAAAGCAAAAGAGAGTTAGTTTTGTAAAGACTGGGAAGGAAAACTAAAAGGGAGAAATTAGAGCTTGTGCATACAAATGTATGGGGACCAGGTTAGGTATCTTCCCTTAGTGGATCTCATTATTATGTTACATTTATTGATGATGCAACTAGAAAACTATGGGTTTATTTCCTTAGACAAAAATCTGATGTATTTCAAACTTTTAAGAAATGGAAATCCTTGGTTGAAAATGAGACTGGCAAGAAATTAAAATGTCTCAGATCTAATAATGGTTGTGGGTGTTGTAGTCATCAATTTGAAGATTATTTCTCCACTAGTGGTATTCATAAATAGAAAACTATTCCAAGGACTCCAAAAGAAAATGGAGTGGCTAAATGCACGAACAAGACTATAATGGAGTGCACAAGGAGCATGAGGTTGCATCCTAGGTTGCCCTTCCACATGTGGGTGGAGGCTGTCAATACAATTATATATTTGAATAATAGAGGTCCCTCCACTCCTTTGGGTTATGGTATTCTAGAGGAAGCATGGATTGGTAAGAAGGTGAGTTATTCTTTTCTTAAAACCTTCAGCTATGAAGCATTTGCTCACATTGATTCTGGGAATAGAACCAAGCTGGAAGCTAAGTCAAAGAAATGTGTATTTGTTGGATATGGCAATAATGAATTTGGTTATAGGCTTTGGGATTTTGAAAATCATAAAATTTTACTTGAAGTCGCAATGTCATATTCAATGAGAAAGTGTTGTACAAAGATCTTTTGTAGCAACATGACAAAAAAAAGATGATTATATAGTGTTGGCTAATACTCCAAAAGCTGATGTTCTAGCCATTCCTCATGATGTGCAACAACTACAACAACAAATACGACACACACTAGTGAATGTAAGATGGTCAAAAAGTCAAATTAGACCTCTAGATAGATTTTCTCCCTCTTTGTATTAAATTTTACTTATTGATGTTGGTGAACCTGAATGTTATGATGAAGTTATGTAGGTGGGTACTAAGATTTAGTGGTAGTTTGTAACAAAAGAAGAAATGGGCTCTTTCTTGAAAAATAAGACTTGGGATTTATGCAAATTGCTTGCAGGTAAAAGGCTTTACAGAATAAGTGGGTTTAAAGGTTAAAAGAAGAGGATGGAGGTAAGAAAAGATTTAAAGCTAGGTTAGTTGTGAAAGGATTTGCATAGAAAAAGGGCATTGATTTTGATGAGATATTTTCTCCTATTGTTAAGATGACTTCTATTTGTACTATTTTAAATCTTGTGGCTACTAAAGATTTGCATTTAGAGTTGCTTGATGTTAAAAAAATCTTTCTTCATGGTGATTTGGATGAAGAGATATATATGGCTTAGCCACATGGATTTGTGGTCAAAGGTAAGGAGAACTTAGTGTGCAAATTGAAGAAAAGTTTATATGGCTTGAGGCAAGCACCTCAACAATGTTATCTAAAATTTGATAGTTTTTTGCATGAGCATGGATACAATAGGTGTCATTTAGATCATTGTGTTTATTTTAAGAGGTTGGATGATGATAAGTGTATTATTTTGTCTTTATATGTTGATGATATGGTTGTATTGGGATTAACATTGATCACATTAAGGGGCTGAAATGACAATTAGCACATGCATTTTCTATAAAGGATTTGGGGGCAGTAAAAAAAATCCTTGGTATGAAGATTTGCAGAGATAGGAAAAATAAAAAATTGACACTATCTTAGACTGATTATGTTGAGAAGGTGTTGCAATGTTTCTCTATTGAGAATGCTAAAGTTGTTAGCACACCTTTACCTAGTCATTTGATGTTGACTAAGGAGATGTGTCCCAAGACAAAAGATGAAGAGGATAACATGTCTAAGGTACCCTATGCTTTAGCTGTAGGATGCTTGATGTATGCTATGGTATGTACAAGGCTAGATATTGCACATGTAATGGGAGTTGTTAGTAGGTATATATGTCATCCAAGAATTGAGCATTGGAATGCAGTCAAATGGATTCTTAGATATTTGAGAGGAACAACCAATAAGTGTTTACACTTTGGGGGGTCTACTACTGATTTATAGGGTTATGTTGACTCGAATTTGGTAAGGGATATTGATACCATGCAGAGTACTATAGGTTATGTTTGTATTATTGGTGGGATAGTTGTGAACTGGGTTTCTAGGTTACAAAAGGTTAATGTTTTATCCACTATAGAGGCAGAGTATGTAGCTACTATAGAGGAAGCTAAGGAGATGATATGGCTTCAATTCTTCTTGAAAGAATAGGGACACCCTTAGAAGGATAATTATTTGTTTACAAATAGTCAAAGTGCCATTCATCTTGCAAAGAATTCAGCTTTGCATTGAAAGAAAAAACACATATAGTTGCAGTACCATTTCATTTGGTCATCTTTGGAGGATGGATAGTTAAAGCTGGATGAGATACATATAGATGTCAATCTAGCATATATGTTGACAAAAGTAGTAACAAGGGAGAAGCTAAACTTCTCTTCAACTTCATTTGGTCTTCTAGACTGAACATGAATAAAAAAATAGTAGAGTCCAGTTTGGTTTGATCTAGTGGGAGCCTCATGGAGTAGCTGCATAGCTACATGATCAATCTACATGTGGGAGATTGTTGTTTACTATGGAGCCTGATTAGTCCCCAAGTGAGAGATTGTTAGATTGTGGTGATTGATTAGGAAAGTATTGTACTTCATAAATTCTTTGGGGTTTAGGGCATCACCCTAAAAAAATTTTGGTCCCTATTTTATTAGGATTCTGGGCTAACATGTAATTATTAATTATAACCCTAAAGTGGTAAAAATACTTGTACAAAAGAGCTTAGGGTTAGGGATTGTTTTATAGTTGTGATGTAAAATTGTTTCTTATGGTGGTATTGAGCTATAAGGGATTAGAAATTGTAATCAGGTTATAATCACTAGATTGTAATAATAGTGGACTTGTTGTTTGATGGACATAGCCCAGGCATTGGGTGAACCACATTAAATCTTGGTGTGTTGTGTTCTTTTCTATGTGTACTATTATTTTCTATTCCTGGTTATATTTGAATGTAATTTTTATTTCTATACATGGTTTAATCCTAACACCCTTGTCACATGATCATGGTCTAAGATGTTGTCAAGGGAAAAACCATAGTGAAGGAGAGAAGCGGCCAAATTGTAACATCATGTCATCACATGTCAATTTGGTTATAATGGAAATATATCTAGAAGGATGCAAGAAGGTGGTGAGCCCAACCTATCAAATAATGGTACGTAGACCCCACTTAGAAATCATCTAAGATTTTACCTTAGGGTGGTAGAAGTATTGATATAAAGAAGAACATAGAAAGGCATAGGTCAACACCAAATAGATAATGGGTTGGAGGCTTGAGAAGCACATTTTTTTTGGAAGCATGAATGCTGATTATATTCCTATGGGGGAGCATTTCTACTATGATGATATGTTACATTTATGATTGATTTTTTCATTGATGTTAACATAGCAGTCTTCTATGGTATCTAATTGAAGAACAACAGAAAGATCAAGTTGGTATAAACAACTATTTGAGTATTCTAAATATCCAAGGTTATGGGAGATACTTTCGAGTATCTAGTATATATAGTTAACATCAAAAGAATAAATTTTATGTCTAGAAGAACTTATTTAAGTTTTGGTGATGTCTATTCTAAGATAGAGTTTACAGAGGCATGTTCTAGTAAACTTGTTATATCTTTTAGCAGAGGTTTTATTCTAAAAATTGAGGTTGAGGATGTGAAGAAGACATGTTGGTGATGACATGGCAAAGTTTTCTCATCATAATATTATTTGTATGGAAAGATATTCAAGTTGCAAGGTGGAATATTAATGTTATTACTAAGTGTAATGCATTCTTTATGCAGTCCTATAATGATTAATTGAGAATGTCTAACAACTAACTCAAGAAATTATTTTATGGAATTAATATAAAGGAAGGAATTTTTCCTTTATCATTAAGTATGGAATGATATTGATATAAAGTGATTGCAAGTAGTAGAGAGAGAGGAATGTGAATTTTAACAGAGTAGAGCAGAACTGAAGCAAACTGCATTACCGTGGTTTCACTAAGCGATTTGAAGTTTGATATTTGGATCCAAGGTTTGTGACTTGGTCTACAAGGTCTAAAAGTGATTTGTTTGGTTGATAGAACAAAGGAAATAAGAACATAATAATGAATTTCATGTTTGATCAGTGAGCTATTCTTGTAGTTGATATTGCATGTTTGGGCAATGGGCTCATCTTGCATACATTGTAATGAAACTCCTAACAAGATTGGAATCTCCTAATAGGGATTCAAAGTCTCCTAACATGGACTCATATGTACTGAATGTTGTAATAGAATCCTAATAGGGTCCATCCTCTAACAAGGAATATTTATATTAGTACATCATCTTGTAGGCATCATTCCCATTGGGGTTTTCTCTCTGATCAAGGGATTCCCTAGTTAACATATATGGTGTAATTGTCTATGTGCATATTATTATGGTTTTTGTTTACTTCGGTTAAATGGTTAAGTTTTTTTGAAGAAGATAAATATTTTAATTATTGGATAACTAATTCACCACCCCTCCTCTCAGTTATTTTGGTTTACTATTTTTTTTATAACAATTGGTATCAGAGCATAAGGTCCTTAAAGATAAAGTTTAGAAGCTTTCAGAGATCAGTGGCAAGCTATTTTAGAAAAGATAGTCCTGAATCTAAAGGAGAAAATTTTGACAGCAAGATGATGGATCTTCTTGGTAAGAGATACAAATTGTGTATAGATTTGAGCATTGAGTTTCTTGATAGAGGCACAATTGAAGATTGATCGTGATTAGAAGATATAGAGATCAAAGAAGGTATTGCTTTGCTTATGAAAAGAGAGAAAGAAGGTATAGAATTTTTTTCTTGTTGGACATGTAATGAGTTTGGTCATTTTTCATCTACATGCCCCAAGAGAGTAAGGAAAACTAGAAAGAGTTTGTTTTTTGGTGAAGATGAAGAATTTAAAACAAGTATGGAAAGATTCTTGAATTATTGTGATGATAAAGATAATGAGTCTAAATTGGTTAAGAAAGAAGAAGTATTAGAAGAGATAGCCTTGTTAACTATTTTTAATATGAAGGCTAACCATTAAAATATGGAAGTAATCATTACTGATTTGTAGAATGGGAATCATTTTGAAGGAAAAAAAAAAAATCCTAGACTAGAAGAAAGAGTTGAGTTGAAGACCCCTGAATAGAATGGTATAGTAGCAAGAAGAAACAAATTAGTTATAGAAGAAACAAGAGCTATGTTAGGTGAGAATGATGTATCCAAGATTTTTTGGGGAGAAGCTATGAATACAACACCCTACACTATGAATAAAGTACAAGTCAAGAAAGATACAAACAAGACCCCTTATGAACTATGATTTGGCCACTAACCTACACTTACGTATTTCAAAATTTTTGGGAGTAAGTGTTATATCAAAAGAGATGATCATATTGGTAAGTTTAATGCTAGAAGTGATGAAGGTATGTTTCTTGGTTATTCATTGAAAAGAAAGGCTTATAGTTGTTATAATTTGAGAAATAAGACTATTATGGAAAGTGAAAATGTGAGAATTGATGAGAAATTTAGGATACAAGATAGAATAGTGGAATACAATTTAGGTGATGATGTTGTTACTAAGCCAAGGAATGATGAGGTATTTCTTGAGTCTAACAATGATTTGGATAATGAAGGAGAGGCAACATAGGAACAAAGCTCAGAACCTTAAGTAGAGCCAAGAGTTGAGACATCAACTCCTACTTTAGGAAAGAATATGATAAAGAATCACCTATCTGAATAGATCATTAGAAGCAATGATAAACATGTTATGATAAGAAGTAGAGTCAATGAAGAACTATGTTTGATATCTCAAGTTGAACTTACAATTGTAGATGAAGCAGGTAAAGATGATTATTGGAAACAAGCTATGAAAGAGGAATTGGATCAGATAGTAAAGAATGAGACATGGGAATTGGTCCCTAGACCAGTAGACAAGAATGTGATAGGAACTAAATGGGTATTCAAGAACCAAATGAATGAGCAAGGAAAAGTTGTAGGGAACAATGCAAGATTAGCATGTAAAGGTCACTCATAGCAAGAATGAATAAACTATGATGAGATATTTGCTCTAGTGGCTAGAATAGAAGTAGTAAGATTATTCTTAGCCTATGTAACTAAAAAAAAATTTAAAGTATATCAGATGAATGTCAAGTCAGCATTTTTGAATGGAGAACTTGAAGAAGAAGTTTACATTGAGTAGCCTAAAGGTTGTCCTTTTACAAATGATAAGGACACAACATGCAAATTGAAGAAATCACTACATGGCTTGAAGTAAGCACCCAAAACTTGTTATGCAAGGTTGGACAAGAATTTTACAAAGGTTGGATATAGAAAAGGTATGGAAGATAGTAATCTCTATTGGAAAGAAGTTGATGAAGGTTTGATGATTTTGGTAATATTTGTTGATGATATCATATTTGGAGGAAATGATGATGAAAGTGAAATTTTTTTTGAAGAGATGAAGAAATAATATGAAATGAGTATGATAGGAGAACTGAAATATTTTATAGGATTATAGATTGTACATAATAAATAAGGAATCTTTATTTCTTAGGCTGATTAATTGAAGGATTTACTAAAAAGGTTTGGTTTGGAAACTTGCAAACCTATTGGAACACCTACAGTAACTAGATACAAGTTATCTACAAAGAATGAGACACATACTATTTAGCAGAAGAAGTATAGATCTATGATTGGAGGATTGCAATATCTAACTCACACAAGGCTAGATATAGAAAATGCAGTTGGAATTGTTGCAAGATTCCAAGCTAATCCAAAAGAAACACATTATCTAGCAATCAAAATGATATTTATATATTTGAAAGGAACATCTAAGTTTGGATTGTTGTATGACAGATTAATGATTTTACTCTAAGCGCTTATATTGATGCTGATTGGGAAGGAAATATAGATGACAAAAAGAGCATCAGTGGTTGAGCCTTATTTCTTGGAGGAAGATTCATTTCTTAGCTAAGAAAGAAGTAGTATTGTACATTACAAAGTACAATGGAAGCAGAATATGTTGTAGTAGCAAACAATTGCAATCAAGTTGTTTGGATGAAGTAGATGCTAAAGGATATAAGGATAGAAATTAGTGAACCTACTGCAATACATTGTGACAAAAAAGGTACATTAAATATGTCTGAAAATATAGTGTTGCATTTAAGGAGTAAGAAAATTCCAATTAAGTATCACATGTTGAGAGAGAAAGTTGTAGAAAAGGAAATTAGATTGGAGTATGTAAGCACTAAAGAGTAGATTGCATATATATTCACTAAGCTTCTTCCTAAAGAAACTTTTGAGTATTTGCAAGGTATGCTTGAGGTTATGCCCCTTCTTATATCAGAGTAGAAGATGCAAGAGTGCATCAATCTAGTGTAACAAAGCACCATTGTTTTCTAGCTTAAATTTTGATGCTTCCTATATAGGGGAGTATCTATAAAGGACATAGTCATCTAGGACTCTTCTTGGATTTTTTTTTAAACAATGTCTTTAGACACTTGAGCTAGTAACAATTAGTTGTTGCTAAGTTTGATGGTTGCTAAAACCAAACATCATGAGGAGAAGAAAAATACAACATGTTTCCAAGAAGTACAACATGTAATGATAGTTTGATAGAAAGTACATTGAGGTATATAAATGGGGGAGAATGATTGATGAAGAGGATTTGAAAAGTAAGATTAATAGTCTTGTTGGTATTCTTGGAAATGGATGTTTTTCATCTATGTTGCCATCAATGCCAAAGGGGGAGATTATTGGAAGCATATGTATTGATGATATTCCTATGGGGGAGTATTGTAGATATTTTACTATGATGATATGTTTCATTCATGATTGAGTTTGTCATTGATGTCAATATAGCAATCTTCTGTGGTATCTGACACAAAAATAGTGGAAAGATCAAGTTGGTATAGAGGGATAGTTGAGTATTATAACTATTCGAGGTTATGGGAGATAATTTTAAGTATCTAGTATATGAAATTTATTTTGGAAGAAGAAATTTTAAGTCTAGAAGAAGTTATGTAAGTTTTGGTGATGTTTATTCTAAGATAGAGTTTACAAAGGCATGTTCTGGTAAAGTTGTTATATCTCTTAGAAAAGTTGTTATTTTGAGAATCAAGGTTAAGAATGTGAAGAAGACATGATGACATGGATAAGTTCATTTGTCATAATATTATGTGTACAAAAATATATTCAAGTTACAAGGAGCAAGATTAATGTTATCGCTAAGTGTAACATGTTTTTAGTGTTGTCCTATAATGATTAATTTAGAAGGTCTAACAGTTGAATCAAGGAATTATTTTGTGGACTTGGTATAAAAGAAGGAAATTTTCCTTTATCATGAAGTGTGGAGTTGTATTGATGCAAAGTGATTGCAAGTAGTAGAGTGATCAAAATGTGAAGTTGAGAAAAGGAGATAAAAAGTGAAGGAAACTTCATTACCGAGGTTTTGTTGTGTGATCTGAGGTCTGATATTTGGATCTGAGGTTTGTGACCTAGTCTACAAGGTTTGATAGTGATTGGATGATTTGATAGAAAAAAATAAAGAAGAAAATAATAGTAAATTGCATGTTTGAGTAATGAGCTCTTCTTATAGTTGAAATTGCATGTTTGGGTAGTGTGATCATCTTGCATACATTGTACTACAACTACTAATAGGATCGATACAACTCCTAATAGGGTTGGATTCTTCAAATAGGGATTAAAAGTATCCTAATAGGGACTCATATGTACGAAATGGTGTAATATACTCCTAATATAGTCCATCCTCTAACAAGGAGTATTTATATTAGTACGTCATCTTGTGGGCATCATTCCCATCGAGGTTTCTCCTATGATCAAGGGTTTCCCTAGTTAAGATATTTGGTGTAATTTTCTATGTGCTTCTTATTATGGTTTTTGTCTAATTTGGTTGAATGTTTAAGTTTTCTTAAATAATATAAATGTTTTAATTGTTGGATAACTAATTTATCCTCCACTCTCAGTTATCTTGGTGGACTATTGTTTCTAATAGTTTTAATGCAGATCAATTTTTTAGTTAAAGTAAGGATGTAGTTGAAATCAAAATAAAATTAGTTTTGTGGAGTAGCCACCAAGAAAGAGATAGAATTTTGAAGATGGTTGTACATATTAAGTTTAAAGTTAGAGGTAGTTTAATAATATGATGATTAATGATTATCTTCCTAGTTTTATGCAAACACAAAGAATGTAGAATGTAAATGTAATTGTAACTTTTTGAAATATCTTTGATTCTCCCAATAATGTTTTGACATGTTCCCTCACATCTAAAGCTTGTGGAAATCCTTCTCTATTTAAGGATCTCCAAGATATGGAAAAAGGGCTAGCATTTTGGAAGTTTTTATGCAAAATAGTGTTGTCAATATTTCTTAAGAATCCTTCATGCTATTTCTATAGATTACTTTACTTTACAGTCACTTTTGATGAATATTGTGGAACAACCTTTGAAATCTAAATAAAGGAAAAGTTCAAGAGCACTTCTTGTGCATTTTTCTACTTAATTTACTAATTTGATAGGGCTTGTTGTGATTTACTCTTAATCCTTGGGTTTTTATCTCATTTTTTGTCTAAAGAAGTAATTAGATGAAATATCATAAGGAATTGGCCTATAACATGGAGATTCACTCCCAACCTTGGTACTTACCACTACCTAGGAGTGCTTTCATATTTCTTGAAGTGACTAAATCCTAGAATTATAGTTTTCAATTGAGGTTTCACTTTTGAAGATAATAGGACCCTAAACCTATGCCACATTTCCTAGAGACATGGGAGAAGTTACTACCATTTTCTATACTTCATAACATTATTGATCATATAGTGATGCCTAAATTAACATTAACAATAGATAACTTGGATCCTTGTATGGAAACTATGCCAATACATGCATGGTTACATTTTTGGCTTCCATTGTTTGGCCAACATATGGAGCCTTTATATCCAACCATTTTTTATAAGTTGGGGAATGTGATTCATGTTTGGAATGCATGTGATGCATCTACATATGAAATTTTATCACCTTAGAAATCTGTATGATCCTACTAGCTGGGAACAACTGATTGTTAATTTTATCATACCTAATCTGACAATAGTTCTACATGAATTTGTAATCAACCTAGCTAATAAAAACTAGACCAATTAAATTGGGTAATGACTCATGCATGTGCTATTCCCATTTATCATATGGGTTCAATGTTGAAGGTAGCAGTTTTTCCAAAGTGGCACTAGGCTTTGTATCATTTTCTTTGTTCAATTCCTAATTTTAATCAAGTAACAAAGTGATTTTTAGGATGGAAAGGACTATTTTACCCTAAGATTTTTGCTAATGAGAGGGTAAGAAGTTAGCTAAATGTAGCCCTTGAAATGATAAATCATGTTGTAGAGGGTATGATTGTGGAACAACCTAGGGCTAGAGAGAATGTAAGTTTTCTTAGGGTGATGGAGCAATGCCAATTTGAGGCACTTTAGCAGCAACAAACAATAACAACATATGTTGAACATCAAGCCTTAGCTTCTATGGGAAGTCAGATTCACTTGAATAATTCCATGGGTGTACCTTATTGAAATATATGCACAAGAACATGATATCCAATTTTTCCCTTAAGTGGGATGCACACATGATGGTCTTCATGTTCATAGCCTTGGAACTCTTAATATATATCTAGATTCTATAAAACAACAAGTGCTTGCATAATCTAGAGATAGATGGGTGATTACACCATTGGAGAAACCAATTAAGATGTACTATAATCAAATTTGAGGAAATCATTGATAAACCAAACATATAGTAAAGAGGAAGCTTGAAAACATGAATGCTGAAATGTTGAAATGGAAGTTATCAAGGATCAAACACCTATGCCAGAGTTACAATGCAATGTGAAGTTGATTTTAGATATTAAGAAAAAGAAAAGAAAACATGATATAAATCATTCCCCATTTTTTTTTACTGTAGAGAGATGTGCGTGAAAGAGGGTGTAGAGCTCCAAACAAAGGTGAAGAGCTATGAACTTTGGTGGAGAGTTCTAAGCTCTAAACATTGGTGGATATTTCATTGTTGTGCCCTTTTGATTACTTCATTTCATTACCATGCCCTTATGATCTTTACAATTTTTTGTTCTAGCCTTGGTGGAGATTAGTGGAGATCTAGGATTTTGTTACCACGCCCTTGTGATTGTTGCATTTCATTGCCATGCCCTTGTGATCTTTTCATTTCATTGTCATGCCCTTGCTCTATGGTTTTGTTTCTGTGTCGTGTGCTTTTGATATTTGTGCCCTTGGTCTACACTTTTCTTCAAGGGGAGAAGAGGTACCTATGCAAATGTTCTTTTATTTTCCTTCTAAACATGTATCTCCTCATATTTCACCCAATAGGTGATTAGAGAAGTTTCTCTTTACATATATGTATGTGTATATATACATACATACATAGACATACACATATGTATGTATGTATGTATGTATACACATATAAAGACATATACACATGTATATGTACAGATATACATACATACTATTGGAAATATTCAAGACTATGCTAGTTTAATGAGAGGGGAAGGGTGAATCAATAACCTCAAAAACTTTATCATATACTAATCTTAATTACAACAATCCAATAACTAGTAAATCAATAAATTAGATCTAACTGTGTGCATCAGAAATTGAAAACATAAACATTCATGGCACATGAACACGATAATTTGGTGACCCAAAAACCTTCCAAATAGAAATAAAACTGTGGTGGGGATGATACCCACAAAACTTCAATACTGCAGCATTAAGTTGGCCTATTAAGGATTACAATGATCACTTCTAATGATCTACCCTATTAGGAGCGATTAGGACTGCTAGGTCCACCTTGTTAGAGGATTTACAAACATACAATGAAGTATGTACTCGGTAAAGAGATTTGACAAAAGATTGTTAAATCTACATTGTTAGAGGATTTGAAATAGTTCACCAGTTAGAATGAAATAGTTGATTACTGACTTAAAATTTGATTTATTGATAGAGATTATTTGAAGTATTGATCACCTTTGTGTGATAGATATGAATCTACTGCTCCTTGTTGATATGGCCTTACAACATACTTTGTTGTTGATTCTCAGTCTCATGCTTCTTACATATTCTCCATTCATGCATACATCCATATATTCATTGCTTCATGCACATATATTGGATATGACACAATACACACACACACACACACACACACACACATCAATCTAATTTACAAAACTACAAAGTTGGCCAATATACAAGTTAACACCAATATTATAAAGTCAACTTGAATAATGACACTCAGGTTTTGAAGACTAAATTGGTGAAGTTCTGATACGTAGCATCCACTATCATTACTCATCATCATCATGCATTTGATAGAAGTAGAAGTTTGGTCCATACTAATCATCTCAGAGTAGTCTCAAACTTGGTCTACACTGGCGACTCGATAGATACTATGTAACTTGGTAGAAACTAAATTACACATTTACCATGACTATACTTAGTAAAAACTAATCATCACATAGCTCAGTTAACACTATCTTCACTTCATGTGAATTTCTAGCTTAGTTTGACCTATGAACCTTGGTAACCATTGAACTACTTGAGTTTAACTTCTAGACTTGACACTACCTAATTTCACTCGGTAACCACTGGGATACTCAGTAAGAATTATAAAGCTTGGTGGCTACCTCATTACACAGAAAACATTGTAGACTATTCAATGAGC
Organism: Cupressus sempervirens; assembly: GCA_028749045.1. Classification (NCBI taxonomy): domain Eukaryota; kingdom Viridiplantae; phylum Streptophyta; class Pinopsida; order Cupressales; family Cupressaceae; genus Cupressus; species Cupressus sempervirens. The sequence goes on along the minus strand of CM053787.1, from coordinate 585,713,071 downwards.
TTGGTATCTATACAGAATCTGAATAAGTATTGTCACTAATAACAAACTTGACTTAATGTCAACAATCTCCCCCTTTGGCATTAGTGACAAAAACACTTATCAGCCAAAACTTATATACATCATAGCGTGATACTGGCTCGGTACTACTTTTGAGATTTTTCAAAATTTATCTTTGTAAGTATATAGAATATACTTTACTTTCCTTTGCAAGATTCTCCCCCATAAAATATGCATACTATTTCTCATATACATGTTGTTTTTCATATACATACTATTTCTCCCCCTTTCTGACAATAATGCCAAAGATTTATTCAAAACTTATTTACACAGAGACACCAATAGAAGAAAGTAACTCATAATGTACCTTAAGTATGAGTGCTAAAGTCTTATCCCAATTCTCTTGCAAAACTTTACACGTATGTAGAGAAACTTAGACTTCTATAGACAGTTATATCCTATAATCTGCAATTGAGAAATTTTTGTCATGGATCAATATTTTTGAGTAAAAAATGTGCTTTTGCATTGTGTCCATGATGGGAAGGATCATATTTTGAATATCTATTAGTGAAGATTGGATGCTTCTTCTTATCTCAAAAAATCTATGTACATATCTAACAAGAATCTAATTTTCATATGATGTGTAGAGTTTGAACTAGGGTCAAGTTGCAACTATTATGCACTAGCCCTCAGATCTTCATCAATCTTTGTCAGTTTGCTCTCTATTTCCTTTGTGAACTAGGTAACATTACCTAATTTCTCAAAAATGTGATGTTACATTTTTGCAAGAGTTTTCAAGATTGATAAAAATTGAGGAAAGCTCCACTTGTTGGATGACAATTTGTTGAGCAATGTGCTCAAGCACTTTGTTATCAAATTTCTTCTCTACTTTCTCAATCAATTTGTCTTGACAATTTGAGTCCTCATTAAACTTCTGGACTGCTTCTTTGAATTGAAACAAAATGTGTTGAGAAGTATCAACTTCAACACCTATAACCTTAGTCAAAATATTCTTAGCACTTTCTATGATTTTATATTCTCTGATTCTTTCCTCTCTCAATTTCTTTTGCTTTTCTTTCTTTTGGAGGAGCTAGCTAGCTATTTATATTTGATCTATAGTGGCATTATCAAAATCCCACTTTGAAATCTCAATTTTCTCATTTAGATCAATGTCCTCCTCTATCTCCTTTCCACTAAAAATTCTTATACTTGGTTGAGCCTTAGGTTCAACTACATTTATACTTAATGCCTTATAATCTAGAATAGAAACAATAGTAGAGATAGTAGGACTATCTATAAAAACTAATATAGTATGAACAAAAGGAATACTAGCTAGTATGCTTACTAAATCCAAAATTGATATACTTATAGAAGTATCCAAAAATTTATTTAAAAAAACTATAGAATGCAAAATTGTAGAACTCAAAATTGTACCGACTACTGAAGAACACAAAATTGTAGAACATGCTATACTCACTGCTGATGAAGCTGACTTGGGAACTGAAGAAGAGGGAGGCTAAAGATAAGTAGATGAAGTGGTAGACACTTCCATAAGTGATGTGCTAAGGTGTGAGGGAGCGAAGAGTGATTGGACTTTTGATTTATCTATTTTGGTCACAATCAAACTTGCTGAAGCTATCTCTGAAATTGATGTAGCTACTAATTTTCTTGGAGAATGAGGAAGTGAGGAAATTCCTATTTCTACTATCTTTATAGGATTAGTCTCATCATATTCTTTGTCTTCATTTGTAGCTTCTTCCTCTTTATCATCTTCAACTTCCTCATTATCAAACTGTATTGTCTCAAAGTATGTTCCTTCTTCCTCATGATCAATGTGATCATCCTTAACTTCTACTGGGAAGTCACTTTGTTTATGCAAGTGATAAATATCCTTCCACATATCTATAACATTCTTGACTACATGCTCTATATCTTTTAACAAAATTAAACAAGTATTAAATCTAAGAGTCATCATGTCTTCATTTTTCTTTATAGACTCTTTTACCTTAGCATCTGTGATGCTTGGTAACAATTTCCTCAGGGTTTGTTCATAGATATATTTTGTTGTCTATGTAGCTAAATCATATCTTAGCTTCAAATTCTCTAATAACTCATTAGAGATCTAAGAGGCTATCTGATCAGGGGAATACTTCTATTTTCTCATCTTGGTTAGCACCAATTCTTCAATTTGCTTCTTCTTAGCCTATTTCCTAGTCTCATACTTCAATGATTTGAAGTTGGTTATGCTTGCACCTTCTTCCAATTGTTTTATTTTTTCTTGGAAGGTGGGAGGAGGCTTGCTAAACACAACTTCACTACCTTTCTTCCTGGATCTCCTGGTAAATACTATAGTGGATGGGTTGGGTGGCTTAGTGATGATGACCTTGCCTTTCTTGTTTATTGGCTCTTCTTCCTTTTCTGACTCTTCTTCATCCTCTACATCATCATCATTTTCTCACTTATCTTCAATCAACATAAGAGGTGTGCTAGATTTGAGTTTTTCTATTCTACTCTTGAATTTGTTAACTACCTATGGAAGCTTGATTTCAAGCTCTATTCTTGCCTTGGCCTCATCATATGTTCCAAAGTGTGGTGCCTTTGGATCAATAGGTTCATTTATCAAGGCCTTAATTATGTCTTTTTCTTCATCAATGTTTACTTCATAGGCAAGAGGATTTACCCATAAAACTTGTGGAATTACTTCCTGAATGTAGACTTTGTCACTATCTACCATGAAACAAACATCATCTTTGTAATTTTAAACCAATTTCCTAGGAATCTTGAATCTATTATTCTTTTTCTCCTTGAAGACATCAAAGTAATTATCCATTATGTTGACAAAATTCTCACCCATTTCTCCAATATACTTGTTAATCTGATACAAAAATTACACATCCTTTCTCCATATGATTGTACCTTTAGAAGGGAAAAAATCTTGAACATAGAAAAATAGACATGTCAAAAATGAACCAAATTTTCAAGGGTTATTCTTGGATGTCCTAATAATTTCCATGTTTTTGTTAAATTGTTTGAACAACAAGTTTGCAAGATGATATGATAGATTGTTCTTCATGACTTTGAATGCCAAGTCTACTACTTCACATGACACTCTATTTAGATTACTAGAACTATAGATCTTGTGTGCTATCACATGTATTCCAAATTTTAGTTTCTACATCTGTTACACTACTAATCTTCATACCTCTACTTTCCCACTTGGCTAGGGTTTTCTTCTCTAACTCCACCTGACCTAGGTTTTTTGTATTTTTGGCTTTGGAGAGCATGGGAAGGTTTGTGATACAATGAATCATCTTCTTAGTGATCAAAATTGGTTTCTCAAGCCATAACTAACCATTGTGAACTTAGCTTAGAATGTATCTGAACCATTTGATTTGAAAACTTTGGGGTAGGTTGGGAATGTGGGTTAAACCTTTATCTTCCAAGTGCTTATTTTTGAGTTTAAGAACACCATTCACACACAATTCACCTAGGGCATCATCCATCTCTAGGTTTCCAATTTCTTGAATTATACACTTAAAATGAGTTCAAATATCATTAATGAGTACTACGTTAGGAGGGATTTGGGATTACGCTCCATTTGGATCTAGGGTTTTTGCAATTATTGGCATAAGTTTGAAATTTTGTTGTTTCCATTCAACTCCTCAGACCAACATTTCTAACCCTTTCTTTGCCTTGCTACTACTACTTGATGCTGCCATGGCTACTTGGTAGGTTATGGAAAACTTCAAAATAATCACTACAATTTTTTCTTGAAATCACTCTATAGCTCAATAATTCGCTTGATTGCAATAGAACTTTAAAATTTTTGGTGAAAAATGAATTCAATCTCCTATCCTTTTGATAACACTTTTCCATTAATGCTTATTACAAAGGTAGTTGTGATGACATAATTATGCATGATAGGCTATCATCCACTATCTATTCGATGAATGCTTCATAACTCAATAACCAAACATGTGTGATTAGTTAATACTCCTGACCTTGCTCAGTAGAGTCCATGACCCAACCTTACTTTGTAGACAAAGTAACTCAATTATAAGTGATCTTGTGCGATCCCTTTGTATCTTTAATATTGATTCAAATCTTTGTTTCCTTTCAATTTTGGAACTATTTAGATGTGATCGTGATAATGTAGTATTAGTTCTTACTTAAGAACTTAGTTGGAGATGGTGGAGTCGCCCACTTCTTGAGTGACATGACCATCATTTCTTGGACTAGCTTCCTTGGTGGATTTAGGAATCCATTGTTGCCTCATTTGCTTTCTAATGTTGTCTGCTTTAGCTTCCTTTCCATCTTCAATTCTACCTATATTCATGCAATTATTGGTTAGATGACCAAGTTTTATACAAGCGAAACATCTTTTGGTGGTATCTCTCTTCTTTTTGTGATGTTTGACATAGTTCATGCCAATATGTCCATACACTCCATACAAATGACATCTACACTAGGTGTTATAGTCCCACCCAAATATTACTTTCACAATTTTCTCTATTGGATTGAATGACTTGGTTTTGCAGTTTGATACCTTGTGACCTTGTTTCTTACATTTGTGACATTTTCCTTCACATTTTGGTTTCTCTTTACATTCATTAGCCTTATGACCATGCTGATTGCAATTGTAACATTTACCATTGAATTTTTCTTTACCATTACTCCAACATTTGTTTGATGTATGACCTATCTTACCAGAGTGATTACAAGTAGGTCTTTGATTCTTCTTAGCACCTTGTGTGGAGGTTTCACCTTCTTCTTTGTATCCAATTCTTGCTTTACCTTTTTTTTCTATAGAGATTCTATTCATTCAGTTTATTCAATTGATTCATGTGTACTTGTGATTTCATCATTCTCTCATTGACTTTCTTTTTAGTGTTTAGGTCATTCTTCAATCTTTTACTGATTTTCTTTTCAGATCTCAACTCACTTCTTATTCTTTCATTTCTTTGTCCTTTTGAATTTAGATCATTCCTTAATCTTTCATTGATCTATCTTTGACTCATGATTTCTTCATTTGCATTAGAGAATTGATCTATAAGATCTTCATGCTGAATGGATTGGTTCTAGATCACATTGTTTCTTCCATCCATTTCTTCTTTCATCTTGTTTCTTTGTTCCACATAGCCTTATTAACTGAATTTCTTGTTCTCTCTTGAGCTTTCTTATTTCTTCTTGAAGGGAATCATTCTTCTCTAAGAGTTCCTTGATTGCATCATTTTCATCATCTGAACTACTTGAAGGGAAAAAGTCTTCAATCTTTTCTTCAACGTACTAGTGATCATTCATCTGATTTGAAAGTTCCTTCCTTCTTTTTAGGGATTAGGAAAGTTTCTCCTTAGCTTTCTTGAGTTGAGCAATGGCCATTTCAAGATCTAGCTTTTCATTGTCAATTGCCTTATCAAGTTTGAATATCTCCACTATCCTTGATCTTTTCCCAAGCTATCAAGGTTTATCCTTAGAATGAAAAATGCTCTAATACCAATTTTTTGGAAATATTCCTAACTTACAACTTGATTTGCTGATAGAGATTCTTTGAAGTACTTATCATCTTTATGTGATAGATATGACTTTCTTGCTCCTTGTTGATATGGCCTTATAATATACTTTGGTGTTGATTCTCATTCACATGCTTCTTACATATTCTCCATTTATATATACATTCATATATTCATTTCTTCATACACATATATTGGATATGATACAATAAATTACACACACACACGCACGCACACACACACACACACACACACACACACACACACACACACACACACACACACACACACACACACACACACACACACACACACACACACACACACACATATCAATCCAATTTACAAAACTAAAAAGTCAACCAATATGGAAGTTAACACCAATATTACAAAGTTGGCTTGAATGAAGATACTCGGGTTCTAAAGACTGACTTGGTGATGTTCTGATACACTACATCCACTATTATTACTTGGCATCATGATGCATTCAGTAGAAGTATAAACTCAATTCATACTAATCATCTTAGAGTAGTGTCAAACTCGGTCTACATTGGTGACTTGGTAGATACTATGTAACTTGGTAGAAACTAAATTACACATTTACCATGACTAAACTTAGTAAAAATTGATCATCACATAGCTTGGTTAACACTATCTTCACTTCACATGAACTACTAGCTCAATTTGAACTACAAAGCTTGGTAATCATTGAACTACTCAGTTTGAACTACTAGACTTCACACTACCTAATTTCACTTGGTAACCACTAGGATGCTTGGTAAGAAATATAAATCTCAGAGGCTACTATATTACATGGAAAACATTATAGACTATTCAATGAGCTCAGTAGCCATATAGAATTTGAATAAGTGTTGTCACTAATAATAAACTTGACTTAATGTCAACACATACATATATATGTACATACATACACATACATACATACATACATACATACATACATACATACATACATACATACATACATACATACATACATACATACATACATACATACATATATATATATATATATATATATATATATATATATATATATATATATATATATATATATACATACATACATGCATACATACATAGATATACACATACATACATACATACATACATACATACATACAAACAAACATATATCTGTAGATGTTATTTTATCACCTTGGAAAACTGTATTTGATCTTTACTCAAACACCAAGAGATCATATAATTTGTAAGTACAAGTTTCTGCATACTTAATTTGGTATGAATAGTTTTGATTGAATTTGTCTAAGGAGAGTGAGACTAGTCATGATGATAATAGCTTTTTGTATTGGGTCTTTAGAGGAGACATAATTATAGAAGATTAGATATTGTTTCTAGCTCTGATGTTCCCAATTTTATGTCCCCAACTCAAATGCTCTCCAATGGCATGAGCTAAAACCCTCAATACTGCATCCAAAGTTAAGGAATAAAATATGATTATGTCCCCAATAGAGAATTGAAATACATTGTCTTTGGATTCCTCATAGCATTCTGTCGATAAATTCAAGAAATTTTACTACTATGAAAATTAACTTATATTGATTCCAAAGCTTAGGCCCTAGCAACATTGAAAAGTTAAATTATTGTCAAAGATTGTGCTAAAAATAAGAAAGATTACATATTTGGAATGAACATAGATATTGGAAAAAATGAAGAAACATATAATCCTCTCATAGATAATAAGAATTATGTTAGAGATGAACTCAAGAAATTGAGCAATTGAGTAATCCAAATCTGGCTTTTCAATTACCACACTCTGTCCATCATTATCATTTTATCAAATTGCATAACAGTTCTAGAGATTTATCCAAATAATAAATTACACTCATACAAAAAGATCTTAGAATGAGAGATATTCAACCTTGTGGACTATTTGGAATTAATATTACTTTACCAATAAGATGGCACTATAATGAAGCCATAGAGATATACTTCTAGCTTGTGTGGCATTTGTAAAGACTAACTAATATCTCCACAATAAAAATTATAATATCCCCACTCACTCAAAACCCCTACTCATTTAGAAGATAAAAGCCAAAGATGACATTTGAATAAAATTATTGTGATGTTGTTTTGCAGACAACATATATATGGATTCATAGATCTAATGATCATAGGCCAAATTTATTGATGTGTATCATACACTTTTCATGTAAAAACCCCTAGTTATATAAGTTCTGTGAACCACTAGAGCAAGTATTCTCCCTTGAGTGATAAAATATACACCATCTATAAAAGCCCTTTAGTTTTTTGGGACATGGAGCACATTCTATGTTAGGAAAATTTAGGTCTCCAGTTATTTATTTTTTTTTAAAACATATGAATAGTAATTGATTATAATTTCCTGTATTTGTTTCTAAATATTGCCCTCTATCATTTCCTTCTTTTAGACATTATTGTCATCTTTAACTTCCCAAATCTATCCATGCACACCTTCCATTTACCCCACCATAGGCATGGACTAGAGTTGCATGCAACCCTTGTTCTCTAACATACATATGGTCAAATATAGACATGAATTACATATGCATTATTTGCTGACCTACATATGGTCTTTTATTTTACATATTCTTCTATATGGCCTATTAAAAATATACAATCTAATCTAAAGAAAAATATTATTCTTAAATGTATATGATTAAATAAAATAAACAAGAGTACTAGCTGTAGTTGTGTAATTCTAATATTACTAGTTATGTTAAGAAAAATGTCCAATAAAACAAGTATGAAGTAACATAAATGGATCATCTGATCGATCCTATTATGACTTAATGTGAACACATCCAATCATTACCTAGATGATATTATGCACAAAAACTTCACTCAACCACCAAGAGATAATATAATATGTAAGTACAAATTTATGCTTACTAGTTTCATATGAATAGTTTTGATTGAATGCAAGGATAATTGCTTGTGTGAATTCAAGACATGAATGATTAATTTAATTTAGCACAAGTACTATGCAAGTGTGTATGTATGCATATAAAGTATTTCACATAGTGAACTAATATACATACACACATACACATATGCATACAATTATCATAAACACTTATCCTTGAATTTGACCAAAGCTATTATATATGAACAATACATACATGTTTAGAAGGGAAAAACTAATAATTTACGTACCTCTTCTCCCCTTGGACAAAATCATAGAGCAAGGGCACATAGATCACAATGGCATGACATGGCAATGAAATGCAGTGATCACAAGGGAATGACAAAAAAATTCTAGATCTCCACTAACATCCATGAACATTCATAGCTGTCCACCTTCTTTCATTTACAATTCTCCATAATTAATCAAAAAAAAGGGGAATGATTAATGTTATGGTTTTTTTTTACAATCCATAATCCACAATACACAAGATCTCTCTATATACATACATACATAGACACAAATTTATGTGTGTGTATGAATGTATATACATACATGTATACATACATAAATTCATACATATATACATACATACAAACATACATGCATACACACACACACACACACACACACACACACACACACACACACACACACACACACACACACACACACACACACACACACACAAACACACACACACACACACACAAATACATACATATATATACATACATGAAAAGAACAATGCACTTTCTAAGAATTTATAATTGTTCAACAAAATTCATAATTTACAAGAAAATGCATTGAAGAACTATTAGCTTAGAAGCAAGAACATCATGTTGAAATAGTGTAGTAAGTGCTCGACATGAGAGGTCTACAAGTGAGGTTGTTGACAATTCTTGAAAGCTTGAATGCTAAAATGAAAGCTATCAATGATCAAACACCTATGCTAGAGTTACAACACAATGTGAAATTGGTTATAGATATGGTAGAGGCATATATTTAGAAGTTTGATAATAAAAATTGAAGGAACGAGAGTGAAGGAGGAGTAGCGTTAGATAGAGAGGGAGAAGAAGTGGCTTTAGAAAGAGACTACATGATAGAAACAACAACTAGACAACATAAAGGTTATTATGGGAGCCACTGGACATAATCTAGGAAAATGTTGGGTTAGGCACTATTTTATTGGAATCACTTGTAGGTGTCTTTGAGAATTATAGTCCAAATATTTGGAGGACTACAAGTTGTGCATTTTGTCATGTATTGCATCGTCATTTTCTTATAAGAGTGTTTCAAGTATTGGCACAGTCTCCCTATGATGGTCCCAAGTATCAAATTCTTATAAGATAGTTTCAAGGTTGGGAACTAGTTCAACATCCTTTGCATGGTTAAGAGGTAATGTCATTGTGGTAGAGGCTTCTGCAAGGGAATGAAACTCATGATTAGGAAATTTACACATAATAAAAAATTGCTTCTTAAACTCCTCACACTCAACTCTTCATTAATTCATGGGAGACAAGGGACCCTTACACTATGCTATTCTTTCTAGGGACATGGGATAATTTACGACCGACTTCAGTAATTCATAATATTCAAGATCATATAGTGTTACCAAAATTAATAACAATAATAGATAGTCAAGATCTTCATAGGGAGAGTGTGGCAATACATGCATAGTTACATCCTTGGCTTCTATTTTTGGGCTAGTGCATGGAGCCTTTATATCCAACCATTCATTATAAATGGGGGAATGCACTTCATGCTTGGGATGTAAGTGATACATTTGCATAAGCAATTTTATCACTGTGGAAAACGGTCTTTGATCCTACTAGCTTGGAACAAGTGATTTTTTATTTTATTGTACCAAATTTAATGAGTTCTACATGAATTTTTAATCAACCCAACTAATAAACAAGTAGACCCATTTAACTAGGTTATGGCTAGTTTCTTTTTTGAAATATCTACTATGATTTGTTTTTGTAAAATTTCTTGTGAACTCTACCCATTTTTCTTGGTCTACATTATTTTTGTGTAGGATCTTGAGGTAAGTAACTTAGCACAGGTTGAGTGAGTTTTTATTGTTTTAATATTTGGATTCTAGAATATGTGAACAATTGGATATATTTTCTGTTGTGCTAAGATGTAATAAGAACCTTAAAAAAGATTTCCAAGATATACATATTTAGAAGGAAACATATAGAGATGCCTATTTAGAAGGAAAATAAATGAACAATTACATAACCATTCAATAAAATCATAGAGAAAGTGAATGGAAATGAAATAGTAAAGCAAGGACATGACATGACAAAAAATCACAAAGCAAGTGCACAAAGATCACAAGGGCATGACATGGCACCAAAATTGCAAAGCAAGGATATGGAAACAAAATTGTAGAGAAAGGGCACCAAAAAAAATGCAGTGATCACAAGGGCATGAAAAAAAAATCATATAGTAAGGGCATGAGACTGAAATGCAAAGATTACAACAATAAAATTGCAGAGATTATAGCAAGGGCACAACAACAAAATGCAAAGATTATAGTAATGAAATGCACCGATCACAAGGGCATGACAACATTCAAAGCTCTCCACCCTCTTTCATGAACATCTCTCCATAACCAAAACAAATGGTAAATGCTTATGTCATTTATTTTTAATGTATACAAATGCAAGTGTTGTAATTATGATTCCAACATCAATATTACAATGGCATCAATGACAATTAGAAAAGAAAATCACCACAAATTAGACCACCATGGCAAATTATCATCGCAATTTGATCCAAAATATTGTAGTGTTGGTGTTTACATAAAATTTGATAAATAATTGCCCTAGTTTTTCCATTTTGATAGAAACAACATAAGGTTTTTAGTTTTAACCTATGATAGCCATAAAATTGAATCCTATTAGAATTATGGTTAGAAAAAATATCAATGGGAAAATGGTAAAAAGATAATTTTTCTAAAGAGACCATAAATTTCTCTTAGGATATTGGATTTTGGACTTCTCATAGTCATTGGAAATCTAATTCAGAGAACTAAAACTTGATTCAGGTATGATTATATGATTGTGACATTTGTTAGGTTTTATGAGCCCAAAAGTTAGATGTTATTTATTTTGAGCACAAACATGAACATAAGGAGTCAGATTTTTTACTTTTATTACTAAATGAAAAGCTCCTAGAGAGATCTATACATTGGCTCAGATTTTGTGTAGGTTTTGCATGATTTATTTGGTGATATATTAATTTAAATGGTTTATGGTATATATTTACTATGGTAACATTGTTAGTTTATGACATTGTATGTTTTGAAGATTTGGATTCTATGTCATTGTTTACTCAATTTATATTTCAAATTAGTCTCATGATGATGTGTTTGAGTTTTTATCTGCAAATTTTTAATGATACCAAAATATAGTAAAAAGGAGATACCTAGCAACTAGCTACTTCCCCTTTGTAAAAAAACCTCTTTGGATATGGACCAACTTAATAAAGCAATAGTGCTTCCTATAATTTAGGCTCTACTAACTAGGGCAATATTACCCATGGATTTTAATGTCTATACATATTTTCTTACTACATATCGCTTAAGGAAGATTTGGTCTCTTAATCTTCTCTAAAATGAAATCAGGTATTGACCTCTAGCAACTAAGGATAAACTCAAAAGCTATCACAATAAGTGAATGACCAACATATGATTCATTCTCAAAAACTTTCAATATTAATTTAATTTAAAATGTGACTTGTGCTATGACCACTTCAACTTGTAATTTAACTGATGATCAATTCCTTATCAATTGTTACATAGAGTCATATTAGCAAATTTTGATCTATTTAATTGACTGCAACCAAATAAATCAGTTGTTAAACCTAAATCTCATTCTTACAATATCCCTTCAATATACCTAAAACCCCTATCAACTCATAGAATCATTTACTAAATTTCTTGAATTAAAAGCAATAATGAACTGATATACAACTTATCCAAGCTACGTTAAATGAAATAAATTTTGTGCATTTAATGTTAGAGTGAAAATAATATGAAAATGGAGACTAAAATTAGGGACAAAACTATTCATTGATGTTATTTTTTATTAATCTTCTTGAGAGTGATATGTGTATCTAATACAAGACTGAAGATATAAAACATGATTTGAAAAATATATCTTTCATTCACTATGTTTTTGAAATTAAAACTTGAAACAATATAAAATTATAACAAGAATTTGGATCAACTATAATAGAGAATTATCACTACAAATGAAATAGAGTTGAGACCATCACTCCACATCTTGGACATCCTTTTATAAGACAAGGATTGCAAAGAAGCTACAAATGGGAGGACACTTGTCAAAATCTGATTTAAAATAAAGAAAAAGAAATAAGATATTTTCTTTTGCAAAATATTCTATGTACTTGGATGGAAGATGAGAAGCAATTCTAAAAATGACAAGTGGCAATTGATCTTTAGGTCAAGTCTAGGTTTATTTCTATAGGTGTTTCCAAGATAATAATGTGTACAACTTAAATTTTTTTTATAATTGTGTTGCCCTTTCTTTATTTGTCTTTCCTACCATTTAGTTATGATTTCTAACTTATTCTTGTGAGTGTAACTTTAGGTTCTTCCCCAATTGCTTAGTCACTATCCCTAGATGATAAGGCTTTCGTCCTAGCTATGACCTCCTAGATGGCAATTTTAGTATCAATATCTAGCAAGGTGGCCTCTTTGATTGTATTCAACTCATCAAGGTACTTGTTCCATTTTTCATTTGTTATTTCCTTTACTTTGACATTAACCTTTCCCATTTACAATTTAATTTTATAAAATAGATCAATCATATCATATATTTTCATCACATCTATCTCATTATTAAAATATGAAACAAATATTAAATGCTTCAAAATTTCATCAAAAGAGGAAGACCATTTTTTCCATTACCTTACATTTCCACTCTCACCAATGATGCTAGGCACAAAATTGGGAGTCCATGTGGAAATTATTTCCATTTTGTTTTACACTAGTTGTAATTTCCCTAGGAAAAAATCATTTAGTTTTTAAACTCTATTAATATATTTTCTAATAGGGATTATTACTCCCTTAAGTAACTTATTTTTTTGTGTTAGCATTCTTACAAGGGTTTCAAAGAATTATGTATATGGATCCCATGTTGTAAATAAATGGGATAATAATGATATCTCTTTTGAACATGAATATTCAACTCCCAGCAAAGAAATGCAGCTACTATGTATATTCTATGAGGAGTGTTTCAAAGAGCTGATTTGATGAATCAACAAGTTCTACATTGGTCTAATTTCTACCTCCTTACTTGATTCTAGCTCTTCCTCATTAGTGACTATAGGTTAGCTTTCTATATCACCCATACTTGATGAATAATCATCTATTTGTATTGCTTTGTCTTCCATCTCAACAATAATTCTAACAATATTTTCCCATCTTTTTACCTCATTTTATAATTGGAGGTTTCTTTGTGCTAAAAAATATGTCCTCTTAATATCCTTCTCATATTGTTTCCTTCTATCCACATACTTTTTATAAGCTATGTATAGTTGGTCCTATAACACATCAATTCTATTCTTATGTAGCAATGATGCTGAAGTCATCAGTGATTGGCTAGGTTTCCATTTTCTAGAGCTAAGCTCCATATTTCCATGGTTTGTGTAGCAATATTGTAACCAACCCATCTCAATTCTATGTTTTGAATTACATCCTCAAAAGAGATTTCTTTTTTCTATCTTCTCATCTAGTCAAGAAAAAATGAGGATTTGATCTCCCAACCTAGAACAATTATCATACCACTTCTCTTTATCATCTCTCTCACCTCTTCTAAAATTAAGGTCTCAATCTTAGAATCATAATCCTATATCCTTTTGACCATCTCTACTACATTTTCATTAGAGTCAACTCACTTAATTTGTAATGAAAATTCATTTTGCTTTAGTTTATAAATGAATCTCTTAAAATGAATCTCTTGAACTCTTCTATTTTTGTGAAATTTTCATCTTTAACAAATTCTTTAGCTTGTATGATCCTGTTATCTAGCATCATACCCTCAAGCTCCATTTTTTTGGCCTCTTCTCATCCTCAGTGGCCTGTGCCATAAAAAAATTTGCCTTGTGTCATTATAGTACTCACTACCCCCTGGCATAATATGTAAGGCTTTCTCCCTTTCCTTCTAAGGAATATCAAGCATTTTTTGTTACTTCTTTCCTTTTTCAGCCCATGCTCAGCTTTTAGGTTAATCATCATCATCATCAACTTCTAGTACAACATCAGGCTTAGGAGATTTGAGATTTACTCTATTTTTTTATCTCTTTAGGAACTAGGGATATAATTTAATCCAAATTTCCAATATAATTATCACACCTAGGCCAATATCCCTCTTCATGATAAAAACCCTTAAAACATGGGTTAATTCTTTTCATTTCCTCCTCAAAACTCCTCTCCATTTTATTATCCTATCTCTACACCTATCCTTATCCAAAGAATTTGAAATAACATCCTCTTCCCAAAATATTTTACTCAAGGGCAGATTATATCCCCTCATTTGCCTCCAAGAATCCCTAACAACATCAAAACAATCATATGTCCTTGCAGGAGTAGTTGGCAATTTAAATTTTCTAATGAATGCATCAGTCTCTTCAATTGCATCCTTACAAATTTCAAATTCTCTAGTTTTGAAACTTCTACAGAAGAATGTTCCCTTCCTAATAGTAGGGCCCAAATACTCCCCATTCAACCAATTTCCAGAAAAATTCAACAATGCTTAACCTCTATGGAACAAATCTAGGAAGGAGATGTGGTGGCTGAGGGCACCCAAAAACCCTAATGATAGTGAAATTTTCCAACAAAAATAACTTCCCCAATCATTCCCTAATTTTATTCCCTCATCAAAGCACTTTGAGGGTTTAATTAATTTCTTAACATTTCTAGGAATTCTTTCTACTATAGCCCCCCAACATATTTAACACAAGATAAACAAAATCATTACAAAAGGAAAGATAATTTATGACCTAGTCCATCATTGCACATGCAAGTCCTCTCAAAATTCTTCTACATTCTCAATGAAACTTGGGTCAGTATACTCTAAATTCTTATATAAGATCAAATGCATTAGTAAAGAATACTGGTGAAATTTCAAATTCATCAATTCTCCTCACTGAGCCAAAACAATCTCATTGTGAATGCAATTTTCTATGTAGGTGACAAAATTATACCCAATGTTGGTATGCAGATCTTGAATATTCAATGCCATGATGTAAAGCCCACTAGAAGGATCCATAGTCCCATCCAAACCTAAGGCTTTCTCTAGACCAAAACCTATATTTGAAAAATATCTTTGGAAGTACTTGAGAGGCATGTAATCTCTCGCTTTCTTTGATATGTATCCTCATTCCATCATCAATTGTGGAATGTGTCCTAACATGGCCCTTTTAGTTTAGATATTTTTGTGTATCTCAAATACATCATAAATTTTTCCAAGTCAATAGGGAATGACATAGGTCCCCCTACATTGAAAGCCTCAATGAAAGGCACCTTGTACAATGTGCAAAGTATACTTGTATCCTTTTTATGGAATCCATGACTAATAGGATTGTATGCTTTGATTAGTTCTTTTAGAAAATAGATGTCAGCAAAGAAATCATGCACAATCATGTTGCCCAAATTTATATTCCAAGGGTTTGATATAGGGACCTTACACCCTCTATTGTTATAAAATAACTAAAACAATTCACTTCCATTCCTGTTTAGCACCTATGCATCTCTATAAAAATTATACAGATTTATGAAAGCATGAGAATTTATAGATTGAGTATTTGAAAAACCTAGCAAGAAGTATGACCATTCATCACTAAAAGAGATAGAACCCTTGTACTTCTAAGAGCTTGATGTAATTTCTTTAATTTGAACCTGTGCAATCAACTCTCTCTCATTTTCTACCATTGTTTTAATCTTTCACAATATTACCAAATTCTCCTTATTAAAATTTTCTTTGGAGCTCAATTATGCTTTGAAATTTGAAATATTTTGCAACTAGTGAAAAAATCCTTATCCTATTTACCTTTTGTTTCCTTTATGAAAGTCTAAGCATGACATTAACGGCATTAGAAAAAACATGCACAATTTTTTTTGAATGTTTTGAAAGCTGCCCTTCATCCAAATTTTATGTCACTCATGTATCCAACACATTATTTAATGGAATCTTGGAAATGCATTTTTTTTTCTATTTTTTTCCTACAAAATTTAAGGTGGTGATGTGGCAATTAACCCTTTTCTCCACTTCTTTGAGGCTCCATAACCTTCATCAATTTTAGCTATGACAACATGAACATAGTTACCATAAGCTTCTCATCACTTCATCACTTACCTGTTAAACCACTAGCTTCACCCTAAAATGTCATTTATGCATTCATCTCTACTTTTCCACCATACAATTATGTTCACCATAGAGACCCACAAAGAAAAAAAATGCACTTCATAACCTTCTATGCAACATTGGACTGGTTAAGAGCTTAACACTTAGCAGAGTAGAGATGTGGCATTAACTATTAACTGATGACTTATCGCACCATCACAACTCAAAATTATGTTTTTTAAAAGTAACATGTGAAGTTGTGTTGATGGTCACCACAACCATTTCATTTCTGCACATCTATTCAATTATCCATGTCGCTAACTGCAACAATCCAATGATTTATACCCATTAATAGCTATCTAGCTAGCCCTCATCGCCACATCTCGCCCTTAAATTTTTACCACAACTTGACCCTAGTGAAGACATAATTGGTGTAGGGGAACCTATCAAATCAACTGAGAACACCTTGGATCTAGATGAAGATAGAAGGCTAAAGACATCTCTACATGTCAATTGGAATATATTAAAGCCAACAATGGCACTATGTAATGATCAATTTGATCTAAAAGTTGAAAGCCCTAAAGGACCTGATAAAGACCTAAGGACCAAAATTGTAATGTAATGGGTAATAGGGTCTAGACAAGCTAGATAGCATTTTAGCATGCTTCAATGATAATATTATATCAAAATAAGTGGCTTTGGGTAGGTTTTGATAGGTTAAAAAACACTAGAAATAAAGTTGAGAATTCAAAGCCTAAATCTCAATGGCTAATTATAGTTTTGGAGGGAAAGTGGTTTTAGAGTTGTTTTTGTTATTTCAAACACTTGGATTAGTTGGGGGTCGGTTGGAGTCAGTTGATAAAGACCTTATAAATTTCTTAGATTCATTTTGTGACAACACACAAGATTGGTATGGATTTTATACGGACTATTTCTAAAAAGCAATAAAATCTTCTTCTTTTATTGTCAAATTTGATGTTCTCTTTGTTTCTTTGGCATTGAATGGATTAGGGGATTAATTCCACAACATTTTGAGGGTTTTGTTGATAGATCTCTGGATGATTAATATATTTTGAAGTTCTAAAAGAATCATATTCTCTATTTTGTTATTAATTGTCACTAGAAAACAAGCAATTTCTAACTGTTTTGTGAGACTTCTAAGATGTTTGGGTCCATCCTATGAATGTACTATAACGAACCCAATTTGTGGGTCCATTTTTTTTATTTGATTTTCTCTTTCTTGATTGGTTTTGTTGTATTTCACAACATAAGAGTGCTAAAATATAAATACTAAGATTTGACTTCTTCTAATGTTGTGGATTTATGGTCTTTGAATATGATTAACGTCAAAAGCCTTGTAATATTTTATTCTATCAAGCCTTTTACATGAATTGTCTTCCATATTTGGGTTTCCTCCTTTTTTAATCGTAGCTTACCGTATGAACCTTTTAACCAATGTTTCATCAATGTGCTGCCAGTCACAGTCTTTGTTCATTCAGATTTGGCAGATAAAATATGCACATGATGTCACTTTCAATGCCTTGATCATTGTGTTCATTCTGAATCATTGTTATTGCTTGTAAGGAATTTTAATAGAGTGTTGTGATTATCTTTTATTATCACTATGGTTATCAATGTGAAACCCCAATCCTTATGCGTATGAATACTGATGTCTTATGTAACCTATTCACTATGGTCGTATCCTGTTGTACTGATGTGGAATCTGATGGAGGTCCTCCTGCACATTTCAATGCCGATTCATATACTCTGCTCCTTCCATACTTCTTATTTGTAATCTCATTCAAGGCTATTTGTAACTTGTATGTTCTCTATTGTTGGTTCTTCCTTATCATTCCTCAATGCCCTTTAGTGGTGTATGTTTCTTTTCTTTTTCCTATCTCCCCCCATTCCTTTTTACACATGCCTCTTAAATATGAGTATGGTGTGGCGTGACCCTTCAAGCATTTATATTTGATTAAGTTATAATGTGGATTGCAGTTTTAGACTTGCATACTAATTGTATAATCATATATATAAATTATTAATTAATAATGATATTAGTAATATCACTATAGTATATTTTCTTTATCTATTATCTATAATATTTATTTCTCATTTTAAGTAATATGTTATCATAATATACGTTATAAAATTGTTATTGTTATTTGATATTAGTTTAATTAATATTATATATCCCATATGTTATTATATTATCATAAGTATTAAATATGTTATGCAATATTATGTGTTATTACAACATATTAAAAATATAATATCATATTATGTATATATTAATTTCTTGTATCCTTAATATTATATCGATTAATCAATTTATTATTATTAGTTATTAATATTATATATATTCAAATGTGGATACATTATAATCTTCTTTGGTTTCATAATGTAATTATAATATTTATTATTACCTATTTATTATTATTCTTAATTATTATCATTATATAATATGTTATTCAAATATTCATATATCCTTAAATTTGGGGTTATTGCAAGTTTTCCCCTCTCAAATTTTCTTGTCCTCAAGCAATAATAATTTTCATATTTGTTCCACCTTATATAATTAAATTGACTACCAGATCCTATTCAAATTTTTACTTATAAGATTACTTCATTCTATTTTGTAAAGAGCCACACATGTAGTATGCATCTGAATGCAAAGTATACACATGAATATATGAAGACACAAAGAAAACACGAAGCATGCATGAAGTAGACATATGTAAACACAAAGCATACATGACGAAGAAAGATTAATGCATGAAGACACAAATTATACACAATGTAGACACATGATGCATGAAGGCACAAAGCATACATGATGCAGACACATTATACATGTTTTGTTGATTTTCACAATGAAGTAGAGTAAAGGAAATGATGTATAAAATATACTTCCCTAATATGCCTTTTGATCATGGACCTGTAACACAAATAATTATTAGCATATAATAGCTCTAAAGAAAGATGAGTTTTGTGGTGATCCTTCTTCTCATTTACATAATACTTTGGAAGGAATCTTTCTCTCACTCCTTATTATGATCATCATAAGATGGTAGATTTACAGTGCAAAGGGTGTGTAAAACAAGCTACAAGCAGTTTCATAGAGGATATCCATCATGTGCTCAAATTTACCCTGTCTCTCCCTCCACCCACTCCCTACCTTAGGATATCATAATGTGGATGAGAAGATTAATCTAATGAACATAGTCTATTGGCACATGAATGTTTCTCTCTCTTGATCATCTTGAGATGGTAGATTGATGGTGCAAAGGGTGCATGAAACAAGCTACAAGCAGTTCCCTGGAGGATATCTGTTAGGTGCTCGAATTTACTCCACCTCTCCCTCCACCAACTCCCTAGCTTAAGAAATAATAATGTGGATGAGAATATTAATCAAATGAACATAATTATTTGGCACATGAATCTTTTTCTCTCCTTATTATGATCATCTTGAGATGGTAGATTGATGGTGCAGAGGGCGCGTGAAACAAGCTACAAGCGGCTCCTTGGAGGATATTCATCAAGTGCTCAAATTTACTCTGCCTCTCCCTCCACCAACTCCCTATCTAAGATTATGTAATTTGGATGATAGATAGATTCTCTGTACTATAATTGAAATGTATTCTAATTACTATGTTTTCCTTAAATCAATATATTTATATTTCACATATATTTTTTTAAAATTTATATTTCATTTTTCATATATTCTGATTTCATTTCTTTGTAACTAGAATCATTGATAGATTATTCAATATTCTTCACAATAACAAATGTGTCAGTAATAAGAAAGTTACTAATAATGATATTTCATATTAATAATTTTTCAAAATAATAATATAAAGAAAATATCTAAGTTACCTCATGCCTTGTGTGATAGGTTGATGATTTAGGAATGTATGACGATCTTGCTCACTCATTCCACATTACGGTGTTTATCCCTTAATCATATACCATTTTACCATTGTTGATATTAATATGATTTTGATTTCCCCACAAATGATCATATGTTGTTCACAAATAGGATCTTCTTTTTGCTCTCAAATTAAAATATGGTAGATGACTTATGAATGTGTTCAAAACTTCTTATATTCCTTCTCAACTTCATAGAGGTTAGCTTCCTCACATTTTCCTTTATATTTCTCTGATGTAATTGTTGGTTAATAAATTTTGGTATTGTTGAATATATTCCCTCCATAAGACTTTGATTCCTTTATTTGGTCCCATGTCATTTGGATTGTTATATCCAAGATGCTTTGATAGAATCAAACAAATATTTGAATATAAATAATTATAATTTCCTATATGTTCTGTTAGTTGTTTTAAATGTTAGTATACCTCACATCATATCCAACTAAGGGGTTGACTAGTTAATTTTCAATACGTTTCACAATGTGTATGCCACATAAGATAGTATGGGAGGTTTAGGGTTAATTAATCTTCATTGGCAGTGATAATCAATTGTTCATGTTTAGTGCCTGATTTTCATGAAATATTTCTCATACTTGAGCCTTTAATGATCATGTCTATCCAGTATAATCACATTCAAGGAGTCAAAAATAAGTGCTTCATGGAAATATAATAGTTGTGGAAGTAGTTATTGGTGAAATCAATGTAGAGCATGTGGGAATTCAGCTTTCTCCCTTCTCAATTTATTTTGATGCTTATGACTCAAATTCGAAGGCATTGGGACTTTATGTGGCAGAGGCTCTCAATAAATATAAGATATTTTATACGCATTTTGTTGTGCCCAGGATTTTTAATGTAGAGAGGACATTAGCAATTGAAAAGAGCCTGATTTTGATGAGGAAAGTATTGGAGGTCATATTTATGATCGAGATGATGGAAATGAAGTTATTTCCAATGGCCAAGCCGATCTGATTGTTTACGACTGATTATTTCTCACCAAACTCGATCTGCCAAAAGGATTTGAGTTGAATGTGCCCCTCAATAAATAAAATAGAGAAACATTTTATACTTCTGATCCTATTGTTGGATACACAGATTATCGATTCCTTCATTTCTTTGATCTGTACCATTATCTATGAAAATAAAATCTCCAAGGATCGAGTAAATTAATGGAGTCTTCTTTTGATGACTTTCAAATCAGCATTGACACCCATTTTGATTCTCTAGATCTCACTTATCCATTGATGCATAGATCCTAATTTTAATGCTCAATCTATTATGGAGTGCTTCTCTTTATATGATCCATTAATGTTATTTCCTACAAAATTGCTTTTGCAACCTCGGATTCATATTCTAATATTGACAAGTTTGCACAAACAACTATTCATGTGCAAGACCTTTGTAAGAATTTTAGACCATCCATCATGATCTTCCATGTCCTTTCATTCTTATTTATATCTTCATTCAATATTTTGTTTGCCAAGAGAGTTTCCCCTATTCAATAGTACCCCCTATTAAATATGGAGAGTATCATTTATGGCATAAAAGTCCTTTCTACCTATTTATACCACTTATCTTGATCATTCCCTCAAATAATCATAATCCACACTTATAGAGGTATTATCATTGGCATTATCATGTGCCTACAAGGTACAGATTGAGAAAACATTCCTTATAAAAGTTAGTGTGGTGGCTTTTCTGTAACAGCTGCTATGGCCAGATCCATTGACATAGTTGTGGGTAGTTCTACTATAGTTCGATCCACTGTTGGTGCATTCGCCTTTTCTTTGTGAGAGGATCCAACTAGCACTATTAGCATTATTGAACTTGGCTTCTTTATTTTAAATGTACATCTTTGCCATGAGTATTTCCTAGATGCAATGTATATGTCTATTTTTTGGTTGTATCTCAAAATTTGATAATTTAATAATTCTATGGCAATACAAATATATAGTTCAAATGTTTCATTTCTATCTCCTCAACACAAATTGCTTCACATGTATTACCTTTGCACCTCAATTTCTTCTATGTGAATATATTCTTCATAGGATGGCAAGATCGATGCTCTGATACCATTTGTAATGAACCCAATTTGGGGGTCCATTGCTTTTATTCGATTTTCTCTTTTCTTGATTGGTTTCATTGTATTTCACAACATACGATTGCTAAAATATAAATACTAAGATTTGACTTCTTCTAATGTTGCGGATTTATTGGTTTTCAAATATGATTAACGTCAAAAGTCTTGTAATATTTTATTCTATCAAGCCTTTTACATGCATTGTCTTCCATATTTGGGTTTCCTCCTTCTTTAATCACAGCTTACCGTATGAACCCTTTTGACCAATGTTTCATTAATAGAGTGGTTGTTGCCTGTCACAGTCTTTGTTCATTCAGATTTGGCAGATAAAATATCCATGTGATGTCACTTTCAATGCCTTGATCATTGTGTTCATTTTGAATCACTATTATTGCTTGTAAGGAAGTTTAATAGAGTGTTGTGATTGTCTTTTATTATCACTATGGTTATCGATGTGAAACCCCAATCCTTATGCATATGAATACTGATGTCTTATGTAACCTATGCACTCTGGTCGTATCCTATTGTACTAACATGGAATCTAATGGAGGTCCTCCTACACATTTCAATGCCAATTCGTATACTCTTCTCCTTCCACACTTCCTATTTGTAATCGCATTCAAGGCTATTTGTAACCTGTATGTTCTCTGTTGTTGGTTCTTCCTTATCATTCCTCAATGCCCTTCGGTGGTGTATGTTTTTTTTTTTCCTATCTCCCCCCATTCCTTCTTACACATGCTTCTTAAATATGAGTATGGTGTGGCGTGACCCTTCAAGCATTTATATTTGATTAAGTTATAATGTGGATTGTGGTTGTAGACTTGCATACTGATTGTATAATCATATATATAAATTATTAATTAATAATGATATTAGTAATATCACTATAGTATATTTTCTTTATATATTATCTATAATATTCATTTATCATTTTAAGTAATATGTTATCATAATATACATTAAAAAATTGTTATTGTTGTTTGATATTAGTTTAATTAATATTATATATCCCATAGGTTATTATATTATCATAAGAATTAAATATGTTATGCAATATTATGTGTTATTACAACATATTAAAAATATAATATCATATTATATATATTAATTTCTTGTATCCTTAATATTATATCAATTAATCAATTTATTATTATTAGTTATTAATATTATATATATTCAAATGTGAATACATTATAATCTTCTTTGGTTTCATAATGTAATTATAATATTTATTATTATCTATTTATTATTATTCTTAATTATTATCATTATATAATATGTTATTCAAATATTCATATATCCTTAAATTTGGGGTTATGACATGTACTTTCTTGATTCTCATAAGGTGGATGCCTATTGACATTTTTCATATGTCACTAACCATTTCATGATAGGAATCAATTGAGTTTGTAGGTGTACACTATGATAATTAGTTGGAAAGTGCATGGAAGTGTTACCATAGGTGTAGCAGTAAAGGATTGGTGTAGTGGCACCCATGAAAGAATTAATTTACCATCATTATGGTTTAATATTATGCACAAATGTAAGTAAGAAATGTGACATGTGTGAAGGATCCTAGGAGAATTAATATCTTATCATTATTATTTAAGTTGATGCACAAGTTTAATTAAATGGGTAATGTATCTTATAAAGAATCCTCAAACAAAAGGATTTTACACTATTTTGTAACCGAATGAGAATCGAATGAATAATTTTAGGGTAGTTGTAAATGGTCTATAAACCATTCAGATAGTCTTTAAAAGACATCTCATAATGTAATGGAAGGAGATAGAGAAGAGAATCAATAAGAGGGGAAAAGACAATAGGTTTGAAAAAGAGAGTAAATTGAGAAGAAACTCTCATGGCTCTTTGGCGGTAGCCACCAGAGAGCCATACATTTGTAATTTTTCATTAGTATATAATGGAAGTGTGTTTTAGTTTTAATAATGTTTTAGTCTTCTCTATATTGATCTTTTTTACTCTAAAGCATTTGGTTATAGTTCACTGGTTCATTGATAGGAAGAATGTTATAACAATTTGGTTCGGGTTCCAAGTTAAGAACAATCAATTTCATATTACAATTATTTTATTTTCATTATTGTGGTTGCTCTACATCAAATTGGTATCAGAGCTCAGAAGATTCTGAGCATGTAGATGGAAGGTGATCTACACCAAGGAGTATTGTGGTTGTTTTGGATTCTTGCTATGAAGTTTGTGGTTGTAGTTTGGTGCCGGTTCGCTCAACTGCAAGGGGTGGACATGAAGGTCTACCAAAGGCCATGGGAGATGGTCTTGTGTCTTGCTAATAGACTGGGGAGAGAGGCATGATGGACTCCCAGGTGAGGGACAAAGATTGTGATGCAACATGCAGGAGTGGACTGAGGAATGGGAAGCAACATGGAGGTGACCAGCATAACTCCATAGATGGGAGTTGGTTGATAATGAAAAAGGAATCATTGGAGGCATCAATGCAGTGACCTAATTTCCATGGGACATAGAAGCATTTGAAGTCTGGCAGTATGGTGTAGTGGCACCCGTGAAAGAATTAATTTACCATCATTATGGTTTAATATTATGCACAAATGTAAGTAAGAAATGTGACATGGGTGAAGGATCCCGGGAGAATTAATATCTTATCATTATTATTTAAGTTGATGGACAAGTTTAATTCAATGGGTAATGTATCTTATAAAGAATCCTCAAACAAAAGGATTTTACACTATTTTGTAATCGAATGAGAATCAAATGAATGATTTTAGGGTAGTTGTAAACGGTTCATAAACTATTCAAATAGTCTTTAAAAGACATCTCATAATGTAATGGAAGGAGATAGAGAAGAGAATCAATAAGAGGGGAAAAGAAAATAGGTTTGAAGAAGAGAGTAAATTGAGAAGAAACTCTCATGGCTCTCTGGCAGCAGCCACCAGAGAGCCATAAGTTTGTAATCTGTCATTAGTATATAATGGAAGTGTGTTTTAGTTTTAATAATGTTTCAGTCTTCTCTATATCAATCTTTTGTAATTTGAAACATTCGATTACAGTTCATTGGTTCATTGATAGGAAGAATGTTATAACAATTTGGTTTGGGTTCCAAGTTAAGAATAGTTAATTTCATATTACCATTATTTTATTGTCATTATTGTGGTTGCTTCACATCAAGGATCTACCTTAAGGAGGTAGGGTTTTTATGTGAAATAGATTTAGGGGAAGGTAAATGAATGGTGAATGTTTAAGGAGAAGTTTTGGAATTGATTTTTGGGGTTTGAACAAGCAAGCCCTAGTTTTTAAGTCATTTTAAGGAGGATTTTGAAGTTTGGGTGTTTAGGAGTGTGATCAAGACTTATAACCTTGAAAATCCTTTGATTTAGACCATATCTAATGACTACGCAAAAGGGGTAAGTTAGATTGTGAGTTTGAAGTGTACTTCCTTCATAAAGGGTACTTAATTAGGCCTCTTGGGGATTGAGGACAATGCATTTTTGAAGTCTTTGTTACAAAGGAGTCACTACTAGAATCTTGGTATGTTGTATACCCTGAAAAGGGTATCTAGAAATGTGATTTTTTTTCTAATATTTTTGGGACAAGCTTGTGAAAAAGAGGAAAAATTGTTGTAGCAGGGCTAATAGACAATTAGGCCTAGTGAAGGGCTAAGACTAGTTTTTTGTATTCATTAATGGTTTGGGGGTTTTTAAACATTTAAGTCATGTTGTTTCAAGTTTTTTAAAGTGTGTAGAGGTGGAGGAAACACTTGGTGAAGGTAAAGCCAAGTTTGGAGCCTATTGTGGCATTATGAGCATTTGGAGACACCATAGAAGTGTAGGGGTTTGGATCCATTTTGTGCTTGAATTTGCAAGTTTGTGATTAGAACCTCCATCCTCTACATCAAAAATAATTTCTTATCTCTTCACCACTACTTGTTATCCTTATTTACCTTTTAAGCTTGTGATGTAGTGAAACCCCATTTTATGTACATATTTGGATCTCCATAGTTTAGAACATAACATCTATCACATTAGTGATGTCATGAAACTTTTTGTTAGTGTAGTTTTTTATTTTTCCTATTTTGCTAGGTTTTTCCTACACTTTTAATAATCTCACTTAGGTTAATAAAGCATGTCTTATTAGGTGAATGGTTGTGAGGTGTCATCTTCCTACATGTGAGCATCCATTAGCTATCTTGGGAAGATACTTTGCTATCTTTAGTCTGATAGATGGTTGCTCCTCATTGGTTGGTGTTTCCACCTCCTCCCTCTTCCTAGCCTATATAAGCATGCTACCTGGCTTGTATTTGTATCTCTTGTTTTTGCATCCTCCTAATGTTATGTTGCTTCCAGCATTTGCATTACTCTCTTGGAGACTAACTCTATGATGCTATTTTGATTTTGTATCATTTGCATTCATAGTTTAGATATTTACTCTTTGCACTAGTTTTCTGGGTTATTAATCTTTTCAGATTCTAACATGGTATCAGAGCTTTTCTATGTGCAAGAGTAGATTTTAGTTTCCTTATTTGAGAGATTTGGGGGGGGCAAATAAACTTTATTGTAGTTTTTTAAAAAATGAAGTATGCTCTTCTCTTGCATCTTTGGATGGTCCTGAGAATCAGAAAAGTTTTCACA
Source organism: Cupressus sempervirens (assembly GCA_028749045.1). Taxonomy (NCBI): domain Eukaryota; kingdom Viridiplantae; phylum Streptophyta; class Pinopsida; order Cupressales; family Cupressaceae; genus Cupressus; species Cupressus sempervirens. The sequence continues at coordinate 585,685,637 of CM053787.1, read as the reverse complement.
AAAACAGTTTTTTTCTGGGGTTTCAATCTCAAATCTGACAACCAACTTGCATATTTGGAGTTTTTAATCAGTTTTGCAGGTTCCAGCATGCCATTGATGGACTTAAGAAGCTGATCCAGCATTTGCATGTCAAATTTTGGTTGCTGGGGTCGTTTTCTGATTTTTGGAGCCATTTTTTACTGTTAAAGGCATCTGATTTACACTACAGCAAAATCTTTTGTTCATCAGCAAGAAAAATGCTTTCTGGGTTTTGTTTGCAGCCCCGAAAAACCATCTGGGTATCTTTTAGATTTTGCATGCAAGCTGTATATTTTTCAGAATCGAGCATGCAAAGCTACAGCCATACCCCTCTCCGTTGGCAGCCGCAGATTTGAATGCAGTTTTCAAATGTCTCATTCTTGCTCATACGGACTCCGATTTTGATGATTCTTGTTATGAACTTGGCTATTTTTTTGTGCTCTATCCACTAATGGAGTTAGTTTTTTATTTTCATGCATGAATTCTTCAGAAATTGCAGATTCTCAGCCGTGACTGTGCACAGTTCTCGTTTTGGAAACTTCGGAGGATCATAACTTTCTCATACGACCTCGTATCGAGGCGATTCTTTTTTTGAAAGTGCATGATTTTTCGAGTAGATCGCAGTGGTGCTATTTTTTTCCTTGATTATTGTGCCCAAGTTTGACTTTTAGCATATGCTCTTCATGAGGGTTTGTAATGCATTGAAATCAAGACCACTAAATATCTCTTTCTAGTGGTAGTTGTAAATGCACTAAAATAAAGTGCCAAATCATATTTCTTTCGGGGGGTTCTTTGATTGAGTAAAAAGGGGGGGGGGGGGGGGGGGGGGTGTGGGGGGGCATTGTCGTGGTTGGGTTCTCTTCTTTCTAGCATTTCTTCTCTGCATTTCTTCATCATGGATCAAACAAATATGCCCATCCTAACTCCATACAATTACTTTGAGTGGAAATCACGCATGACAATTCACTTAAGGAAAGCTGGATTAAATAGGATAACTATGGGACTTGAAACTGAACCTGCTAAAGATGAAGATAAGCCTAAGTGGTTTAAAAAATGTGATGAGGCATTTGGAACATTGTGTTTGTCTATTTCTCCTGACTTGCTATTTCACATTGAGTATTTGGATACACCAAATGAAGTATGGACAAAGCTAGAAACACTATTTGGCACACAAGATTCAATGAGGGGTCATATTTTGGAAAATGAATTAATAAGTTTGAGTCCAGGCAATTTCAACACAATCCAAGATTTCTTCACCAAATTGAAATCACTAAGGCTGCAGTTAAAACAATGTGGAATTGAAAAGAAAGATGAACAACTGATTCTTAGTATTCTCTCTAAGCTAAGTTCAGAATATTCTGTGTTTGTCTCTACCTTCTATGCTACTAAGGGTGCACTTGGTACTCAATTCACCATGCCATCTTTAGATGATTTTTCTATCAATCTCACTCGAGAACAGGACAAGCTAATCCAGATGGGCATTCTTAAGTCCTCTAAGTCACATGCCTTGGCTGCCAACCAAGGCACAAAAGAACAACAAGGACAAAGTAGTAACAACAATAGTAAGGACAAGAAACAAAAGAATAGCGAGGAGAGGAAGGATCAGATGCCAGTTTCTTCAAAAGCAACTATTGATACACCATCTTCCAAGGGCGATAAACCTAAGAAAGAAAAGGTCAAATGTGCTTATTGTAAAAGACCTGGTCATGATGAACATAAATGTTTGCAGAAACAACTTGATCACTTGACATACATTCTTGAGAAGAATAATATCAGTGTTCCTGAGTCTATCAAACAAATTTCTAATGAAGGGTCTAACAAAGAAAAAGAAAACAACAAGGGGAAAGGAAAGGGCAAGGCCCTTTTTGCAGTTGCTTCCTCACCATCCACTTGGGTTCTTAATTCGGGTGCTTCACACCACATGGCTTCATCTAAGGAAGAAATTGCATCCTTGGAGCAATGTACTATGCCTTCTATGTTGATGGGTGACAACACTCCTATTGAGGTGTGTGGGAGAGGGTCTGTTGATGTGGGGGATGGCACATTCCATGATGTTCCTTATGTACCCTCATTATCAACTAATCTCCTATCGGTACACCAGATCACTCACACAGGTTTAGGCAAGCGGGTTGAGTTCACTCCTGATTCAGTGGAGATACGTGAGTTGCACAATGATTCTACAATTGCAGTTGGGAGAGCAGATCATCAATCAAGAATCTATATGTTTTCTCACCTTGTTCCTGATCCTCCTTTGACTATTTTTCTCACTCGCTCTAATGATGTGAGCAGATTATGGCATGAGCAGTTTGGCCATCTTAACTTCCACTACTTGCATCAGCTTAACCAGCAGAGCATGGTCACAGGGTTGCCTTCTATTTTGACATTGGAGTCACTTGGAATACATGATAGATCTTCTGATGGGTCAGATTCACTTGAGCAGTCTTCTACCTCCACTTTTGATGCAGAGAGTGATTCAGAGGACTCACCTCCTTCCTCTCCTAGTCATCATTCACAGGTTGATGATTCTCCTCTAGATTCTCCATCTTCTGGTCCACTTTGGGCTAGACAGACCTTGCAGTTTGCAGGTGATTGGGTTGGGGATCCATCAGACACCAAGCAGACTCGTTCACAATTCCAGGATACTCTACATATCTTCATTGTTACTGCCTCAAATCCACAGTCCTTTCATGAGGCTTCTATTTTTTTTGAGTGGGATACAGCTATGCAGGAAGAGTATAGTTCCTTGATGAGGAACCACACTTGGGATCTTGTCCATTTTTCTAAGGGAAGAAAAATTGTTCGATGTAAGTGGATCTACCGGACAAAATTTGCAAGCTTTGCTGGAGGTGCAGGATGCTACATCTTTTGGGGGGGCCTCTTCCTCTCACTTGGAGTCCTAATTTTCTTTGGGGAGTCTCTTTTCTCTCTCTTTTGGGGGAATTTTATGTACATGGGTACCTCATCAGGCTTGACTTGCCGGGACCCATTTCTACATCCACCTAAGCTTCACTTATGGGGGGGTGTTAGTGTAGTTTTTTATTTTTCCTATTTTGCTAGGTTTTTCCTACACTTTTAATAATCTCGCTTAGGTTAATAAAGCATGTCTTATTAGGTGAATGGTTGTGAGGTGTCATCTTCCTACATGTGAGCATCCATTAGCTATCTTGGGAAGATACTTTGCTATCTTTAGTCTGATAGATGGTTGCTCCTCATTGGTTGGTGTTGCCACCTCCTCCCTCTTCCTAGCCTATATAAGCATGCTACCTGGCTTGTATTTGTATCTCTTGTTTTTGCATCCTCCTAATGTTATTTTGCTTCCAGCATTTGCATTACTCTCTTGGAGACTAACTCTATGATGCTATTTTGATTTTGTATCATTTGCATTCATAGTTTAGATATTTACTCTTTGCACTAGTTTTCTGGGTTATTAATCTTTTCAGATTCTAACACTTTTATCTTAATCACTTCATTGATTTTTAATAGTCAGCTATTTTTTAACAGTTAGCAATGTGTCATCCTTAACCCACGCGATGAAGCAAATAGTGCTTTCAAGTAACCATTATTTTGTTCATAGATTTGCATCCACAAACCTTAACTCACAAATTAACCTTATGATGCCATGACCATTGGTTTTCTCTACTTCTCTACTCTCAACTTAATTCACCTTTGACTATGGGAGATGTAGTGACTAACTAGATTCTGGCGACTACAGTTAGTTTTCATGGCCTCACAACTTAAAGATCACCTTGCAAATCATAAGTCAAGATGTCATGATTCAAATCTTTTCTCCACTTTGTAGCCTCAACTTAGCTATTATACTTACTACTGGAGATGTAGTGTAAACCTTCTAATTGACCTCTTTGCATCATCACCACCATGAAAATGGTTTGAAAACATAATGTTGAGAGATAATGATTAAAAAACTAATAAATTTGGACTCAATTTTTGACAATTTTTCGTCAAAATTTTGACCTTGTTTGCTCAAAATTTCTACCAATCAATTCACCATTATTTTTCTTATCAAAATTGTGACCAACTTATAGGTTGGTCAAAATGGTTTTATCTTTGTTGATCCTAATTTGTCATTGTTTGTCAAAATTTCAACCAACTATCGATCAAAATCTTTCAAGTTTTGGTTGAAATTTCCACCAATTGTTGGTAGAAAACAATCAACAATTGGTCTAAATTTTGACCAATTCTTGATGGAAAAATTCCAAGCATTGGTTGCAATTTCCACCAATTGTTGGTAGAAAACAATCAATAATTAGTCAAAATTTCCACCAAATGTTGGTAGAAAACTATCAAGGATTGGTCTAAATTTTGACCAATTCTTGGTGGAAAACTTACAAGAATTGGTTAAATTTTCCACCAATTGTTGGTAGAAAACTATCAAGAATTGGTCAAAATTTCAACCAATTGTTTGTAGAAAACTATCAAGAATTGGTTGAAATTTTGATCAATTCTTGGTGGAAAACTTTCAAGAATTGGTTGAAAGTTTGACCAATTCTTGGTGGAAAACTTTCAAGGATAAATCAAAATGTTGACCAATTCTAGCTCATCCACTGACCAAGATGCCATGGTCATGACCAAAGGATTGGTCAATAATTTGACCATTCATTGGTGGAAAACCATGAGGAGATGGTCAAAATTTTAACCAAATTATTTTATTTTATTTTTAAAATAGAGTGGGTGAATCCCCCAACGAATGCCTGCTCATGGACTCTCTCTTAGATCATCTTCTTGGACCAACGCAATTTCAGAAGAGGCTTGGTAGTGGTTTCCATTCTATAGCATGTCTACTCAACAATTTTAAAGTTGATCTAATGTTGAGACATCATCTAGCATTAGGTGGTTTCTTGGCACTCTAGCAATTTGTTATGAACCTATCATGGCTAATGGTAGAAACTAAAGTGAAAGCTCCCAATGAACCTTCAATAAAATTAGTGCTAGTGTTCAAGGAAGACACATTTTCTAGATTTTGAATATTGGGATTAGCATCCTTTCTATTGGAGGGTCGTGAAGCATCCCGATTTCTATGCATGGGCTCCCTAGAGTCATTTATATGCAACTTCCTTGGCACAATTTGTAGAATGGTTTGGCAATGATTCTCATTGTGGTTTCATAGAAAGAGATCTAAAGGGCAAGTCATCATGTAGTAGTTGTGTTGCTTATCACAAGTGATGAGGGAGCCATTTCAAAGAATGAGCAAAGGATGAATGCAATACTGGATCCCAAATTTAATCAATAACATCAAATCTATAAGAGTAGAATAAAGCAAGAGCTTGTTTTCTATGACCAGTTCCCTAAAGATGTTTTTCTTTCTCACTCTATTGGCACAAATTTGGGAGTGTAGTTTGATAGTGGTTGTTGTTATAGTGTGTCATTGCATTGATCTGGAAAGAAATGCTAAGGGCAGAGCTTGCATCTAGCACTTGGGATGTTTATGTAGGGGAGTAGGGGAGCTTCTATTTTGCAAGCCTTTTAGAAAGAGTAGAGCTATTGCACCATCACCAACCACAAATGAATTGTTAAGAGCAGAATTTGAATCCATGAACCTTTATGGGAGTCAAGTTTGATATTCTCAAGGAGACCCTTCAAAGAATCAACCACCACGAGGATGCACATGAAGATCTTCCATGACAACAAGGTTTCAACATAAATGGAATCATTGTTTTGACATATGGAATATAATAGTTATGGAGATATATTAAAGATAGAGCAGTTTGGATTGTAGTTATTATTTACTACGAATTGTAATCAGCCATTTAGATAACTTCCATTAAGCTTGTTCTCAGTAGGAAATTACTTGAAAACTTAAATATATAAAGGGATACCTCTCTTTATAAAAGCCTCATGATTTATATTGATAGACTATTAATTGTCATAGGGCATCAAAGACAAGAAGAGAAATCAGCAAAAAAGGAACCATAAGCAGTAGACACATATTTGGGTTTAGGCTATCACTAATCTAATTTAGGCTTGTTATAATCAACATTTAATCATCTAAATAACAACTCTTGTGAACAAAGAGGGTTTAAGGGGTGGAGGAATCTTTTCTTCATATCTTATGATGGGAGCCTACTTTATATATTAGAAAGAAAGCACCAGTCAGCAAAACATATCAATTACCACTTATGTTGAAGGAGAATTATCACCCAAGGATTGGTTATGGTCAGCTAATCCATTGTTAAGTTATGCAAGGAAGAGCCACGATTAACTTAAAGAGAGTAATGATTGCATATAACACAGTGATTAGCATACATTGGCAATCTTTAATAACAATTAATGAAGGAAAAGTGCGATTAAATGTGAAATATAAGATATATGCATATTAGGTGTTTTTCTTTAATGATCCCAATCTTGAAGTGGCCACCATCTTTATGGGGTATGGAATCACTATTTGGTACCAAGATACCAAGATGTCACCAACATACTAAAAACTCAATTTTTATTGTATATATTAAAAAAACCAAATAAGTTACACATCTTTTATTGAAACTCATATGAAGAAAAATTGTAACTAGATTCACCTTCATTTGCTGCCTTTAGCTCCAACTTCTAGAATGGACTGAAGTTTTACCAATCAACATGCTAGCTTAGTATTTCTTAAAAGAAAAATTATTAAATGTGATGAAATAGTAGCCAAGCAATGATTTAATCATAAAATAAAGCCATGAAAGAGTTACGTACCTGTTGTTTGGATCATAGTAAAAAAAGTTCATGGTGCCCAATATAACATACAAAAATAACACCTTAAATAGTTATGTACCTACTGTTTGGATCATAGTACCTACTATTTGGATAATTGAACCTATTGTTTAGATAAAAAACCCTTGAGAGATATTGATAGGTAAGTGGATATACACAATATATTAGAGACCATTTTGTTAAGTTTTGATAGAATGTGTTGAAGATGAAATTTTAAAGATACTTTTGGTTATGATTTTGGATCATACCTACCAAAGAGTTACATACCTACTATTTGGATCATATTACCTATTGTTTGGACCAACAACCCTTGAGAGAGATTGACAGGTGAATGGATATGCACAAAATATAAGAGACTATTTTATTAAATTTTGATAGAATGTGTTGAAGATTGAATTTTAAAGATACTTTTGGGTATCATGTAAGAGTTACATTCCTACTATTTGGATCATAGTATTTTTCGTTTGGATCCACAACCCTTGAGAGAGATTGGAAAGTGAGTGGATATGAACAATATATTAGAGATCATTTTGTTAAATTTTGATATAATTTGTTGAAGATGAAATTTTAAAGATACTTTTGGGTATCATTTTCTAGCTTCTAAAGGGTAGAGACTTAAGGAAATCCTATATATGCCTTACCATTCAAGAACTAAGTTTTTGTATTTCTAAAACTATTTATTTTTTCTCATTGGAATGTACAATGCCATCAATACCATATACTACATCTGACACAGAGTGTCTACCAAAACCATTCAATCTTTTAGGATCTATTTGATCCATTTTTTATTTCATCACATTGAAAATACATTAGAGGCATTTTCCATCAGTAATAAATCCACTTCCTAATCATCTTTTCCTAGGATTCAATAATCAAACAATAATTAATCAACATCTATCAAGGCAATGCCATACCTCTAAGAATCTTCCTCCAACCTTAACATTAAGTGTCCATTCATTAGATCTTCAACCAATATCCATTCAATAAATATGGTCTACCTATCTACACACATATTATTAGCAATAATTGTAATACCCCAAAATTGGCTCATTGCCATTATATCAATTCTGGTCTATTTCTGATAATTTCTAAGTCCTATTCTAATAGGCAATTCTCATTTTTCTATTCGCTACTTGACTTAATTGTCAAATGCAGAAAACTCTAATTTGCGTTCATCATATTTCTTATTTAATTTCTATAGTATGTACTCATATTAGTCAAATTAAACCTACTTGATTTAATTGTAAATTAATTATTAAGTATTTATACTTTAATTAAATTAAATTATATCCTAAGGCTAATGTACTATGGAATTAAATTTATTTAATTTAATAAATACACCTATCTTGATTAATTAAATGTAATTATTTAATTAAATGGGAAAGGTATTTCTAATTAATTAAACAAAATTATTTAATTAAATGGAGTACTTACTTCTAATTAATTAAACAAAGTTATTTAATTAAATGGGAAGCCATTCCTAATTAATTAAATGAAGTTATTTAATTAAATAAGAAAAGTATCTCTAATTAATTAATAGATTATTTAATTAAATAGAAAAGGTAATTATGAGAGCATATCTCATTTTATTAAATTAAATATTTGACCAAAATCTCTCTTTAGTTCAAAAAAGGGAAATTTCCAGTTCACTATTCATAAAAAATGAATTAAATTAGTTAACTCCTTTTTTACTCAAATTGAATCAGTTAACTCGTTATTTTACTCAAATTAAATTTGTTAACTCCCTTTAATTTGGGAATCTCCCTTTATGACTGAACTTCACCTTTAATCCTAACTGTTGATTGAAATCGATCTCAACTATTGATGGATTCAAGGAAAGTCTATTTAAGAGACCCTCATGTCTTCATTTTGGGAGGATGAATTTGGAGAATTTGCATCAAATCACTGTTGGAATTCATACTCACATTTGCTCATATTTTTACATACATCTTGCATTCCTAGTTTAAATTCATCTAGCTTAATAATGCATACATTTTTAGTTTAATGTCTTTTATTTCTTAGATTAATTGCTTGCACTTCATCTAGATTACTTGCACATTCATATAGCTTAAATTGCATTCAAATCCTTCGTTCTTACAGGGTCTGGTTGCTTAAACATCTCAAATCTGAGGATATCTGACAAGCAATTCCCTTTAGATAGAAGGCAACAGGTTGCTTTGCAGGTCGATTTTTGGATGAACAATCCAATGTTCATTCCAAGATGAATCCGCATACAATGACCATGTTGAAGTGTGTGTGTTAGCAGAGGCCACATATTCATGCATACACTTCTGGCACCCACCGTGGGGCTCAAAAATTAGTTTTTCTGGCCTCTTTCTATATTTTTTTATTTTTTGTCCATATTGTTCCGTATGGATTTGAGAATCTTTGCGTGAGACTGTTTATTTTCACGCGAGGATCCAGAATCTTCTGCATCGCGCGAGAAAGTTCTTGGGTGCATGAAACTTCGTGCAAAACCTGTTTCTTCGCACGAGGTGAATATAATTTCGCGTGAGCTGTAAATCTTTTTCACATGGACTTTCAGGAATTTCATGTGAAATGCTGCTGAAAGAGGCAATTTTTTGCATTGATTTTCATGTTTTCTTGTTTTTCTGCTGACTATTCACGGTTTCTAGAGTTGTTGTGTTTTCTAATTTTTTTGGAACAGCATAATAGCAATTTGCAAGATAATTGTAAAAGCGTGATAAAGTCACTAAAAATAGGTAAAATCTACTAAGCACGTTGTGAGGATCATCAGGTAACCTTCCTCTGCTGATAACACTTCATTTGGGTCTAAAACAAACATCTCTCGTGTCGAGCTTGTTTGTGTTTCTTTCTATATTTTCATTTTACAACACATGCATAATTTGATACTAGGGTGTGATCTTTGTTAGTATTCATTTAGTAGGCTTAGGTACTAGTGATAGATTTAGATAGCTATTTTGGGTTATTTGGACTCGCTAATCCATTGGCCCCTCGTTCCACCCTGTGGTTGCAAGATTAGCACCACATTAAAGGGGAGGGGTCTACAAGACAGAAATGTTAAATGCTCCACAAGGCAACCCTTTTGTGCTTTCTAGAACTCATTGGTTTTTGAGTTGTGGAATTGTGTTAGCTTGTGTGAGGGGTTAAATGTTCCACATCTTTGGACTCACCTCACATTAGTTAAAGTGTTAAGTGTACCACCTTGTGCTCTTTGATTGCTTTTGGATAGATTTTCTTTTAGAAATTAACATCTATAGACACATAGTAATTAAGCCCCCATGAACACTATTCATGAATCTTGAGGGAGTGGATTCCTAGTGAAACTCCTCTCTAAGACAAATTCCTTGTAGGTGGGGAGGATACTTTGAGCATCTCACAGATAGATGAATCTTCAACTTGATGATTAAGGCATCCTTTCTCCAGAGAGGTTGATAGATCACTGGGAGTTGATATCATAGATCTTTAAGAGATAATCTTAGTTTAGCATGTCAGATTAATCTATCTTCTTTGATTGGGCTAAAGGTGAAAAGGTGTCAAAACCTTGAATCTGGAAGCTAAGTCCCCTTGTGGTAACTATTATGAGTTGATCCCCTTTAGAGAGGGTTAACCGTAGCAGACAATCCCTCTACAGGGAAAACTATGATGATGAAACCTTAAGCGGTAATAGCCATTTTCACCATGGTAGTGACAATTGCTATATAAATGTCCTTGTGGAAGAAATCTCCACGGGTGTGGTTCATTGTGGGTTGTCAAATCTCCCTAGCAACTCTTAAAGATTAAGTTCTCAGACTGTGTCAAAACCTCAGTGCGCCAGGATTGGAGGTCACCCCTGTGAGTCATAAAAGTTGCAGAGTCAAACCATTACTAAATACCTTAGAGAGGCCAACTTTTATTTTCTAGAGATGTATGTGTGATTGCAAAACTCTTTGAAAACATACACAAATAGCTCTCTTAGGGATTAGCGCAAACTAAGTCACTTGATTGTTCATGCGCAAGGTTGCTTTTGCCCTTGCTCATTGTTTTCAGACATGCTTGAAATCACTTGCTCGCTGTTCTACATGCCTATTTATCTACCTGGTTATTGGAATGATCAAAATTTTTGTTAAAATCAGTCGCTATTGTGAAACTATTCTGCCCTTTCGAACGAAATCATTTGGGTCTCATGCGAGATCATCTGACACTCATGCAAAGCCATTTTGTCCTCGCACGAAATTAAATTCCTGTTGTGTATCTTTGCGCAATCCTATGAACACTTTCATGTGAAATTAAACCACTATTACTGACCTTTGCAAGAGACAAAAACTTCTTCACACAGCCTTTAAAACTTCTTCACTTGACCCGTAAAGGTTTTTCGTGCAAGACTTTGTATCACCAATACCAATTTGGGTCTGTTTTAGCTATCTGTGGCCTGCACACTGTCCTTTTCTACATCCATTAATCGCTCTCTATTTGCAAACAGTCCTAAAATAGTGACACTTCACTTAGCTGAAGACTTGTGTCTTATACCTTGACTAGTCTCGTCTCATAAGTAATTTTGGTCCTCGTCTTAATGCTTGTCATACTTTGTGTCGTAGTGGTCATAATCTCTGGCTATTCTAGCCTTTAAATCAGACCATTTGTGCCTTAGTAAACAACATTCTTGCTATTATCTTGTCCTTTTTGGGACTCAGTCTTAGTGTAGTCCTTGTCCTAGTTCTAGCTTCTTGTCCTTGCCTATGACTATCACAACTAGAAGCAGCAACGTGTTTTATCCCAATAACCTTAGATGTGGTCATGCTAGGGGTCATAATCACAGTAGAGGTAAATTACCTTTTGCTATGCAATTTGTATCTAGTTTGGCTAGTGAGGTGTCTTCACAATCTTCCTCACCTGCAAGGTCATCTCAAGTTCAATGAACATTTTCCAATTTGCAACAAATTAGGAATCCTTTTTACCAAGAGGATACTGAAATAGGTAGAGGTCCTACATTCCCAAATACAATGTATGATCCTTTCTCCACAGACCCTTTTGAAACATAATGTATAGAAACTGAACACGTTCTTATAATGACTAATCGTGAACCTGAACAGGGTAGTCATAGTCAATATCAAGAACAACCTAGGCATGACAAGGAGAAAGAGAAAGAATATGACACTGATGAGGAACAAGAAGAGGTGGAAATCCTTCCTGAATACATAGAAAAATGTCAAAGAGACAAAAACTTTTAGAAGGTCATGGGAATCCTACTCAACGAAGAGAAAGAAAAGCACTTTCTCAAACTTGCCCAAGAGGGAGCTAAACTGCCCACACATTTCAATATGGAGACCATTATCACATGTGAAGAAGAAAATGAGACCTCTAAACTCCAAAAACAACTAAAAATTATGCAAGACCAATTGGCTCAGATGATGCATGAGAAAGAGAAACCCACAAAGACATACACATTGGACACTCTTTGTTCATTCCCATTTGACAAAAGTATAAACATGCCACCTTTCCCATGAGGCATAGAACTACCCAAATATGACAAGTACTTTGGTACTACTGATCCCCAAGATCACTTGTGAGAATTTGGTGCTTTGTCTATGGAGTTTATACACAATCAAACGTACCTCATGCATTTATTCCCTAGAAGCCTAGGTGGTCAGGCTTTGGAGTGGTTCTCACATTTACCTCCTAGTATCAAGACGTTTGACAAAATTGCTAATTCATTTGTTCAGCAATATTCTCATAACATTCAATATCCTATAAATATTTGAGATCTATGCAACCTTAAATAGAAGGTTGGTGAGCCTTTTCTCACTTTCCTCCAATGGTGGAGACAACTATACACTAAGTATTCCCATAAAATCCTAGAAACGGAGAAGCTCAACATTGTCACTGATAACCTCTTACCTAATTTTGGGTATAGAGTCCAACTACAAGGTACATGTACCTTTGAAGACATGATTACACAGGCTATCTGTATCGAAGAATTTATGGTCAAGAAAGGTGAGCTCACTCTTCAAAGAGACACAAAACAAGGTTCCATTTCCAACAGGGATAAACCAAAACATGTCAACAAGAACCGAGAAATTGTACATGATGGGGTTGTTGATAATGTCACACCCAAACCTGCTAAAGTAGCATTTAACCTCACAGATTGCCTCAAAGCGGCCAAAAATGCTAAGAATCCTCCTCTTGACAATAAGGCATCTGGGAAAAAATCGAGAAACTCATGGGCAACACAACCCAAGCGAGAGTATATGCCTTTGGGATAACCTTTGGATGTGGTTTACAAAACATTGCTACAACACAAGCTTATCTCACCAATGGATAACCCTCATCCCTATGATCCACAACCATGTCCACCATGGTGGAATGAGACCTCATTTTGTGAGTATCACCAAAACAAGGGACACAAAACCAGCAACTGTATAAACTTGCATCATAAAGTACAGGACATGATTGATGCTGGTGAACTTGTGGTAGATGGACATAACAAAAACTTGGACAACAAGGCATTCAAAGAGCCTTTCCCAGCTTATGAAAAAGGAGAGACTTCGAAACCAGAACCCTACAATAATTTCAACTATATGTATTCCAATGATGACAATGTCATTCACATTGTTGAACCTATAGATTTTGAATACTACAATGTTATTACCATAAAGGGGAGCCAAGATAATGACAAACCCAAGACACCATTTGTCTTAAGAGGCCCTACACCTGCTATTTCAAATCTTGAACAACACAAGGACAAAGCCCTTGCTGGTCCATCTGGTAAAGGTGCAAAACATGCAATGAACTTGATTGCAACTAGTTATAGTGTTCTAGATCAGTTGAAATGAACCAATGCTCACATTTCCATATTTGAGCTGCTTAAAATCTCACCTGCCCATAGGCAAATTTTGGACAAAGCCCTCACTGAGACAAACATTCCTCAAGATCTTAATCTTGAGCAATTTTAATCCATGGTAGGTCACCTGACCTGAACTCATCTTATGACCTTCTCCGAGAAGGATGACAACTCACTGAATCACCCACACAATTAGCCTCTACACATTGAGGTTATGATCCACTAGACACGTGTTCGTCGGGTACTCATTGACAATGGCACTGGCCTAAATATTGATTTTGCTACTCTGCTTAGACAATTGGATTATTCTGAGGACTCTATTATGAAAGATAACTATTAAAGCATATGATGAATTAGAACGAAAGTCACTGGGTCTTGTGACTTTACCAATTTGCGTCGGTCCTATCGAAAGGGATGTCACCTGTCAGGTGCTTGACATTCCCTTAGCCTACAACATTCTGTTGGGATGGCCATGGATACATGATATGTGCGATGTGCCATCCACATACCACCAATGCATTAAATTTCCATTTCATGGCCCCGAAGTTACTATTCTTGCCACTACTAGCTACACTTGCAATATGCTCAAAGCTGTTGATTCTTTCGTCCCTGCTAATCATCAGTCTTTTGATTGTCACAACAATAAGCTGAAACAAATTGAGTAGTCATTTAAATTGAAAGAAACTGGTATGGGAGAGTAACACAAGGAACTAGTGTTGTCATTAACATCTATTCCAGAGTCCCCTCGACATTTTGGGAGACCCTCAGAAGCAAAGAAGTCATTTGTGCTGACACCTTAGACCAAGTTTAATGGCTCTTTTATCAAAGCTATAGTTCCCTTAGAAGATGAAAGTGAAAACAGAGCCATTGCTACATGGCTTTACAAACAAGAGGCTCCAGTAGACCTAATAGAACAAGCTCAAGAAATCACTCCTAAGAAATATGGACCTGGTCTTAAGCTTATGAAGCATTTTGGTTATAAGGGAATCAGCCCTATTGGGTGCAATAAAAATGGTTTAATAGATCCTATCAAAGCAACAGCTCAAAGCAACAGTGACACAACTAGCCTAGGGTTTAAGAAGGTCCCTTTCCATTTGGGATCTAATAAATTCATACCCGTACCTGTGAGTTCATCTAAAAATGAGTCACAATCTGAGTTAGGTTCTTGAGAGGAAGAATCTGATGATGAGGATTCTTACCCTCATCCTATTCCTTATGATCTTGCTAAATTCTTTGCTAAGCCAGATGACTTTGTGCCATGTGTTAGCACTGTGGATGATACTAGTGATTCTTCTGAGGACAATGCTGAGCAACTCAAATATCATTTAGAAAAGGGAGAATCTAGTTAGTCATGCCATATTGAGTATTTGTGTAAGAATCCAGAGGCTGAAGGAGAGTATGTCCCTATCACTGTTGGGGAGTTCTATAGTCTCTCACCATGTAGCACCGATTCTCATGAATATGAATTTGACAATCTTTTAGAAGTGACTACTGATAAATACATTGACCAAGTGCATGTCTATGAAAATCAAATCGAAGTGAGTGAAACGTCTAGGTTAGGTCACGGGGGTCTGATCCAACTAGTGTCCTAGAGTTGTCAATTACTAACATTTGTACTCTAAGGCATTTGAATACACTTGTGGATGAGGTCATCGTAGGTCTCGAATTGCTGGTCCACACACTTAATGACTATACTATGAACGCAATTGAACCAACCACTACTCTCTCACTCGCACATCCCGAGCTTATAGACTAGAACCCGAATGCATCTAACGAAGTCCCCACGTTCCAGAATGACTATGCTCTCACCTATTACTTAAACGCTATTGAACCTGTAACGTCTTCCACCAATGAGCAGAGTATCAAAATGACTGAGGCCTACATCAAATATCTCATTCACATAATTAAAAAGAAAAAATGCAAGAGGTCGGATGGTGAAAACCACATTGTGGCAGTGTCGGATCCCAAAAAAGTAAAAACATATCCAAGGGTGAAAGCCTCTCTGAGGTTCCCACGAATGGGGTATTTGATGTCCTTCCCAGCCACTTTCAGGAGACATCATCAGTGTTAATAGAACCAACATAGCCAATTAACCTGGGCACAAAAGAACATCGTCATGTGATACATCTGGCTCAACCATTGTCAACTAAAGAAAAGGAACAATTCATTGCCTTTTTCAAGGAGAAGAAAATTAATTTTTCCTGGACATATTCTGACATGCCAAGATTGGATTCTAATCTTATCATGCATCACTTGTCCATAGCACCAGGCATTAAACTAGTTAAACAGAAGCTTTAGAAAATGCATCCTCATGTTGCATTGCTAGTCAAAGCAAAATTGGAGAAACTTCTAAATGCTGGTTTCATCCATGCAATTGATTATGCTGAATGGATATCCAATATTGTTCCTATTTCCAAGAACAATAAATCTATCAGAGTTTGTACAAACTTCTATGATCTTAACTTGGCATGTCCTAAAGACAAATTTCTACTCCCTAATATAGATATGATCGTGGACATGACAGCTGGCTATGAGATGTACTCACTTATGGATGGTTTTTCTAGATACAATCAAATAAAAATTATGCCAAAAGATCAAGAGAAAATAGGTTTCACATGTGCATGGGGAACCTTTCGTTGGAATGTGATGCCATTTGGTTTAAAGAATGTTGGAGCTACATATCAGCGAGCTGTTACTACAATTTTCCATGACATGATGCATAGAACCATGGAGGACTATGTTGATGATACCTTGGTCAAAAGTGCTAAATGCAATACTCATTTGCACGATTTGGGACCCATCCTAGATCATATGGAAAAATTTAGTCTTCGGCTCAAACCTAAGAAATGTGCATTTGGTGTCACATCAAGAAAATTGTTAGGATATATTATTTCTGCAAAGGGAGTTGAAGTAGATCTAGAAAAAGTACAAGCAATAATAGACATGCCACCACCTTGAAACATCAATCAGATGAGAGGACTACAGGGAAAGCTTCAATCTATTCGTAGGTTTATTTCACAATTGGCGGATAAATCACAACCCTTCACAAAGGCCTTACATAAGGGTGTGAAATTCAATTGGAGCTAGGATTCTGAGCAAACCTTAACATAGATCAAACAATATCTTGTCAATCCACTGATCCTGATGCCTCTTATGCATGGGAAGCCTTTGCTTTTATACATTTTAGCCAATGAAACATCTTTGGGAATCCTGTTGGCTCAGGAATAACAAAGAAAGAGCTATTTATTACTTGAGCCGAACATTGGTCTCTTATGAGAAAAACTACAGCATTATTGAGAAAGCTTGCTTGGCAGTTGTCTTTGCTTCTCAAAAGTTGAGACACTAAATGCTTGCTCACACTACATGGCTTGTGGCTAAAATAGATCCATTAAAGTACTTTCTCAGTAAGGCAGCTCTCATAGGAAGATTGGCTAAATGGGTCATGATACTAAGTGAGTTTGACATCTAATATGTTGAATGCAAAGCTATAAAAGGATAGGCAATTGTAGACTAGCTGACCAAGGCACCCATACAGAGTCTTCTACCAATAAACATTAATTTTCTAGATGAGTTAATTCTAACACTCACTCACCATACGTGGGTTATGTTCTTCGGTGAGTCCTTCACACAACAAGGATCAGGTGCTAGATTACTTTTCATTACACCACAGAGATACTCATTGCCCAAAGCATACAAGATTCTATTTCCTTGTACAAATAACATTGTTGAATATGAAGCTTTGATCATTGGTATGAAAATTGCAGCTGAATGGAG
Organism: Cupressus sempervirens; assembly: GCA_028749045.1. Lineage (NCBI taxonomy): Eukaryota > Viridiplantae > Streptophyta > Pinopsida > Cupressales > Cupressaceae > Cupressus > Cupressus sempervirens. Next base: position 585,668,335 of record CM053787.1, on the reverse strand, counting down.
AGTAGATCAGTTGGATATCTTTGGTGACTCTCAGCTTGTTATCAACCAAGTAAATGATGTGTATCAAACAAAGGATGAGAAACTAATTCCTTACAAATGCATGGTTGATGACTTGACAAAGTATTTTGCGCACATCACCTTCCAACAAGTTCCATGTGTTGATAATAAAGTGACCGATACCATGGCCACTCTAGCCTCCCTACTACAAATGCCAAAAAATGATCTCTGACACAAGTTCTTGGTGGAAGCATTACACTACCCAGCCTATGCCACACCTGATTCTAGGATGATCTATTATATTATAGGACAAGAATCATCTCGCTACCATCACATCTATTCCTACCTTCATAATCAAACCATTTTGAAAGGTCTGACCCAAAATGAGAAACGTTACCTAATTTGTAACGCTTCACATTATGTCATTATTGCTGACAATCTGTATAGAAGAGGTCTCGACGGAACACTCCTTAAGTGTTTAGAACCCGATGAGTCTAAACGCACACTAATTGATGTTCACGAAGGCATTTGCAAATCTCATTCCAATGGCCTAACAGTAGCTCGCAAACTCCTTCGTTCTAGTTACTATTGGCCTAAAATGGAGCAAGAAGTTGTTAAATATGCTAGGTCCTGCAAGCAATGTCAGCTACATGGGAATCTCATTCATGCTCTAGTCAAAGAGCTGATTCCCTCTACTACAACATGGCCATTTCAACAATGGGCCTTTGACTTGGTGGGGTAGATTCACCCAACCTCTTCCAATGGACATAAGTTCATTATCGCGACTACAGATTATTTCACGAAATGGGTAGAGGCAGTCCCTCTCACAATTGCTGATGGCAAAACTATAGCACTTTTTATCACAAACTACATCATCTGTAGATGTGGTATACTATCCTCAATCATTACTGACAATGGAGGACAGTTCAAAAATAAAGACCTCAAGGAACTGTGCAAAAAATTCAAGATTACACAACATTGGTCTTCCATTTATTACCCTCAAGGTAATGGCCAAGCTGAGGCATCCAATAAGGCGATCCTCAAATTTTTTCATCGCATACTTAGTAAGTCAGGGAGAGACTAGCATCTCCAGATCAATCCAGGCCTGTGGGTATATAGGACAAGCATTAGAACTCCAACGAGCATGAATCCTTTTGCGTTGGTGTATGGGGTGGATGTTGTGCTTCCAATAGAGGTTGAGATTCCTACCTTGAGAATCTCCATGAAAGGTCTTATCACTGATGATGACTACAGGATAGCTCGGCTTTAAGAGCTTGTGTTACTAGATGAATGATGAAAAGTGGCCTGTGATCATCTACAAGCATATCAACAAAGAATGGCACAAACCTACAATTGGAGAATTAGGCCATGTGACTTCTAGCTGGGTGACCTCGTCTTGAGAGAGAACCCTAAGAATCAACAACAATGAATGCAAAAGGGAAAGTTTGAACCAAACTGGCTAGGTCCTTACATCATTATTGTAGTATATGGATTTGGCGCTTATCAACTTTCCACAATAGAAGGAGAAGTGCTTAAAGAGCCTATCAACACTCTCCACCTGAAGTGGTTTTACAGTTGATTTAATCTCAACAAGCTCTTTGTACATAACTATATGTCCTAAAAAAAATCTAAAATTCAGAAAAAGTCCTAAAAAAAAAATTAAAAAATTAAAAAATTAAAAAATAAAAAAAATAAAAAAAATTTGAAAAACAAAAAAGTGCCATTGGTGAAAACCTAGAAATAGGTATCATGGTAGCAAAAATAAGAGAATAAACAAGTGCCTTTTGATCCCAATGCTCCATCTTGTAGTGCATCTTCTAGCTATTCTATACAGTCACTTTCGCTACCCTACTTCCTGCTCATGTATCCAAGGATTGAGTCTTGTCATAGCTTGGGGGCATTCCCACTTAGTGTTAGTATTTTTGAGATTCTCATGGAATCTCCTTTGCGACAGTCACCAATCATTCTAACTGCATCTACCTACTATCGCTAGTGTCACTTTTTTGAGATTCTCCTCATAGAATCTCCTTCGCGATAGTCACCAGTCATTCTGACTGCATCTGCCTACTGTTGCTAGTGTCACTCTTTTCGAGATTCTCCTCATAGAATCTCCTTCGTGACAGTCACCGATCATTCTGACTATGTCTGCCTACTATCACTAGTGTCACTCTTTTCGAGATTCTCATCATAGAATCTCCTTCGCGACAGTCACCAGTCATTCTGATTGTGTCTGCCTACTGTTGCTAGTGTCACTCTTTTCGAGATTCTCCTCATAGAATCTCCTCTGCGACAGTCACCAGTCATTCTAACTATGTCTGCCTACTGTCGTCACCCTACTGATGAGATTTCTTTCAAACTTGTTCTGGACATTGACACTTGACATCAATCCAAAAACATTGAACTCAAAAATGATATACTTGTTTGGATATGTTGAGCATTTTCTTTGTTTTCTTTGTTTTGCTTTATCATATCTCCTCGAGCAACTCCATGATGTCATCTTCAACTAGAGATGCAATGACTGGGGGGCATGATCTTTTCCTTTGCTTTCTGTTTGTAGTTTAGTTCCAATAAGTTTATTTATTCCTATAAGAGGGGTGTCCACTATAAGAGCCTCCATCTCGTATTGGATGGCCGTGTGTACCTCGACTCCTTTTATAAGAATAGATCAATAATGTTGGTGCTTCTCCTTGTTTGTTGGAGTGAACTCTTCATGCTATAGTAAATACTGATACTCATCCTGCTAAGTGAATGTATGGGTCACTGTGAGTATATCTAGCACACTTTTGTCTTAGGTTACGAACATAAGGGTGATTGCGGATAGAATGAATACTGAGTACTTAGCATAAGAGGGATCTTCCATGTTTGGTGTGCCTATTATGAAAGCAACATTTAGGTCATCCTAGCATTTATGCTCTGATGCTTATGTTAACTTGCTATATTAAAAGGGACAAATGTTTTGGTCATTCTGGCTTCTTGTGTCTCGAATGCTTACATTTAATCCCGACATCCCAATAACGTATGTTATATTCATATTTTCATGATTGCAATGTTAGTGGGAGTTGTATAACATACGAGCTTTATTTTATATCCAATGATGATAAATTTTTGAGGCTTGGTAACCAGACCTAGGGTTGCATTTAACATAGTCTTGCATTACATACTTCATTTACATTAGCACGCAATTCGATGGTAATTTTATTCATACTCCACATGCATCAGATTCCTCCATGGCTGCACAAGCATTTGGTTCGTCAATTCACACTCCTCAATGGAATACCTGTGACTTTCAAACAAAAACAAGCAACACTACATAAGATGTCAGTTCATACATATGCGTTTTATCTAAGTACAACATACATCTCATGTACATCAAAGCAAAACAAAACAAAAAATGACATGTACATAGAAAAAATTGGCTCAAAATCTCATATATATATATCAAAGAATGGGTCAGTACAAAAATGTGCACTACTCGAGCGCAATCGATCAAAAATGATACATGTTGTGCTAGCACACCAATCGATACATAGCTAGGAATCAAAATCAAAAATCAGGTATAGATTGTCTAACTCTGTCCCAAACCCTCACCTCTAGGAGGAGCAGGAGGAGTAGGGGTAGTAGGTGGTGGAGGCGATGGTGGCATATCTGGCCTAATAGGAGGACGTGCACCTCTAGACTCTTGCGCATGCTAAGAGAATCACTAAACTTGCAATGTCTCATTTGGCACGGCGCTGGTGTATGCAACATAGTAATACACAACCTAAGCAAACTAGAAGCAGATTTCATCCTATGCTAGCTCCACCCTCTTCTCTGCAGTCTCCATAGGCTTGCTCTGATGATCTGTCTCTCATTGTCTCTCCACTAGCTACGCATCCCAAACTACTATTGCAATCTACAACTCTCCCAACTGTCAAGAGGCCACACAAACTCACTCCCGATACCTCTGTACTGCATCTTGCACCCCACCTGCCCGACATATCCTCATCTAACATCTCAGGTGCCTACTGCTATGGTGGTGCCTGTGGCTGTGGTGACACCTGCTATTATGGAGCCTCCTAATGAGGGGCCTCCTCCTTTGTCCTTTGCTTGTGGCATCAGCTCTATCCACTCCCACTACCCTTGGCACCTGGGTCTGATCCCATTTGATGTGGAAGAATCTACATTTGCTGAACCTGGTGCCAAACTCATGACTACTGCTGTGGCTAAACTAGAGGTTGTGGCTGTGCCTGTCTCTCTGTCTATACTACCTACCTTGCCATCCCCATTGGATCTGTAAAACATGGGAATGGATGGCTAATCAAAAATGCCTAATATGCAGGCATCATCTCGACATCTGCTATCACTGGCAAGTAATCCCACTAAACTACAACTAGGCTACAGATGTCTATCATGGATCATCCTGGATCCATCCATGCTGGCCACCCCCACTCAATGTCCTTCTACAACCTAGCATAGGCATAGAACTCAAGTGAAATATCCTGTGGTCAGCCATACTGCCGCCACACTTGAGAGATCACAAATCTCTCCATAACAGATGTCATCCTGCCCACCAGTGGTCGAGAACTGAACATCCATGGTAACTCTTTGGGAGCATCATCCCAGTCCTCTATCTCTCACCAAGGTCACCATACGATAGACACCAAGTCATCAAGATGTATCCTCCACTGCTCTGTCTTACCCAGGTGGGCTTGGGTGATATGCCCTCGATATCTGCAAATATAGGGCTCCATGGGCTCTCGGGCATCCTCAAAAATTGACATACAGATAGGGAGATGCTCCCACGCCCAGATCTGTAGCACATATACTCCCGTTGCTATGGTCTTCTTCTCATGGAAGATGACCTCATGAATCTCATGAAAAATATGGGCCAACATGCACTGACCCCACCCAAAGATCTCAGGTGCCTCAACCATCCTACGGAGCATGACCCCCCACCCGCACTCCAAACCATGCTATCCTCTGTCAGGACATAAGAAATAGCTCAAGAATATAGCTAGCATAGATGCTAGCCTATGTTTCGGTCCATAGGTATGCATGAGCTCATCCCAGCTGATGGCCCTCCCCTTTGGTAGCTCTCTCCCAAACACAACCTATAATGCCTCTGTCCCTGCTCGAGGCACTATATGATAGATGACCTGAGTGCCATGGAAAGGAATCCTCAGAATCCTCTAGATGTCTTCTGGAGTGATGGTCATCTCGCCCATTGGCAAGTGGAAGGTGTTCATCTCTGAATGGAAATGCTCCACCAAAGCTATGAGTAAGCCATGATTCACCATCATGGCTGGAATTTGGCAAAGAGAAGACAAACCCAATCGGGCAATGTGTGCCCGATCTGTGTCATCCAAACTTCGCAATAACTCTCCATATGGTGGATAGTGTGACCTAAATGTAATGTCTCCAAAGACCTGCACACACAAGTAAAAATGACAAACAAATGATTAGTATCAAGTCAAAACGACACATCAAAATGAAATAAAATGCAATTTTTAAGTGCAAAAGTCAAAACTGTCATGGAATTTCGTGCAAAATTCATGAAATCTCATGCAAAATTATAAAGTTTCACACAAAGACATTCTTTCTTCATGCGAAAAAATAGTTGCTCATGCGAAGAAATCAATCTCTATGCGAGAAAAGAAGATTTCACATGAAAACCGAATCGACTCGCTCGAAGAATCTCTTTCTTCATGTGAAACCAAATGCCTCTCACGTGAAGATCCTCACCACCTCGCACAAAGAAACAGACAACCCTGAATCTTCATATGAAGAAAGAAGAGCTTCACATGAGAAGAAATCTATCTCGCGTGAAGAAAGATTTGACCCCTAAAAAACATCCTAAAATGTGCAATAAATGACCTTGAAATGCATGAAAACAAAAGTACAAAGATGGGAAATCGATGACTCACTGGTGGTCCATAGTCTGCTAGCCGGTTGTGTCATTCTGGAGTGCTCAAAATGATGATATCTCACATTCATTTCCATGTCTCTATCAGAGCTCAAAATTGCTACAGGAGAAAAGCACAAATGAATTGAAAATGACCCTTTGGGCCCTTATATAGGTGTTGACCAAATTTTTCAAAGTGCTCGAATTTGTGCAAAAATCACACCCATGGCTAATTGGACTATTCTGGATTCATTTCTAGGATCAAATTCAAAATCTAACACACCTAAGAGCTTGAAAAATGCATTTTAAAATTTTAGGGACAGACACGATCGAAAGCTTGTGCAACCCAAATCTTTCTCATACTTTATGATTCTTGGAATCCTTTCAACTTTTTATTCTCCATATTTTCAAAATTCCTTTTGAAAATAGTCAACTTAAGTCAACTGTGGCTAAATATGGTCAACTTTTGGTCAAAATTGGTCTTTGCAACTTTGCAATCATTTCAAATCAACCTTGAATCTTCTTTTGATCGTTATGATCTCTTCTAGATTCTGCTAAATCTCAAATTTCTTTTGTATCTCATGATATACTGCTTCAAATCATATTTCTGGTGTGTCATCTTTCAATTTCACTCCCGAGGGGGCAGGATGATTACATCATTAAATACTTATTGCTCGGGGTATCTAGTTTCCATCTTATGTTCTCATCACTTGGGGCATCTCATCGCTCGGGCATCTTCTTCCCTTCTATCTGGCATCTTTGCCATCTGTCTTATATTTTCATCAATTGATGAACCTTATAACAACTCTTCTTGGAGTTCGATAGACAGGTATTGGGATAGTCTAAACCGCGACTCCTAAAGATCAAGCCTCATTCTGGGGATGAATCTATGACTCATGATTGGACCTTGTTATCTTTTATCGATCTTAGGTATCTAGGAGCTCTATCTGGATCCTTGAAGGTTAAGCTCTGTTATGAAGATAATCTTCTAAATACTATAAATCTCAGGTATCTAGCTGTTCTATCTGGATCCTTGAAGGTTAAGCTCCATTCTGGAGATAATCTTCTAAATGCTATCAATCTCAGGTATCTAGGTGTTGTACCTAGATCCTTGAAGGTCAAGCTCCATTCTGGAGATAATCTTCTAAATGCTATCAATTTCATGTATCTAAATGTTCTGTCTAGATCCTTAAAGATTACACTCATTTCTAGAGAGAATCTTTTAAATGCTATCAATCTTAGGTATCTAAGTGCTCTACTTGGATCCCTTAGGATTAAGTTATGTTCTAGAGATAGTCCTTAAAAGCTTATCAATTGGTCTCTGTATCATCACCTTCAGAACCAATATCATGATTGCATCATGCTTTCTGATTATCTTTGAATTGAACGTGCTGCTCGCACATTCATTCAAAGAGGGGCAAAATGTAATACCCCAAAATTGTCTCATTGCCATTATACCAATTCTGGTCTATTTCTGATAATTTTAAATCCTATTCTAATAGGCAATTCTCATTTTGCTATTCGCTACTTGACTTAATTGTTAGATGCAGAAAACCCTAATATGCATTCATCATATTTCTTATTTAATTCCTATCATATGTACTCATATTAGTCACATTAAACCTACTTGATTTAATTATAATTTAATTATTAAGTATTTATACTTTAATTAAATTAAATGATATCCTAAGGCTAATGTACTATGGAATTAAATTTATTTAATTTAATAAATACACCTATCTTGATTAATTAAATGGGAAAGGTATTTCTAATTAATTAAACGAAATTATTTAATTAAATGGAGTACTTACTTCTAATTAATTAAACAAAGTTATTTAATTAAATGGGAAGCCATTCCAAATTAATTAAATGAAGTTATTTAATTAAATAAGAAAAGTATCTCTAATTAATTAATAGATTATTTAATTAAATAGAAAAGGTAATTATGAGAGCATATCTCATTTTATTAAATTAAATATTTGACCAAAATCTTTCTTCAGTTGAAAAAAGAGAAATTTCCAGTTCACTATTGATCAAAAATGAATTAAATCTGTTAACTCCCTTTAATTTGGGAATCTCCCTTTATGACTGAACTTCACCTTTAATCCTGACCGTTGATTGAAATCGATCTAAACCATTGATGGATTCCAGGAAAGTCTATTTAAGAGACCCTCATCTCTTCATTTTGGGAGGATGAATTTGGAGAATTTGCATCGAATCGCTGTTGGAATTCATACTCACATTTGCTCATATTTTTACGTACATCTTGCATTCTTAGTTTAAATTCATCTAGCTTAATAATGCATACATTTTTAGTTTAATGTATTTTATTTCTTAGATTAATTTCTTGCACTTCATCTAGATTACTTGCACATTCATATAGCTTAAATTGCATTCAAATCCTTCATTCTTACAGGGTCTGGTTGCTTAAACACCTCGAATCTTAGGATATCTAACAAGAAATTCCCTCTAGATAGAAGGCAATAGGCCGCTTTACAGGTTGATTTTTGGATGAACAATCCAATGTTCTTTTCGGGATGAATCTGCATATAATGACCATGTTGAAGTGTGTGTCTTAGCAGAGGCCACATATTCATGCATACAATAATCAACCTATTATCATCATCCTTAGTATTTTCACATTGTCCTACATACACCACAAATATATTCACATTATCTATACCTTATCCTTATCCTCTAATACAAATTCACTTAGCAATCCTTTGTCTATCAACATCCATCTTACATTACTTTTCCACCAAGCCTTGTATGTTGCTCACATCAACAAGGACTTATTTACTGCCCATATCAATATTTGTAAACAATCATTAGTCCCATCTACAAATATTGACCAAAATCATGAGAGTTGATCATAAGACACATGAATAATAGAATCCTACAATAGTGATAGCCAAGAAGAAACCAATTCTGGTTCTAATACTATAATTGATGAAGTCCTTAGTCATTTCTATTATGTAAAGATCTTGTGTAATTTCTTATATGAGGAGTATTCATCTCCTTTTCTTAATATTGAATGTCTCAATCAATTATCATTTGAATACAAAAAGTACTATCATGCTTTGGTTTTTCATATGTTTAGGTAAGGAGGGAGTTTCAGCTTGTGCATTTGGGATTACAAACACTCAAATCTTTGCTTCTTCTAGGTAATATGATTGAGTCACTATTGTTTGATGTCTAGTGCATGAAGTTGGATGAGAGCTCTTTAGTTGTATAAATGGGATTCTCATTATCATACAAAATTGAATATCGGAGCAAGATCCTTGTTGAAGGATGGATTGTCCCTGAGTAGTATATAGTCATACACCTCTATAATGCCATATTGTGTATATATTTTATTGTAGTTTGAAGATGATTTTCTTGTAGTAGGATCATTTTGTTGTCAACTTTGACCTAAATTCTTGTTGTTCTGATCTTTTCTGGATTGAATTATTGGACAACTTGCATGCTTATTCATTTTCTTGTTCTACAAATATAGATGACCATGTTACCTTGAGATAGTTTATTATTTCTAGAAATTTAACCCCTTTTATAAGCATAGAAAATCAAATTCACAAAGCAGTCAATTGTAACTCTTTGTCTCAATCCTTTTAATGAGTAAGAAATCCATTTGCAATTTAATCTATTTTTATCATTTATGGATTAAATTCATATTGTAAAGTCACTTTGTGATTTCTTTATTTTGTATGGTAACTATGTAGATTTCTTAATAAATAAAGATATTGCTAATTTTATGGTTTTATGTTCTATGGTTTACTTTAGGTTTCCAGAGTTTTCTCTTCTATGGTTTACTTTTGGTTTCTAGAGTTTATCCCTCAAAGCCATTGTTTCAAGAGAATCATTATAGTGTGCAAGGTATAACTTCTTTTATGAAGCATCAACATCTTCCTACTTGTGGAATCTCTCTTAGATAATCTTCTTGGACCAGCATAATTTTGGAAGAGGCTTGGTAGTGGTTGCCATTGTATAGCATGTCTGTTCAACAATTTTGAAGTTGATGCACTAGTGAGACCTTGTCTAGTAGTATTTCACTAGAATAAGACAACATTAACATAAACCCAATAGAATACAATTATTATGCTTTGATAAATATGTTTGGGATTCAATAATAATATTATAATGTGTCGAGCAACAATCCTATTGATGACTTGACAATCATTAAGAAAGTATTAGTCATAAAAAATAGTTGAAATAGACTATGAATAGAAGATTAGTGAGTCATTGATACAAGAATTAAGACTCGTGATTAACATTGATAACAATAGTTAAATACATATTAATAATAGATAACAAATCTATCCTCCAAAGGGTAGAAAAGGATTTTTATATTAATCTGGCATTCTATGAAAGAATGAGATTCATATATTATTGGGTATTTTAAAAGACTAAGGAGAGATGAGATTATATCATGGAACAAAATATTATACAAGTGAAATGCAAGTACATAGACATAAAAATAAATATTTATTCACCATCTAGAAACAATTTTGATAGCTAGAACATATTGGATATAACTAGATATATATTAAGGGCTAAGGTCCATTGAATGGCCAAGGTCATATGTGATATACATCTCTCACCTTTATAGAGTCCATTATATATATAATATGCTAATAAAAATCAAATTAGAATGATTTATACATAATGTATATAGCTAAATGTTATATATCTCTAAATGATTTAATACTTATGTCCATGTTTAGATCCCTCACACTTAGTACCTGAAGATGAAGAGACTAAAATGTTTCCAAAGAACAACATTCTAAATCTAGCCAATAGGATAATTTTCAAGATAGATTAGGGATCAAGAACATTAAAGCTTTAGGGGATGGTCCTTGAAGAGGGTAAGGTAATGGATTTTTAAACTTTGAGGGAGCTTTTGTGTTTGGTCTCTAGGCACTTGGTTGTATTCCTATCTTCTTCCTTCTCAAACTGAAAGAGTAATAAGATTAGCATTGACATTAAGAACTATAAATAGAACAACATGATCACCTAATATGTTTTAGCTGATGAAGGAATCATTTTTCTTATTTTTAATTATGGCATAGCATACATTTGATTCAACGCTACATAGTCCATTTAGTTTAGGTCATAAGAATATTAAAATGGGTTATTTCCAATTATAATTGGCCTAAACCTAGCAGGGAATATTACAAAAATGTAGAGAAATGTATGAATAGAATAGATGTTTGAGTAATAGGAACTTTCTTAACAAGTTTATTGAAAGATTGTTCAACTTCTATAATTTCTATGGCACTTGTAGTGCATAAGAACATAGCTTAGTAAAAATACTCTTGCCCTAGATGGGGGAGAAAGATAGGAGTAATAACAAAGGAGAACAATTTATGAGCTATGGAGGATAACTACATTTTAGTTCACACAAAAGCTCTCCTCTTGCAAAGTCAAAAACTTACTTCCAAAAAATAGTTTCTATGGTGTGGGGTGTTGCTACATCTCAACACTATTATGTCCCAAAAATAAATATACAAATTTTCCTTAGATAATAATTTTCCTTCAAAACAAGGTTTAGATATATTGTATACCTTTCAATTAGATTAAAGACCAACAATACAATTAGGGTTTCTTTATAATTATGTCATGATTAAATTTCTTAAATTATAGAATAAAATATATATGAGGAATGTAGATCTAACCAATATATTGGTCAAATTAACTTTAAGATGATTCAAAAGCATAGAAGTGATGAGGTAGGGTGACTTGATAAGGTTTCCCTAGAAAACTCACTTCCTAGGCCCAAGTGCAGATATACCTAGTCTATAATCTAATCACTATTCTCTTTCATGTCACCAATAATAACTTGGCTACAAATGATTGAACACCCAATTACCATGGTAGAGACTATAAGAAGCATTCACAATAGGATACCCTAAATTCTATCCTTCCTTATCTCATAGGTAGCCCACTTTGTGGAAACTTTGGCCCTATGGGAACTCTCTAATGACAAACCTGAGTTGGTGTGTTTAAAAATTAAGAAGGTGACCTCATCACCATTTCCAAATTTTAATTACCTTGTCTTCCTCAATGAGGTTGATCACAATAGTTAGAAACTATAAATATTAAAATACACATACTTCTATATCAAGTCATTAAACATTCAACATATAAATTCTAAATTAGATATTTATAACATGCCTATTACTTCAAAGATATGTAGATTTATATAACTTGATTTATAAATATATATAAGCAATCGCATACAAATATCATGTTTCTAAAATGTATAAATAATTCAATAGAGAGAAGTCATAAATAGAATCATTATGCAATGTTTATATCAAATGATACTCATACCAAGGAATACAGATCTAGATTTAAGTATTGGATTATGATAGATAAACATAAATAGAAAGTATGCAGACACATGCAAATCAAATCATATTTGAAATTGATATAATCATGAGACCTCCTAATATTGAACTATTCATTGAAATCTTAATAAATACCTTTTTTTTTAGATAAAAATATTTTGTACCCTTGTCATTGCAAATGGAAATGATTTGCAACAAGTTGTTGAGAATGTAGCCACCTATACTAGCATTGATTCGACAACCATCAAAGAAAATAATAAAGCTAGGAAAAGTCTCAATTCCTACAGGTACTCAAATTTATATTTTAATCCTTGCAATGAATCATGATCCTTGTTTTAGGGCAATGATTTGCATGAGTTCAATACAAAAAGGTTCAGCTAGGGAATCACAAAAGCTGCTAAACATCCCATGGCATTCATGCCCTTTTCTTTAGGTCCATGGATTTGCATTGGTCAAAACTTTGCATTGTTCAAAGAATTCCTTGTCATAGGCCAATGAGTAACCTAAGGAATAATTTAGTAGCTTAGGGAAGGTTACCTAGCATGCAAATTATAAGCGATAGCCTAGAAGGAAAGTTAGAAGTGTTAACAATAGCAAGAAAGAAAAATTCCAAAAAGTTTCTATATTGCAATTTTTGCGAAAAATGTGCTGATTTTGCAAGAAAATGTTGTTTCTTCTTTTAAAAAATGAAGGAGACCAATCCTAGGAGGACATTTAAATACCTTCCAAATCGTAAAGTTGGTAAAATTGAAGGTCATTTATACGAACAACATGTTGTAGCATGATTTTCAGTGCATTGTAAAACTCAGTTTTTGAAGGTTTTTGTATCTTCTTTTGTGTATTGTATCTATTGGTGTTGTAGATAGGATAGTTTAGAAAATTTTCATTTTAGAAAGTGTGGTTTGGTTGTGTATAGTTTCTTAGTATTTAAAATCTTTTACTTTCAAACAGTCTATTGTTTAGTGATCAACAGTTTGCATTGGCAATGAGATAACTCACTATCACACTGTAGGAATTGTATGACCTCTTCAGGATAGTGAGTATACTCAATGTACTATATCATGGGAAAATTAGGGGCACTCAAAACCATGGAAATTATTTTTAAGCTCTTTCACTAGGTGAGCCAGAGCATGCTTGGCTTGGAAAGAAATAGATAATAGAGCTTGTTTCTTACAGGGATTGTGGAGATCTCTAAAAAGGTGAAAATGGAGGTTGTAAGTGAGTGAGAGAAGACCCCTTGGATAAGCAAAGAAGATCTTACCAATCCACTAAGGCACCTCACAAGACCAAACAATATATTGTTCCTACAAACCCTCTAAAAACCTCCAAATTAGCACAAGTACTATACAACCATTCTAGGGTCCAAAACCTAGAAAATCTTAAAGCCCTCACAATATGAATAGAGGTACATGAAGGCTATTTGGACTAATAAATTGAAGGAGAAGGAGAAAATTCCTATTTTGTAGGTGAAATAGGGCTAATTAGAGCTCTTCCTTTTATCCCTGTTTTGAGGAAAAAGGGTGAAATCAATAAGAAGCCTAATCATAGAAAGTTTTTTTAGCATGCCAAATGAGTACATTGCAAGTTTTTGAGACTCCTTCCATGATACTACAAGGTGATTGTGAAGTATGGTCAAAAAGACCTAGTTTTTTTGAAGACCTTGAATGCTCTTCATCTAAAATGAGAGCTTGGTAAACAACAAGAAGTGAAGATTGATCAAGATAGTGGAGTAGGGTTTAGCATTTGGGGATCTTTTCTTGAAAATAAGGTCCTATAAGTCCATGTGGTGATCCAACAGGACACCTTAAGTCTTAGAGGCCGACAAGAAGCATGAACCCATGATTGGTTCATTCCCTACTCTCCCTATCACCCAGGACCTATGTTGACCTTGACACATTTGGCTCATTTAATTATCAAATTTGGATCAAAATTATATGATGATTTAACCTAATTAAATATATTGTGTGATCTCAACATTAAATCTCAGGCTTGATGATTTTTCCATAGTTATGGTGTTATTATATTAACTAGTGTTTAACTACTATTAAATTCTCTTCATATTTCATTTAATATTTAGGTTTAATTATATATCACAAAAATATAATTAAAAAAAATTAAAAACAAAAATAAAAGGGCTGCACACAATCTGTGTGATCTCCACCAATGACAATGCTAGTTCCAGCTACCATGACCATTGTCATTCCAATGCTTACATCAAATAAGTATTCATATTTTCTATCAAAGGCCATTTTTGTAAAAGAAAAAGATGTAAAATCATATCAGATTATGATGAATTGATACAATTTTTAGAGAATAGAAGATTTTGCAAAGAATAGAAATATATTAAAATTTTTACCAAATGTTATTAATCTCTTCTAAATCTAGTTTTAAGAACAACATTAGTAAACATTTTGTCACCCAATTATGGGTTAATATGCTCATTGTTCAAATTAAAAGAAACTTAAAATGTTATCAAATGAAGGCTATCTTTAAACATCACATACTCACATGCTGCTTTCTCTACTACTGTCTTTGAATAGCCATACCAATTTTGAGCACCAAAAGAGAAAGAGGAGAAATTAGTTTAATATAGTTGGTATATGGATATAAGTTTACAAGTCTTTCCATGGTATACAAAAACAATGTAAATGGGTTACCATTGTTTGGATGTAGTATTGAAGGTTGCTCTAGCAGTCCTTATCGATTATGGTTTGCAGATCTCTTATGGGGTCGAGGTTGTTCAAAGAAACTATCAAATGACTACTAGAAACAAGAACACTGAGGAGGGCTATAATTACCTAATTAAAAAATATCTAAGACAAAAAACAAAGAACTATTTGAAATAAGGATTGTTTGTATGGTGGCTTATGGATTGCAACACTATCTATTGTCATATGGGAGTTATGGTAGGAGAGAAATAAACACATTTTAAAAAATGAAAGGATAGGATAGGAACAACTTACCAACAAGATGGAGGATTCCGTTATCAAGATTGTGAATAATAAAATATTGAATATGGAACAAGTGGTAGAAAAGATGACTTATTGGGATGAGAAGATGACATGTAGATGAATTTTGGTTTTGTGATTGCTTGGTATGTTAGTTTGAGCTTCACTTTGTTTCGAGAATACTATATAATTTTATACTTAACAAGCTCAACCACATGAAGGTGGAAGCTTATATGGTGTCACCCCCCTCCCCCTAATATCAATCTAAATTAACCATTATCATCTAATTACATACTTCATTCATTCATTAATCCATTTATGAACTATAACATTTGATCAATACAATCACATAACATTCATTAATATGATATAAAATTTATTAATACACAATATTAATCAAATCTTTATTAACACATAACAATATTCATTAAAATAAAATAAAAATAAATATTAATACACAAAATTTATAGATAATTACTTAAAACAAAGTTCTTTCATTATCTAACAAGGTTTATCAAAAAGCATTTTTAAAATATCATTTTTTATTTTTTTTTCTTAGCTTTGTTAAGAAAAAGGCTGATAGGAGCATCAATATCTTCCTTGTTGTCCTCCTCGTGACACATGTAATTTCAAATTATGATGTCTCCTCTTGTTTGGAGGAGCATGAGGCTACTAGACTAAATGGTTCTTTATTACAAGAACAAGTGAATAGGTTAAATTGGCACACTCTTTTTCTTTTTCTAACTGTTACAAGTATATAATTAAGTAGTACAACATAACATGCATTTTTCTTACCTCAAAATGCCACATCACATACATTAACATATAGATCTGCTACCACATCAACATGTTGAACACTTGGAACATGCTCCACTCGTTCACCATGCTCTAAAATATTTTAAAAAAGGATACATGTCAAATTGCAATTGAGGATGTTAAATTGTATTCATAATTGCATAATTAATTTCCAATGGAAAATTAATACCTCCACCACTATAGTGCACATCATGGCCTTCATCATGAGTAGGTTCTATGATAGGATATGAAGGCTACAGTGAAATTTTATGCACATTATTATGCACCCAATTTATATTCAAAACTAACACCAAAAAAGAATTTTCTCAACTATTCAATTTCATTTACTTTTCATTTGACCAATTTACCTATGTCTCATTTGGCACACTAGACTCTTGGGCAAGGATTTTTTATTCTTGGCATAGTTGTGTAGACATGACTTTATAGTCTTCCTTCAAGGAAATTTTTCTATCTTCATCTATGAGCTCCACATTGAATTCTATGCCTTGTATTTTTTGCTTAATATTGTTAGTTTTCTATGTATGGTTTCATTAAAAAAAATTGTTTGCAACATTATATAAAAAATATATATGAAATTTCATTGTAGCTACTTATGGGTCAATACTGAAGATTCATATAGAAACCAGAGCCAAGTTTGTGTTGGTCAACCTTTTTTAGTCTTGTTTTTGTAGCCACAGATATGTCTTGTAGTCTATGAACAATTTCAAACATGTTAGATTATATGTTTATGAAGATCACTAATTAGTGCATGATTAAATTGTACTTAATACTATCATGACATACCTTATTTTGCCTTGTGCTGGTTCATTTACTCTATTTTCACATAGCCTTTTCTCCTTTGCATCTTCTATTATTTCATTCCACTCCATTGGTGGAATCATAGGAGGATGATCATACTTTGGGTTCTCCTTAAGACCCCTTCTATATTGATGCCTTATAGTCTTTTTATGCCTTTATGCTCTTTTCACTAAGATGAGCAAAGCTTTCCATTCAAGATCTATATAATTAAAGCTATTCATGCTTGCAAGTTATTGTTCCCCTTTCCCTTTTTTTTTACCAATCACCTTTAGAATTGTATTAGCAATAAAAAAAAATTGGTAATCTAATATAATTTTGATAGCCAAGTAATCACCATATCCTCTTCAATGATTAAATCAATTGAATAATTTTGTTGGGCATGCATAATTTTTCTAACTTACTCTCCTCTTTTTACCTTTTAGCCAAGAACTTTCTTCGCTAAACAATTAACAAATTTTGAGGTATGAATTGAGCATGGGTCTAAATGAAAAAACTACTTTAGGATCTTTGTATTGTTCTTATGATAAATTACAATTTTCTCACTTTAGAATTGATATTTAACTATAGATGAAAACAAAGAAATTTCTAGAGTTAATGAACATGTCATATTTCACCATATGCCCTTTTGGTTATACATGTAAGTAATTAGATATAAAGATAAAATTTTTGTATGTTGACTTCTATAAAGTTGATATTCTAGACTATGGCATTTGTAAATTCCAAGTTTGGATAGTTTGATAGATTATCTTATGCCACTAAGTGCCTTAGGGTATAGTCGATGATTATTAAAGCCACATTAAAATTTTTGTAATAGTATCAATGAAAGAAAATAAAAAATGAAAAAGATAAAGGATGGTGATTCAAAATATCAAGGTTCTAAATCACACACATTAACACAAGCCATAATAGAAATGTATAGACTCAATCAGGAACACATATAAATCCACCTTATTATTTTCTTCCCTATTTTGATGTAGAGAAACAACCTTAAAAAACCTAGGAGGATGGTTCACTCAATTAGGTTTGCTTCAAGGTTCTCAAATATCACAACTATAATTATAGAATGAGCTCTCTAATAAAATCTATGCTATTTCAAATATCATTTCAAAATATCTAATAAGAGCCTCTATCTTCTTCAATATTTTTTCTCCTATTCCAAGTAGTTAAATTCTTTTAGAATAATTTCCTTATTTGAATCTACATATTTGCACCTCAAACTCATTCATAACCATAGGGAAAAAATAGATGCAACGTATGAAAACACATTGGCATAAATTGTACATTAACTGGTAGAATTATTAGTCCATTTCATTTTCTCCATGAACAATAGATACCATTATTCCAAAAAAAATTTATATTCACCAAATTTAATTTTGAACCTAATCTGCTTTTCTCCATATACTCATTCCTTCTAAACAAATGATTGGCACCAAATGGATTTTTAATCCTACTTTCAAACTTTAAGCTTATCTCTTCATTTTTTATGTAGAGGGAAGGATGTTGGTCTTCAAAATACAATGAGAGTTTGCAATTTTAGATGTTTAGGAACTCTAGCCTATCAACAACCTCTAATATTTAAAGAACCTAACACATAATGATGGATTTGGTTTCCTAGGCCTCAAACCACTTGGACTCAAGGGATTCTAAGAATTTTTTTTGATTTCCATGCTTCTACTACACAAAGGTCTTTCAAACCATTCCAAAGGCCTAAAAGGCTATCCAATAACCCTACAACAGACTTAGGATGGTAATAACTATTAGAGTAATTAGATATTTTCTAATTAACCCTAGTCTACTTAAGCCAAACTTTAGGTATCCAATAATTAATTTCTTTTATTAATTATTATGATACAACCTAGATTAATTTCTCTTCCTCTATTTAATAATTATCTTGTGATTATTAAATACCTAGATTAAATACTTTTCCAGAATTTAATAATTATCTTGTAATTATTAAATACCTAGATTAAATACTCTTCTAGTACTTAATAATTATCTTGTAATTACTAAATACCTAGATTAAAGGCTCTTCCTATATTTAATAATTATCTTGCAATTATTAAATACCCTAAAGAGTTTTACATTGCCTTTTTGGGTATCAATCTCCTTAATAAGTATGATCTCTCATTGTATTTTCATCATCTTGGAATATATTTTACTCTTAATTTATTGAGATTTCTAGGCTTAGCTTTTTTCCTCTTTGGTTTCTTTTCAACAATAGGTTATTTGCATGCAAGTGATCTTGGCAAACTATGAATTTGTTTTTATCAACTTCTACATGGTATCAGAGCCTCCCTACTACTACCTAGTTTGGAGATCTTGAAGCCATGATTTGAAGATGGAAAAACCATCTTTTTGTGGTTTTTTCTCTTCAATGTAGAGGTTTTATTTTCTTATGTGGTTGTTTGAGCTCCTATTTTTGGTGTTGAAGTAGAAGCTTCAGTTTCCTACCTCTCTACATCTGGTGTCTAGGTTTTCTTCTTAGTTTTCTATTCTTTCCATAGTTGTTTCTTTTGTATATGAGGGATAGATTTATATGCTATGGGGGGTGCATTTTACTTTCTATAATTTACTTTAAAAATAATCCTTCTATGTCTGTCTTCTTCTCTCAATGCTGGACCCCTCTATGGCTCAGTCGATGCCACACAACTATCACAATTGGAAAGCACACATGACTTGGCTTCTTATGTCATGTGGGTTATGGTCATGCCTAAATGAGAATCAACCTATCCTATAGTGCCCTTTTGAGGTTCTTCAATATAGAAACAAAATGGATACAACCATGGACTTAATTACACTAAACATTTCTAATAGTGTCTTGTGTCCCCTAGATGGTTTGACCACTATTGAAGCTATTTGGACCAAGTTTCACAAGTTTTTTGGGATAGTAAATGAGTTCCAAGCACTACAACTTGATGTAAAGTTGACTTCTTTAACACCTACCCACTTTCCCACCATTGAGGACTTCTTGATGAAGTTCAAATCTCTACATTCAAATTTGCAAGGATGTGGAAAAAAAAAATATATGATGAGTGTATTTTTTGATACTCTCAAAGTTGGAGGACAATATCAGATCTTTTCTTCCACTTTCTACTCCACTATGGATGCCTTGGGTAACATACATCAAATGCGTTCTTTTGACATATTTTGTGATAGGTTAACTCATGAGCAGTCCAAGCTCACTCAGATGGATTCACTTAGAGGTTCAAAGTCATAGGCATTGCTTGCCAAGAATATATAGGAGCAGAAGCTGAAGTAGATATCAGATACCTCTTCTTAGCGCTCTACTAGTCCACCATCTTCTTCTAAGAAGGTGAAAAAGAAGAATAAGATTCCTACCTATTCCTATTTTCAGAAGGGACCTCATGCTGAGTCACATTATTTTCAAAAGAGATTTGATGGCTATGAGAAATAGATTGTAGATTTGAAAGCTCTTCTTTAGAATAGCATTGTTTCCTCTCCATCCTCTTCTACCTTATAAGGGTCTGCATTTTAATCTTCTTCTATATCATCAACATCTACAATAGATTTTGGATAGGGTTAGGCATTACAGGTATCCATTGCATTCTTTTCCTACATCCCTTGGATAATGGATTCAGGTGCTTCTAACCATATGACATCTTGTCACAATGGTTCTCTACTCTTGAGGCTTCTCCCATTCCTCATATTCTCATGGGGAATAAAAATTCCCTACTAGTCTATGAGAAAGGTTTAGTTGGAATTCAGGATGGCACTTTCAATGATATATTGTATGTTCCATCTCTATCTACAAACCTTCTCTCAATTTCTCAAATTACACAAAGTGGATCAAGGAAGATAGTTGAGTTCACTATAGATTCAATCTTCATTCAGGATAGTGCAACCAAAGGTCTTATTTCTATAGGGACAATTGATCATTCCACCCATCTCTACACCTTCTTGCACTTTGGTCCACCATCTCCCTTATCGAAGCAGACTACTTCTCTTTCATGAGAACATCATGTGGTGCAGTCAGAGCACTTGAACCTTTGTATTGTTCCTAAGATCACCACACCACATCTAGTTGAGGTCTTTTCTCTTTAGCAAGATTCTTCTTCAGCTCTATCTAGCCCTCCAGCTCCATTCATTGAACCTATTACAGATTCTATAGAGGACATTCATCTCCTCTTTCATGATAGTGTTAGCACACCTGCACTAGGGATTTCCATTCATGATCCTCATTTTTTGTACTTTCAGCATCAGTTTAACCTTCTAGTTTCACCTCTCCTTTAGGGGTTTCCTTGTCCTCTGCCCATGTTTCTTCTGCATTAGAGTTTCATTGGTTTGATCATTTTCTATGGGCTCCATCATTCTAGGGGGCCTTTAGTGTCTCTTCTCTCCTTCATGGGGGGATTGGTTGTACTTATGGTATTGAAAGAGTCTCTTTAGCCATTTTTGATCCATGCTTGGGGTTACAGAAGTTATCCTTGGGGGGTCTTGTTGAGGCCTTCATATTTTTTTCAGCTCATTTTTTCTATCTCTTTTTTGAGTAGGGGTTTTCCCATTGGGTTTTGTCTATTTCTCTGGTTTACAAATATTTGGTTGTGCTTGGGTACCTCATTAGGCCTTGTTTGTCAAGACCCAAATCTTCTTTCAATAGTAGTTTCTAGGATTTTAGGTACTCCCTAAGTTTATCTTTGGGGGGGGGGGGTGTTAAAGTAATTGGATATTGCCTAATTAACTCTAGTCTACTTAAGCGAAACTTTAGGTATCTAATAATTTAGTTCTTTTATTAACTATTATGTTACAACCTAGATTAAATTCTCTTCTTGTATTTAATAATTATCTTCTAATTATTAAATACCTAGATTAAATACTTTTCCCATATTTAATAATTATCTTGTAATTATTAAATACCTAGATTAAATACTCTTCTTGTATTTAGTAATTATCTTGTAATTATTAAATACACTAAAGAGTTTTACATTACCTTTTTGGGTATCGATCTCCTTTATAAGGATGATCTCTCATTGTATTTTCATCATCTTGGAATATATTTTACTCTCAATTTAATGAGACTTCTAGGCTTAACTTTTCTCTCTCTTTGGTTTCTTTTCAGCAACAGGTTATTTGCATGTAGGTGATCTTGGGAAATTATGAAGTTATTTTTATCAACTTCTATAATAACTTTGTCTTCCCACAAAGCACTTGACCAAATGATAACATTTCTAATCACCCTTTTCAAAGTTCTATGAGATATCAAAAACTTTCATATTCTTGTTTTGGATCAATACACCTAACCATGACTGACCGCTTATTTTCAATGCATAAACTAACCAAATTTTCAAATGAAGTATCAACCAAAGACCTCCTATAAACCCCAACTCCTGGAAAATGTCTTCTTATGTCTTCAATTTCTTAATTTTAAAATGAATTAACCACCAATGCTCTATAACCTAGAAAACCCCAAATTGTGCCCTCAAACCCTTGTAATCTAGGGCTTTCTCAATCTTCTAGTTCTCCATACTTCTAATCCGAATTGATGATGTGTTCACCATCAAATGAGCATTTTACAACATTCCCAATCACAAAATAGGTCCCTTGTTTGGGTAGAATACTCACTACTATACTTGGGCATCCAATTTCAATGCTTTCCTCACTATTCTTGAACTGTGATCATCTAAATCTTGCTTGGATCTACATATGCATGGTTATAAATCCATAATACATGCTAAATTAATTCATTCCATGAATATTAGGCCTTCATATTCATGGAATCCCCATTATCCTAAAAACCATACTATGGAAACAAAACAGTTAATAGAAATCCACTAGTTTGCACTTAGCACAATAGTAAGTTCAATCCCAATAGAAACTCAAAAAATAGTAGAATGATTGGTTAACAAAGCTCTTTCACTACATATATAAATTAACCAATTCAAATTTAGATTCTAGAAATGAATACAGTTGTAGAAAACATGGAGAGCTTTATTATTTAAAGGTTTGCCAACTTATACACCAATTCTCTATTGTCCCCTGTAATAGAGACTTCATCAGAATATATAACTTCTTCAAAATAACCATTCCAACCAATAGTCATCATTGAGTTGGAAGCTTAAGACTTAAAGAATAAAAAACTAAAAGTTTCCCTCAATTCCCTAAACTAGCCATTCATTGTTTATATATATCAATATTTAAATAACAACAAGGTTTAGTTAGAATGTATAACTCTTTCCTAATTTTTTCCTAGACTCATTCCCAAACAATCTTAGACTCCTAGAAACCTTATTGAAAACATTCTTTAAATTTGGACATTACTAATCCATTACAACCAACTATTAGTCCTTTTGAGGACCTTACAAAAGAATTGAGGAATTGCATTATTTTAGTATCATTATAGGTTCTAAAATCTTCTAATTGATCTGAAGACCCTTTTTATACATTTCATTCTTCTAGTTTTTGTTGAGGGTCTTTGTGGTTTCCCTAATCTTCAACTTTGGCTTGAATGTTTGAGGTGCTCTTGCACCAATTTCATTACCATATGTATCTTGCCATCTTGAAGACTCAACTTGTAGGTTATTTGTTTGACTGACTGGCGGGAATCAATAGTCTTCTAATTATGTAAATATTATTAAGAAATATCTCAATATGCCTTTAGTTTGAGAGGTTTTTCAAAGAATTTGAGTTCTTAATCTAGCTTCCAAGGGAGGCTATAAGGTAGAGCAATTTGTATTGGTGTTTTGAAGACTCTAAGGTGTCTAGAACCTTATGAATAGTGAAGGTACTATATTGGTAATGAGTTAATTCCTTTGGAATCTTATAGGGATATGGTGTTGATAAAGATCCAGGAGGTGCGAGGTGATGGATGTGTTGTGTTGTGAGGTGTGAGAGGTTGTTGTGTGATTTTTTTTGAAGGTATAGGTAGAGACAACTAGAATATGTGAAAGTGGCACAAGGAATATTCCATTCACCTTGTCTCTAACCTCAAATATTTTAAGGAGATAGCATATGTTATGCTCAGGTAGGCTTGGAGGAAGCCTAGCCTATTTTGAGAGTTTTTGTATTAACAAACGCATATCATCTCGACCATTACTTGGATCAGTATTGCATATAGTCAAGTAGATAATATGTATGATCTTCAATGAATACATGGAACTCAAACTGTGAGATATTATGTTAATATTCCTT
Organism: Cupressus sempervirens; assembly: GCA_028749045.1. Classification (NCBI taxonomy): domain Eukaryota; kingdom Viridiplantae; phylum Streptophyta; class Pinopsida; order Cupressales; family Cupressaceae; genus Cupressus; species Cupressus sempervirens. Next base: position 585,644,402 of record CM053787.1, on the reverse strand, counting down.
TGGCTTGGTTGAGTTTGGTAATGTGAATAGTAAACCTAATTTAAAATAAATCATATTCATTAAATTGAGATCCAAAATCAAGATTGGAACAATGTGTCTAACAAGAAATAAGAGGGGTAGGAAGATGCCAATTGTGAAATGCAGAAAAAGAGTTGGGTAGTGTGTGAAAAGCATTATTGAAAAGAAATGAAGTGAGCAACATGAAAACAAGAGAGAATGATAAGGGACAAAGGGAATTTCTAAAAGAATTAATGAAGGAAGGTTAAACAAACTTGAGAAGACATTTCCTTTTATTTAAAGATTGGATGGTTTCCTTAAGATTGAATCAGATGAATAAGAAGAATAAGGTACACTCAAGTAGAGAAAGACCAATTTAAAGAATGGTTTTGGAATGCTATGAGGAAGTAATCAAGATAAAAAAATATGGAATGGAATTGCTATGAATATATCAGCAACATGGTTTTACTATTGGATCAGTAACAAAGATGGATGTTGATGTTTGACCAATTCTAGAAGATATTTGAAAGGAACGTTGAATCCTTTTCATTTCTAAACAATAAAAAAATATGAAATGACATTTCTATGAATATATCAGCAACGTGATTTTACTATTGGAGTAGTAACAAAGAGGGATAATGATCTTTGACCAATTCTAGAAGATATTAGGAACGAATGTTGAATCCTTTGCATTTCTAAATGATAAAAAAATATGGAATGGAATTGCTATGAATATATCAACAGTGTGATTTTACTGTTGGAGTAGTAACAAAGACAAATAATGATGCTTGATGAATTCTAGAAGATATTTAGAAGGAATGTTGAATCCTTTGCATTTCTAAATGATAAAAAAATATGGAATGAAATTGCTATGAATATATCAACAATGTGATTTTACTGTTGGAGTAGTAACAAAGAGGGATAATGATGTTTGACCAATTCTAGAAGATATTCAGAAGGAATGTTGAATCCTTTGCATTTCTAAATGATAAACAAATATAGAATGACATTTCTATGAATATATTAGCAATTTGATTTTACTGTTGGAGTAGTAACAAAGAGGGATAATGATTTTTGACCAATTTTGGAAGATATTCAAAAGGAATGTTGAATCCTTTTATTTTCTAAGTGAGAGGGATTGAAGATGAGGAGTTGTCAAATGTTTTTTGATCAAGAAGTTTCACAGAAATTACTTCTAAGAGACATGCTTTTATGGCAAGTAGAGATAGTGAGAATTAGCAAGGAAAAAAATATTTGCAATGGCATTGCTTCCTAGCTAGGTTCCCACTCCTTCACTTGTAGGCCTCATAGTGGTGGGGCTAGTGTGGTTGATTATGCACTCTCCAACCAATTGTTCCTCCATTCGATCTACCACTTCTCCATTCTTAGTTACTTATACAAGTCTTGTTGCCTCTTTCTTTCAGAACATTTATCCAACTTTCCCAAATCAATTATTTCATGATGAAGTGATAATTATACCTAAATATAATCCAAACACTTTGGATACAAATTCCATGGTTGTATGAAGTGAATTGTATGCTAGAAAAGCTAAGAAAGAATGTTTGATGATGTCGAAGATATACTAATAGAAATTGTGCCAAATAGTACATTGAATGAGAAGGCTCCAATCTTGGAGAAGTTGGTGCAACTATTAAAAATATCAATGAACTTGATGTGGATACCAAGTCTAAGTTGATGGAAAGAGATAAGAAGAAATTTGAACATAAAGTGTTGGAAATGATTGCAAGAAAGATTGCTATACAACAAGTGGGTTTGTCTACCCAAGTTACCTAGTTAGAAACAATTGTGAAAAGTGTTTTAACATTGTTCAATAAGTTGTGTGATATTCATTTTTTTACCAATAATATTAAACACGAAATGTAGGAAGTGAGTGAATATCTATAAGCAAGTGCAAAGACACTAAAGGCTAATATTTGTACTTCATTACTACATTACTTTAGAGTGATAGATATAAACATAATCTCTTACAAGAGGAAAGTTGATTAAGAGATGAGATTAATGAAGTTCAAGCATTATTGATACCTCATCTTGAGGTAATGCAAGAATAATTAAAGATCACCCAAGATCTTATTATTGCCTCGAGTCTATCATTTTCCAATCATATGACTGATCTCACAACAAAAACAAAAATTTAACATGTTGAGCTACTAAAGACAAACTAGGACAATACCATGGCACAAGATAAATTTTTAGTAGTGTCCTTTGCATTCAAGGTCAAGATTGTCACATATACATTGTTCAAGCTAGTCTTCTCCATAATAGAAAAACTTTAGGTCTAATAAATAGAGAGCCCTTCTATAGGTTAAAGCAAACATGAGTATACAAATTCACCATGATTTTTAGAAGAGAAGTAAACAACGCCATCAATAGTTTTAATATTTCACAACCTTTAGAATAGGCTAGGCCTCAGGAATAAAACCTAAAAGAAAATTGCTAGAAAACTAGGAAAAGTTATTGAAAACAATAGGTGAATTTTGGAAATATTGAGATGAGAGAGAAATGGGATTATCTTTCCATGCTTGGATTAAGAGGAGATGTCATCATAGAAATCCCTTGTTAGAAATGTGTTAGAATAATTGAGAAGGGGGGGGGGGGTGAATTAGTTATTCAAGGTCCAAATGTCCAATTAAAACTTTTTCATCAAGTAAAGTGAGCCTATTAAATTGTTCATGCATCCAAGATTAAACTTTCCTACTTAGCAAGTTACTATAAATCAACATGCAAGCATAACACATGAAAATTTGACACATAACACAGTGATTTACATGGAAACCCAATTTGGGAAAAACTACCAGTAATATGCTGCTCAATTCTCACTCTTCTGAAGTGATGCCCTACGAAAGGCCTACCTTGTCGAAGGCTACAATACACTGTTAAATGTGACCTAGTTAAGGATTTTAACCACCTTATTAGAAGTGGACCTAGTTAGAGGACTTTAGAACATTTAGTTGGAATTTCACCTTGTTAAAAGATTTACAAATGGCTATTAAACCAACCTAAGTCCATAGGATTTTTACCCTAATTGGTACAATTGTTAGAGAGTAACAATAAGGGGTTTTGACCTGATTACAATTCACAATTTATTTTGCAAATTTTAGATCACAGTTTAGCTCATAATGTTGCCTAGATTTTAGTCTCTACAACTCTAATAGCTTGTCCTCCTTTAATGTTGTCTTCTTGAGTCTCAATGCTTGATTTACTAGTGCAATCTCATATATGACCACTTATCAAAGCAAAGTCTCTATGCTCTATTCTTCCTTCTCCTTGATGTCTTCTCCTTGACACCCTTCAACCACTTCACAATTTGGCATACCAAAAACTCTAGCTTCTTGGCATGTGACTCCTTAAATAGAAGTCAGGAATTTCTTTTCCCACTCAATTTTTCCCTCCTTTAATTCTAGTTCGAATGGATTAGGTAGGATTCATTGAATCTAACCCACATCTTGTTCCTTCTAGAAACATCATGAAGAATCCTCTTGAATTCTATCAAAAATGGTTTACATAAAATTCCATGCCACCAGTTCATTAGCCTTATCTTCCATCTTGTTCACAAAATTCAAGGTAACAAACTTTTCAGCTCAGATTTGGTGAATCTTTGACTTCTCCAATAATGCAGTAGCTTGACACTATTGAAATTCTTGTGCTTGGCACCTATTACTTTGCTTGGCACCTAAACATGCTTAGCTCCTTCTATATCACTCATCACACACTAGATTTTTCATTTGCTTGACACTAACTAAAAACCTACTTCGCTCAAACAGGCTTGCTTGGGACACACTAATGAACTTAGTTAAGCTTTGTAGACAACTTTGTTACAACTTATTCTTCCAATGTTTCTAAGTTTGACTGGCCTCTGTATCTTCAAGTATGTTATCAATACATGATTTTTCCATTGTCTTAACTAATCCTTGCACTTCATTACAAAACCATAACTCAACCTTTCCCTTAGGTACTCTTGTTAGATCTTGTTGATTAAATCCTCTTCATCAATCAACTAAGTGATAGTACTTGGATCTTATAAGCAATTTCCATTCCAACAAATAGCAAGTTTGACATCAATGACAAAAAAAAATTGAAAAAATTCTTCAACAATAATCTTTCTTCTTTGCAACAATCTCCCTCTTTGATAGTATTCATTTTCAATCACATTTCTGACAATCTCCCTCTTTGGCATTAATGGCGAACAAAAACTGATCAACCAAGTTATCAAAATGCTAACTAGGTTAAAATAGTCAATCAAATACCAAAAAAAAAAATTTGTCACTATTGTCACTTAGGTTTGCACCCTTGTCCAAAGCCTATGCATGAGGACAACCTAGTGAAACATGGAAACAACCTCCAAGCTGTGGGACTTGAACTGTGAGGTTGAGTCTCTGGAGAAGGCCTGCTTCCTCTTACTATCAAGATGCACCTAACTACTCTTGGAGAGGACAAGCGAGAAGGAGAGCACGAAAGAAAATCTACCTAATCTAATCTAAAGAGGTGATGCACCAAAATAGAGTGTTCAGACCAATCTCTGCCCATATATGCAATATTGAACTAAAATGAAACTAAGGATATACACATTCAGACTTGCTTTTAATCTAATAACCACATGCAGACCAGAAAAGCTGAATGAATGACACAAGGAAAGAGAAGATTCACTTATATGTCATTCACAGGCTAAAAGAGATATAGTCAGGCGGATTATAGACTTTCACAAAATAATGATGAAGGCAAAGAGTTCTTGCACTTTCATACCAATGGCTGAAGGAGATAAGATAGAGAATCATACAATAAAGAGGCAAGGGTAATTTTACACTGGAATTGCAAAGAAATAGCAGAGAACAACAAAGAATGTTTTGACCATTTCAAAATTTACAAAATCTACCTTTATAGTGCAGGCATAACTGAGATGTCCACTAATTGTAGTCACTCCTCAACCACTGCATTGAAGTCCGGCAAAGAACAATCATGGGGAAAATCTGATCATGAATACAGATCTAGGGCAATGATATCTATTCTTCTATGTCAAATAATGTCTTGAGAAGATATAAATGATGCCATAACTATGCTCTAACTAGGTAGATAGATTATTGAAGGTGGTGGAGTGTTGTCCTGCATTTAGCATTCATTTCCTAGTGGTTGAGATTGATCATGAAGATCGAATTCACAAAAAACCTTGATTTCCTCTGTTCCTAGTTCATGAATCAGCAAGTTAACTTAGTCAATCTATCTTGGCACCAAGATGAGCCATGTGGGCCAATTAGTTCATTCCTTTCTACCACCTTGTGGGTCTTACAAGGTTGACCATTCCTTCCTTCACTAACTATGCCAACTTTTCTCAAAGAATCTTGATCGCAATGTTACACTAATTGCCAGCTGCATCTAACCATTACTACCTCAACTAGACCCATAGAAATTTGAGGATACATGGAAAATCCTCGCTATGTTTCTATAGCTAAAGATCAAGCATCTTTCCATAATGGCCTAGAGAGAAACATCGATCTTCCACCATCCGATGTTTCTGAAGATACACCCACTCTGTCAGTGTGCTGACCAATAGAAACTTGGCCTTTCTCCAACTTTCCCAGTAAGTTCTTGCTTTTGTGGCCTATTAAGGAAAATAGGACCCACAATCCACGTGTCACTAGGTCATTAACTCTCTATACCTAAACAACGTGCATCTTCCCATTGTGAGTTAACGAGGACCTTTGATCCATGCTGATCTAACAATAGTGAAAGACACACTTAAGGGACTAGCCCACTTTTGTACTGTCATCACCCTAGCCAATGAGAAATTGACCAACTACTGATGTGTCATTAATCTATACGCTCATTCTTGGTGCATCATTGGTTCAAGGTTCACCCAGTGGTTTATGGAAGAAACTTGGCCCCACAAGACACATGGCAACAAATCGCTATCTTTCTATATACATCTTCTGAGCATCTTTCCATAGTGAGTTAGCAAGGACTATTGATTTTGCACTAATCTGATGGTCATAATCACTCTTGAGCATCCACATCACATGAGGTCCCACCAAATACTCATTTCATAGTGACTCACTATGTCGCTAACGACGAGCTATTTGAATTTTCTAGTAGTGAGGTAGCGAGCGCCGGTGACTTTATCCAAACTCGATGCCAAAAAAAAAAATAACTACCACTGCCAAACTGGGCACACCGATCCACATTGTAAACACTTGCTAAGTCGCTATTCATATCTATTGAGCAGCTTTTCTTGGCAACATAGCGAGGGTCATAGATTGTGAGAAGATCCAACGACAGGATAGGATGTACGACGGCCGAAACATATCATAAGTTTGATTTTTTATTTTTTGTTTTTTGATGTTTCTTAGGCATTTAAAATAACATTAACTCTAGGAACTAGCCATTGGTGGGTAAGCATTTAAAATTTGAATATTGACGGGGTGCAAAATGAGCAACATTTTTGGTGACTCGTAGGGGATGCAAGCCTGCTATGCATAAGACCAGTGGCCTGAAGCATCCATTGGGCTACAAAGTCATAAAATACATAGATTCTGAGCACTATGAAACCCTAACCTTACCTTTGAGATAGCAAAAAATTGGAAAACCCTTGTCTCTACAGCTGGAACTAGAGACTAAAACCTTCATTTGCAACCTTCAAAATTTCAAAACTTGCTATCTTATGGAGGCAACTATGCACATGCACTTCTTGGAAAAGCAGAGAATGAATAGGAAAATGAAACTAAAATAACTTTATACATGGAATCTCAAACCCTCAAAAACATGGCTTGAGATAAATCCCATTGACTGGGATGGGCAGAATTTCACCACCAGGCCTGCTTAACTAGAAAGAATTGGCCTGTTTATAGCTTTCAATCAGATAGGGACCACTCCACAATGCATTGAACTTTGAGTGTCTTCTTGGTTTTGCCCTATCTGCATCCCATTTTAGAACCAAATCTCCCTCCCTAAAGATTCTAACCCTAGCCTTTTTGTCAAAACTCTTTTTGACCTACTACTGGTGTGCTTCTAGGGTTTGCATAGCTTGATTCCTTTTCTCTTCCAGCTCCATTAGTTCTACCATTCTCACTATCATGGCCTCACCTTCAATAAATTCCAACTAATGAGCTAACTCTAGGGCTTGAAACTCCAATGAACCTGGAAGCCTTGCTTCTCTAACATATACCAGCACAAATGGTGAATTCCTTATTGATCTTTTAGGTGTTATCCTGTCATCCCACAGAGCTATCCTTAATTTTTTATGCCAACACCTTTGGTTATCCTCTATTGTCCTTTTAATAATTCTGATCAGGTTCTTGTTAGATGATTCAACCAGGCCATTACCTTGAGGATAGTAATTTGAGGATGTGCTCAAATATATATTATGATCCACTACCTATGCACAAATCTGAGCTCCAATAAAAGACTTTGCATTATCTAAAATAATGGTTGAAGGGGCACCAAACCTAGTCACAATTCCATCAAGGAACTCAACAACTGAAGATTTAGTGGCATCATTAAATGCAACCACCTCTGTCCATCTGGTGAAGTAATCTGTAGTAGCTAAAATCCATTTGTGACCAAAATTGGAGGAAGGATTGATAGGGCCTATTAAATCCAATCCCCACTGAGCAAAAGGTTGATCCACCTGGATAGGATGAAGGGGAAGAGCTGCAAGTATTTGTTTACCAGAGAGGAAGGCATATTTTTCACATTTCCTCACATACTTATGACAATCATGGAACAAGGATGGCCAAAAGTAACCAGGCCTCATGATCTTCATTGCAGTTGTCCTTGTTGAGAAATGGCCACCATTAGGACCATCATGAAGTTCTTTGATCATTCTTTCAGCTTGGTCTATATCAAAGCATCTTAGTAGGGCTCCATTAAAATCTCTTCTGAAAAGGATACCATCAACTATGACATAAGGAATTGACTATAGTCTATACTATCTCCTTTTAGTTCTATCTAATCCTTGAGGGTATCCATTCCCTAATAAGAAATTCGTCATAACATTCATCCAACTCTTTGGGTCACCATTTCTCACCTCTTGTTGCTCTGTCAGTACCATGTCAACCTCCTCATTAGGTTCCTAAGACAATAACATCTATTTACACAACCCCCTCCCTCTTACCAGCTTGGTAATCTGAATGTCAACATCATATTCCATTACCTTAGTAATCTAGCTAGCTCTTTTCTCACCAATATCTTTATTCAAAAGAAAATCCTTCACACTAGCATGGGGTACTAACAAATGAATCTTATTATGAGACAAGAGGTGTCTAAATTTTTTCAAAACTTTGATGACTGCAAGGGCTTGCTTCTCAACATAACTGTACTTATCTTCATACTCTTTAAGCTCTTCACTGAAGAAAGTTATGGGCTTCTTATCACCTTTATCATTTCTTTGAGTCAAGACAGCAGAAATGCTTGACTTACCACCTAGATTATAAAGGATGAAATGCTTCTCAAACTATGGGTTCATGAGAGTAGGGGCTGAGACTATGGCTGCCTTGATCTCTTCAAAACTTTCCTTCCCTTCCTTGGTCCATGCAAAGACCATACCTTTCTTGAGCATAGCTATAAGAGGTTTCACCATGGTAGCAAGATTAGGGATAAACCTTCTCACAAAATTTATCCTACCAAAGAAACTTTGCAGCCCCTTCTTGTGTTTAGGAAGAGGGAGGGAAAGTATTTCTTTTGTTCTCTTTGGATCAATGGTTAAGCCATCCTCAAATACAACATGTCCTAATAATTTTCCTTGGCTAGCAGCAAAGACACACTTGCTTGGGTTAAGGGAAATCCCAAACTCTCTACATCTTAAGAATACCTATCTTAGATGATCAAAATGATCTTCTACATCCTTTGAATACATAGTAATATCATCAAGGTAAACTAAAACAAACTTGTCAATCAATCTTTTGAAAGCCATCTCCATTGCCTTTTGAAATGTAGTGCCTGCATTAGTTAGCCAAATGGCATCTTACAATAAGCATAGATACCCCATTTAGTGGCAAATGTGGTCTTGTATCTATCAGACTCCTTAACCATCACTTGATTGTAGCCAAAAAATCCATCAAGAAATGAAAATATCTTTGAACCATTAACCTTGGACAAAATCTGCTCCATAGAAGGGAGGGAGTGGTGATCTTTAAGGGAAGTCTGGTTAAGGTCCCTAAAGTCCACACACAATCTAATTTCTCCATTCTTTTTTCCTAACAAGGACAAGATTTGCTACCCATGATGAGTGCTTGATAGGGAAAATTATGTGGGCCTCAATTAATTTGGATAGCTCCTTTCTCATTAAAGGTTCAATCTTTGGATTCACTGGTCATTATTTTTGTCTTACTAGTTTTACATTACCAACTAGATCTATGGTATACTGAAATAACCTTAGGTCAAAACCCTTTAAATCATCACATGTCCAAGCAAAAACATCATTAAATTCTTGACACAGATGAACAAAATTTTCTTGTTCTATTCTAGAACATACCTTACCCATGTTTAAAGACCTTCCATCAGCAACCATGACTGGAATGTAGTTGCTTTCATCAGTAGCTAGGCTCATGCCTCTGCCTCTTGTTTGGTTATTAGGATTAAAAACACTTTCTAAGGTAATGAGACCCTTAGGAAACTTATTAGAATTGAGATGAATGATCTGATCACCATACTAATTTTGCAATCTTGACTGATTTCTCTCTAAAAATTCTACCTCATTCTACAAGAAACTCACAATTTGCTCATCAGACTCAAACACTTGCCAATGGGTGTTGTTATCAGGGATAGCATGCCTTACTACCACTCTAATTTTTTGCTTCTTCTCCTCCTCAAGATTCCCTGGCACATCATAAGATGCACCTATTGTTGCAAGTCTATCAACATTTTTCTTTTCTTTTCTAGGGATGCTTTGAATGTTAAATGCATTGAAACCTTCAAGCAAATCCCACACTTTATGTTTATAAGACTTGAGCAAACCATTCTTGGTGGTATTCTAAATTCTCACTTGATTAACCACCAACTCACTATCTCCATACACCCTTAAGGCTTGGATTCCTCTTTTTTGAGCAAGTAGGACGCCTTGAATCAAGGATTCATACTGGGTCACATTACTAGTGCAACTAAATTGGAATCTAAATGAGAAGTAATACCTTACTTGTGCAGGAGAAATCAACATCACACCAGCCCCTGATCCATTTTTATTTCTTGATCCATCAAAGTACATACTCCATATTTCACTCATATCTTCTTTAGTACTCACAAGATTGGGAACTAGAGCATCCTTTTCCACTATACAATATGTACTGAGGCCCGTCTCAAGGGTTTTTGACATAGGGTCAAATTGATACACATTCGCCCATTCATCCAAGAAAAAATCAGGTATCTCTGCTAGGGAAGTAGTGGACTCATTCACTATGTCACTCTCATCCATCTGTAAGATAGGGAAATTCATGTTGATGGAGTTGGCAATGTAGGGTTCAGTATGATGGAGGGCTTGAGGCTCTGCTCTAATTGAAGCATTTGCTCCATATCTTGCCTTGAAAGACATATATGACCAATCAGAAGATATGAAACCACCTATTTGGGCAGTAAAGTCTCTTGACAGACAGATGGCAAAATATGGCTTGACCTTAGCAATAAAGATATCTTGGGTTACAGTACAAATAGGGCATGCATGTAAGGCCATCTTCATATTCTTAAGGATCCCTACAGTCTTGACAATACTACCATCCAACTATAATACATCCCTAATAATGGGCTCATATTTCATTACCAAAGCATCAACAACACACCTAGGCATCACTAAACTGCTAGCTCCTGAATCAATCATGCAATTATGGACTAGCTTGCCCCCTATAATTAGAGAAACATAGAATGGACTAGGTCTAACCTTTTTACTTGTTTCTACTTCCCTTGATGGTTGTACTAGACTTGTGGCACTTTCCATACTAGGTGTCTGATCTTTGGGTTCAATCTTTTCCAATTCTTGTTGCAGCAACCTCTTTTGCATGGGTATAATAGCAACAGCATGCCACATGGAGATATTCACATTTGTCTTCTTCATTTTCTCTACCACACTGAATGTTATAGCAATTTTCCTGGTAGAAACTTTGGGTTCTGCAATTGTATGAGGTTGAGGTGGAATAGCTTGAGGATCATTTGTTTCTTTTCTGCCATGATTTTACCTTTGTTGTTGAAAGGTACTCGATTGATTATTTTCTTCTTTCTCATAAGATACTGCACTTGAAGTTGAGGCCTGATTAGGGGGAGGAAGATAACATCCTCCATAGCTCTTCTTTTGCTTCTAGTGTTATGAGAAATGGAATCTTGGTTTACATTACAATGCTCCTCCATTTGATGATTCATAAAAGAGAAATCACCCTGTCTTTGCATATCTAAGGCATCCTTACATTGGTCCTCTTTGTATGATTGTTTTGCTGCAGGCTCTTGGACTGTCAAAGCCATAAAAGATTCAGCCTTTTGACACACAAAATAGGCATAGGAGTAGTTGCAGGATGGACAAAAATCCTGATCTTGAGCCATATTTTTTTGAGGGACTATGGCCCTACTTTGGTTTACACTTGAGGTTGAAGCATGGCCACCCTACCTACTCTGATCAAAAGAATTATTCCAATTATTAGGATTTGGAGGCCTACCACCACTTGGGGTTTGATATTGCAATTGATGAGGTTTACTACCTTGAGCTTGTTGTCTTTCTAAAGTCACCACCTTGTTGCTCACTTTTTGCATCATAGAGAAATTATCCTCCAGCCTCTTTCCTTGATCTTGCAATCTTTTCTCTAGGTTCTTCTCTCTTTTGTCCATGTTCTGCATCAGAGATTGCACCATTTCTTTAACTTCATCTATCCCATTTGAAGATGTAGAACCTTAAGGGACTGGGACAAGGGATTGTGATGTAGAAGTTGTGGGAAGAGGAGCCACTATTGGTTGATGATTTGGAACATCAAGGAAGAGGGGCATAGGAGGCCTTGGAGCTAACTTACCTCCTTGTATTAGGATGTTCTCTGGTTTTATTGCTATTTCATAAGCATTAGGTAAGGTATCTCCTCCCATAGTTTGGATTGTGGTGGCAATATCACTGTTAAAAGCTCTAAGATAATACAAGAAGGCATTGCCAGGGGTAGGCTTCACTGAACTAGGTATTCTATCCCATGTCTTTTGAAAGCTATAATTAAAATCAATCATGCATTCATGGGGGGCTCTTTTTATAGTAGTCAACTACTCTAAAAGCAACAAATAGTTACTTTTATCCTCAAAATGTTTGCACAATCCTACTCCTAATCCATCCCAATCTGTTATAGAACCATGAGCTAAACCTCTATACCATTGTAGTGCTTTTCCTATCAAGGATGAGGCTAGGAGCCTAACTACAACATCATCCTCTATAATACCATGGATATTACAAACATTTTCAACCTCTTGAATGTGTTTTGAGGGAGAGATAGAAGTTTCACTAGTAAACTCTGGTATATCATGTCTTTGGGCTAATAGGAGAGGGCTCCCACCATTAAAGGTGGTAAAATTATGAGCTCTAGGCAATGCCATATAGACAAGTGATCTATTGATATGTATTGATGGCAATCTAGCCTGAGATCTAACAGCAGGAGGAGTAGAGATAGATCTTGCAAGGGTATTTGTTACTATTGCACACCTAACTAGTGATAAATATATTCTAGTCCTCCTTCTTCTAGGATTTGAAAGTGAAAGCTCTTGGTAATGAAACTTACCTCTAGAAGATGCCCTTGTTTCAGCTCTAGGCATGAATCACTACACCTTTGGTCTAGAACCGGATATGTATTGAAGCTCAGAGTTGCCAAGTACTTTGAAGAATGAGCCTCTTGAAGGCTTGAATACTAAAGCCAATACTATCTCCTTGGTATTGGTCTTGAAATCTTCCCTTTGACACTAGTAGGCTTGAAATTTTAAGATTTTTGTAGTCCCATCAAACATGCCAAAAACTATTGTCACTTAGGTTTGCACCCTTGTCCAAAGCCTATGCATAAGGACAACCTAGTGAAACATGAAAACAACCTCCAAGTTGTGGGACTTGAACTGTGAGGTTGAGTCTCTGGAGAAGACCAACTTCCTCTTACTATCAAGATGCACCTAAGTAATCTTGGAGAGGACAAGGGAGAAGGAGAGCATGAAAGAAAATCTACCTAATCTAATCTAAAGAGGTGATGTACCAAAATGGAGTGTTTAGACCAATATCTACCCATATATGCACTATTGAACCAGAATGAAACTAAGGATATACACATTCAGACTTGCTTTTAATTTAATAACCACATGCAGACCATAAAAGTTGAATGAATGACACAAGGAAAGAGAAGATTCACTTATATGTCATTCATAGATTGAAAGAGATACAGTCAAGTAGATTACAAACTTTCAAAAAACAATGGAAAAGGCAAAGAGTTCTTGCACTTTCATACTAATGGTTGAAGGAGATAAGATAGAGAATCATATAGTTCAGAGGCAAGGGGAATTTTACACTAGAATTGCAGAGCAATAGTAGAGAACAATAGAGAATGCTTTGACCCTTTCAAAATTTACAAAATCTACCTTTATAGTGTAGGCATAACAAAGATGTCCTCTAATTGTATTTACTCCTCAATCACTGCATTGAAGTCCTACAGAGAACAATCATGGGGAAAATCTGATCATGGATATAGATCTAGGGCAATGAGATCTGATCTTCTATGTCAAATAATGTTTAGACAAGATAGAAATGGTGCCATAACTATGATTTGACTAGGTAGATGGATTATGGAAGGTGGTGGAGTGCTCTCCCGTGTTTAGCATTTATTTTTTGGTGGTTGAGATTGATCATGAAGATCGGATTCACAAAAAACCTTGATTTCCTCTGTTCCTAGTTCATGAATCAACAAGTTAACTTAGTCAATCTATCTTGGTACCGGGATGAGCCATGTGGGCCAATTAGTTCATTCTATTTTGCCACCTTGTGGGTCTTACATGGTTGACCATTCCTTCCTTCACTAACTATGCCAACTTTTCTCAAAGAATCCTGACCACGATGTTACACTAACCACCAACTCCATCTAACTGTTATTGCCTCGACTAGACCCACAAAACTTTGAGGATACATGGAAAATCCTCACTATGTCACTATAGCTAAAGATCGAGCATCTTTTCATAATGACCTAGTGAGAAACAACGATCTTCCACCATCCGATGGTCTTGAAGATACACCCACTCTATCAGTGTGTTGACCAATAGAAACCTGGTCTTTCTCCAACTTGCCTAGTAAGTTCTTTCTTTTATGGCCTACCAAGGAAAATAGGACCCACAATCCACATTTCGCCAAGTCATTAACTCGCTATACCTAAATAGCATGCATCTTCCTATAGCAAGTTAACAAGGACCTTTGATCCATGCTAATCTAGTGATAGTGAAAGATGCACTGAAGGGACTGGCCCACTTTTGTGGCTTATGGAAGAAACCTGGCCCCACAAGACATGTGGCAGTGAATTGCTATCTTGCTATATACATCTTCTGAGCATCTTTCCATAGCGAGTTAGTGAGGACTATTGATTTTGCATTGATCCAATGGTCAGAATCCCTCCTGAGCATCCATGTCACATGAGGCCCAACCAAATACTCATTTCATGGTGACTCACTATGTCGCTAACGACAAGATGTTTGAATTTTCTAGTAGCAAGGTAGCGAGTGCCGGTGACTTTATCCAAACTCGACGCCAAAAAAATAAAAAACCACCACTACCAAACTGGGCCTGCCAGTCCATGTGGCAAACACTCGCTAAGTCACTATGCATATCTATTGAGCAACTTTTCTTGGCGACGTAGCGATAGCTGTAGATCCTGAGAAGATCCAATGACGGGATAGGATGCAGGCCAACCGTAACATATCATAAGTTTGATTTATTTATTTTTTAATGTTTCTCAGGCATTTAAAATAACATTAACTCTGGGAACTAGCCATTTGTGAGTAAGCATTTACAATTTGAATATTGGCAGGGCACAAAATGAGCAACAGTTACCATGAATTTTCACAACTCCCTCTCTGATCTTTTATCCTGATTTCTTTGCTTCTGCTTCTCCCTCTTAGCTATTGTATCCTATTTCTTTCCTTTTTGCTATATCTTCTTGAACATTCTTTTTCTTCCTCTTTTATATGGCTTACCATTGTTCATTTTGATCTTGTATTGCTCCTGACTCCTTGTTACATTATTTCTCCCTTTATATGCATTGATCATGTTCTACTATTCTAGTATTAGCTACTTATCCCTCTGTCCATTTGATCCTATAGATTTGATCAATTTCTTGCTTCTTCTCCCTCTATCTAATTGAATGTTGTTGATTAATTTCTTGCTACTTCTCCCTCTTTGAAAATAATGCCAAAGAAATATTGTTTTGACATCTTAACATGCAAGTGTATCATTTGTAGGTACTCTAATTTCTCCCTTTGTCACCTTTCTTTGTGACTGATTTGGAACTTCATTACTTTGATTACTTCAGTTATGATCCAAAATTAAATATCCGCTACATCAATTTATAATATGTCAACAATCATTTCATTTGATGTAGGGCAGTCTTGTTTTTTCTCAAATAGCCCTGGATAGGGGTATCACCCCTAACTTACCTCTAAGATACTCAAAAGAATCTTTAGGTAGTGCTTTTGTAAAGATGTCAGAAATCTATTCCTTTGAACTAACATATTCCATCCTTACTTGCTTATCTTCCACCAATTTTCTTACATAATTATACTTAATTGCAATATGCTTTGTTTTGGAATGCATCACAAGATTCTTTGATATG
This sequence comes from Cupressus sempervirens, assembly GCA_028749045.1. Lineage (NCBI taxonomy): Eukaryota > Viridiplantae > Streptophyta > Pinopsida > Cupressales > Cupressaceae > Cupressus > Cupressus sempervirens. The sequence continues at coordinate 585,628,599 of CM053787.1, read as the reverse complement.
TTGATGGCATTTGTGTTATCACAATAGAGTATCATAGGTTTAGTTACCTTTTCCTTCATACCTTGCAATAGATGTTTGATCCATACAATATTAGCGTAGTTGATAGTAGCAGCAAAATACTTAGCTTTTGTTGTAGACTATGAGGTACAACTTTGCTTTTTACTAGTCCAAGTAATCAATCTTTTACCAAAGAAAAGTGCTCCTCCACTAGTTCTTTTTCTATCATTAATATTACCTCCCCAATATGCATTAGTGTAAGATTTCAACTCAAACTTTTCACTCCTCTTGTAGTATAAACCAAAATCATCAATTCTTTTTAGGTACCTCAGTATTCTCTTCACTTTCATCAGATGATTTTTTCCTGGGTTAGTAGAACATGTTGCCACTATTCCAATAGCTAATGCAATGTCTAGTCTACTATGTACAACATATTGCAACTTTCCAATCATTGATCTATATACTGTCTAATTTACTTCGACTGACTCATCATTTATTGGTAACTTATGTCTTGTTACCATTGGTGTACTGACTAGTTTTGAATCTTCTAATTCAAATGTCTTGAGTATCTCCTTGATGCATTTTGATTGGGTCACAAATATTACATGCTTTAGTTGATGTACTTGCAATCCAATAAAGAATTTGATTTCTCCAAACATTGACATTTCAAACTCATGTTTTATTTGATTAGTAAAATCTTTGCATAGGACATCTTTTCCTCCAAATATTATATCATCAGATATCAAAATGTCTTTACCTTTTTCTGCCTTGATGTACAAGTTGTTGTTGTCATTTATTCTCTAAAATCCTATCTTCACAAAGTATTTATGTAGTCTCTCATACCATGCTCTAGGTTCTTGCTTCAAACAATAGAGTGCTTAATCCAATTTGCAAACCATATCCGTGTTGCTATCATCAACAAATTCCTCTAGTTATTCTTTGTAGACTTCCTCTTCTAGTATTCCATTTAGAAAAGAAAAATTCACATCTATTTGGTAGAATTTGAAACCTTTATAAGTAGCATATGCAAGTAGTGTTCTTACTTGACTTTTATTTGTGATCAAATTTTATTTGAAATAACTACCTTTATCATTTTTGATATTGCCAAAGAGGAAGGTTTACATGCTGAAGATTATAAGTTACCTGTGATTGACAACTTGCTTCAAGAATTTTAGTTTTGGAATAAATTGATCCCAATTCAATCATTTGAAAAATAGACAGTTCTTAACCAATTCGACAATCAGTCAATTCTTAATAGTTTTTCTCAGGATTCTGGTGTAGGAATTATAAGCTCAGTAGTAGGAGATTCCTTGGGGTTAGAGACCAATATTTATCAACTAATGCAAAAGTCTATGGTTTTGTCTCCTTAAGAAATTCAGCCTCAAGATTTTCAAATGCAAGATAGCCTTAATATTCAGCCTTTATCTATAGTGCAAACTCCATCTATGATAGCTCCTCTTGCTAAAACACCAAAGGCCAGAGGTAGACAGAAAGGTTCCAAAATTAAATCAAAAATTGTAGCAGGTATTCAAACTACATTGCATGGTAGTTTCACTATTATTAGAAGATCAACAAGGAGAACTAGGTGTTCTCCTTGTCCCCAATGAAAATCATCTCATGGAATGTCAAAGGTTTAAATGCCTCTAACAAGAGACAAAGAATCAAAAAACCCATTGATTCTTTGTAGGCAAATATTATTTTATTGTACGAAAACAAATTATCCCAAAACAATTTTGAGAAAACCATTGCAACATGGAAAAAATGGAAGACCTATCATATGCAAGGTTTGGGTGCCTCTGGAGGTTTAGCAATTCTTTGGAATCCCTTTACAGTTAATTCTCAACTCTTTCAACAAGAAAGTAATTGGCAGTTGATACATATAACTGCATTTGATATTTCTTTTATCCTGATTAATGTATATGGACCTACTTCAACTTTGGAAAAAGCATGTTTATGGGATTTTATCACACATTCTCTTCAAATGCAAGATCAACATCAAGTAGTTATTGGAGGTGATTTTAATGCTTTATTAGCTCATTAAAAAAAATTTGTAGTATTATCCACACCCACACCCCCCCCCCCCCCCCCAAATGCTACATGATTTTAATGCGTTTGTTGATAATAACAATATGATGGATGTTCATCCTAATAATAGATTATTTACCTAGACTAACAAAAGATCTGGATTTGCTAATATTGCTACTTGTCTTGATAGATTTTTCTTGTCTAAAGATTGGAAGTTGAGTTGCTCAAATATTTTTGCAAAAATCCTTATCTTGCCAGGATATGATCATTTTCCTATCTCGCTAATTCTCAATTGTAATAACAAATGTTCTGACCATCAATTTCATTCTTCTTTCAAATTTGAAAGCATGTGGCTCAGGCATCCAAAAATTTTACACACTATTTATCAATGGTCGAATGAAGCTCCAATGGAAGGAGGGAAAATGCATCAGTTTGCAATGAAATTGAAATATATCAAGTCTCAAATTTGAATTTGGAATCAAAAAGTTTTTAAAAATGTGTTCCAACAAAAGGTTATAGTCAAAGATCAGCTAGAAGAATTTTATAATTAGATCATTCAAAAGGACATGAATGAAGAAACATACTCTTCTCAAAGGAATCTATAAGAATAATGTGAGGAACTATGTTCTAGAGAAGAGATGTACTGGAGACAAAAATGTTGAGAATTATGGCTTCAGGATAGGGATAGAAATACTAAGTTTTTCCACACTTCATCCAAGCAAAAAATAACTAACAGTACAATATTTCATATTAAAGATGCCTCTGGTAACCTTCTGTCTAATCAAAATCTTATGAGAAATGAAGGCATCAAATTCTTTAAAAATATTCTTGCACCTAATGTCTTTCCTTCTCCTTCTGCATCACAAGTTGTAGAACTCCTTGACTCCATTCCACAAGTGTTAACAGAATAGGATAATGATATTCTGATGGCTCCCTTTGCCATTCAAGAAATATGAAAAGTTGTCTTTTCTTTTCTACCTAACAAAGCTCCTAGGTCGGATGGTTTTACTACATTGTTTTACCAAAGTTGCTAGAATATAATTGAATGGGATTTATTGGTGGCTGTGGAAGAATCTAGAAGATCCAAACCATGCTGAAATATTTTAACACTACCAATATTTCCATCATTCCAAAAGTGAGGGATCCCCAAACTTTTGTAGATTTTAGGCCAATCTCCTTATGCAATTTATCCTATAAAATTATTACTAAAGCCATATATCTTTGGATTCAACATCTTATTCCACATATTATTTCCCCAGAGCAAGGTTGATTTGTCCCAAGAAGGGAAACCATGGAAGGGGCTCTTGTGGCTCATGAAGTTCTCCACTCTATTAATTTAAATAAGACTTCAAATTTTGTTATCAAACTGGATATGATGAAAGCTTATGATAGAGTTTGTTGGAAATTCTTGTTGCAAGTACTTGCTAAAATGGGTTTTTCAAAACGTTGGTGCAAATGGATTAAGGTTGTATTTCGGGGGTTTGGTTTTCATTGGTCATTAATGGGAAGCCTGAGGGTTTTTTTCCTTCCACACATGGGATCCAACAAGGGGACCCTTTATCTCTAGTGTTGTTTATTATTATGGTTGAAGCTTATAGTAGGGCCATCTCACATCAACATTTGTTAAATAAATGGAAAGGAGCTCTCGTTTCAGGTACAAACATATCTATCACACATTCTCTTTTTGCAAATGATACTCTCTTGTTTCATTTGTCAAATGTTCAGGAAGCTCACCATATTCTTTATACACTTGATCTTTATTCAGCAGTGTCTAGTCAGATTATCAATGCTCAAAAATCCAAGATCTATTTTTTCAACACTATCAAAATGATTTTTGATAAAATTAAATAGATCTTGGGTTTTTCAAAAGACTTCTTACCCTCAATCTATTTGGGCATTCCTTTCTTCATGGGTTCAAATAAATCCTTGTATTGATCTTCAGTTATTCAATGTATTCAGAGTTGAACTGCATCTTGGGAAGTTAGATGGTTGTCATTGGTGGGAAAAATTTTGTTGATCAAGTTAGGTTTAGCTGCAATCCCTAACTATTTTATTATTGTCCTTAATATCCCACCTAAAGTACTAGCTACAATTCATAAATTGATTAAAGGTTTCCTATGGTTGGGTAATATGGATGAGTCCTAAAAGATTCCACTCATCTCTTCCCAAGATATGTCATACACTCCTAATGTTGGATGAGTAGGAATCCATGATCTTTCCTATAGAAATGAAGCATTTTGTGGGAAATTGATTTGGCACATGTTTTCTAAGTCTCAGTCCATGTGGTGCAAAATTATGTAGCAAAAATACCTAGCTAACAATGATCCTTCTAGAATCTTAACAATTTCTAATCCTCCAAAAGGCTTGGTTATTTGGGACTTCATGATAGCTTCATGCAAAATCATAGTTGATTATATTTCATGGAAATTCAATAATGGACTAAGTATTAATTTTTGGAATGATTCCTAGAATGGTCAAATTCCCCTATCTAAAAGTGGGATTTCTTTGAACATTATTCAAGTTGCTAAAACCCATTGGGGGACCCAGTTGAATCAATATGTGGAATATGTTCTAAATTTTCAAAGAAAATAGTTTGGAAAGATCCAAATATTCTACCTCTTTCATCCCAGGAAATTAATCAATTTCAAAATATACTGATTTCAAGACAAGTCTACTTCTTTGAAGTCCTAGATTGAATTGTTTGGGCTCTAGCTAAGGATGGTAATTATTTAGTGAAAGAGGGTTACAAAATTTTGCAGCAAAATGGTTTGAATAAACCTACTTCCAGAGCTTTTTCATTTTGTTGGAATCTAATAGTTCTTCCAAAAGAAGGTTGTTTCTCATGGTTGGTGCTAAAACACAAGATTTTAACTAGTGACAAATTGAATAGACTACAACTTGCTCTACCATTTAAATGTGTTCTTTTTGGGGAATAGGATGAAACTGTGGATCATTTGTTCATTACATGTCCATTTTCTTACCAATGCTGGTGCTTTATTTTGAGTAAGCTTAAGTATTGTACTCCATTGCCAAATAATCTCTAGGATCTCTTTCAAGCCTGGCCAGTTCTCTACCAAAAATCATTGTTTTCAAACCTCAGGAAATGTATCCCAGCCTTGGTAGTTTGGGCTATTTGGTGGGAAAGAAATAAGCACATTTTTAGAAAGGAATCCCTTCCATTAGAAATTTTTTTGAATGGTATTGAAAGATCTACCTCGGAAATGACTAATTCCAGCTTGAAAATGATTAAATTTAACCTGATTGTGACACATTGGGATTCTCAAATTGTCTAAGAATGGAAATTACTATTTATTCCTAATAAGTGGAAAATAAGTCTTTCACTAGCACATATCTTACCATGAAAGAACATTTGGAGACCGCCATCATTTGGTCTTTGGAAACTGAATTTTGGTGGAGCCTCTAGAGGAAATCCAGGTCCTTCGGGTTTAGGGGCATGTATTAGAAGTTATTCTAGAAAGGTTATGGTAATCATAGTATCCCCTTTTCCTATTGACACAAATAAGATTGCTGAGGCTCATGCCTTGTTGGCTGGACTTTTATTAGCTAAGCAAGGCTGTATCAATAGGCTACACATAGAAGGGGACTCATCAGTTATTATTGATTCTTGTCTACAAAGGTGCATCATTTCTTTGAAACTCAAATATGTATTGAATCAAATTTGGAGACTCCTTGATGAATATTTAGATGTTTGCATTTTGCATATTTATCGAGAAGGTAATAAAGTTGTAAATTTTTTATCAAATTTGGGTTGTGATGGGGTTACTATTTCAATTTTTCACTCTCTACCTTTTATTAAACAACATAAGGCTTTAAAATATATTATTCATGAAGACATGGAAGCCTCTACCAGTAGTAATGTTCAAAGTGCTGAGCTTAGCAAGTAAAATTTGAATGTTGAGGTTAATTCCAAGTGCCGAGTTGAGCCAGTTTATTAAGATACCGAGAAAAGTTCTTTAGGTGCCGAGTGTTTAGGTAGTAGGTACCAAGTTCTTTAGATTTCAAGTGCTCAAGTAGTAGGTACTGAGCTCCTCAAGTGTTGAGTGTTCAGGCAGTAGGAACCAAGTTCTTCAAGTGTCGAGTGTTTTAGAATTGCTGAGTTTATATGAGAGTTCTTTAAGATGTTGTTGTTTCTACTTTTCACTCTCTACCTTTTATTGAGCAACATAAGGCTTTAAAAAAATCTTATTCATGATGACATGGAAGCCTCTACTAGTAGTAATGTTTAAAGTGTCAAGCTTAGCAAGTAAAATTTGAATGTTGAGGTAAATTCCATGTGCCGAGTTGAGCCAGTTTGTTAAGTTCCCAAGCAAAGTTCTTTAGGTGCTGAGTGTTTAGATAGTAGGTACTGAGTTCTTCTAGAGCTGAGTGTTCAGGCAATAGGTACCAAGTTCTTTAGGTGTCAAGTGTTTTAGAATTGTTAAGTTAATAGGAGATTTTTAGGTGCTAAGTAGGCATAAAGGTAATCGGTGCTGAGTCAATCTACTTAGGACTAAGTGCCGAATAACTATTTCTTAAATCAGATGCCAAGAATCTAATAGGTGTCAAGTTTTGTAGTAGAAAGGAGTTCTTAAGCTTTTAAGGTTGGTCAAGTGCCAAGTTGAATAAGCTATTCTTTGGTGTTGAGTAAAGCAAAGGAGGTTGTCAGGTTCTGAGTTGAGGTAAATTCTAAGTACCGAGTTGAGCCTGTTTATTAAGATGCCGAGAAAAGTTCTTCAGGTGTCAAGTGTTCAGGTAGTAGCTGACAATTTCTTCTAGTGTTGTGTGTTTAGGCAATAGGTACCGAGCTCTTCAAGTGTTGAGTGTTTTAGAATTGTGTAGTTAATAAGAGATTTTTAGGCGTCGAGTAGGCATAAAGGTTATGAGTGCTGAGTCACTCTACGTAGTACTAAGTGTTGAGTAACTGAGTCTTTAAGGAGATGTCAAGTTATTTAAGGTTTTGTATCTATTAGGTGTTGAGTTGTGTAGTAGAAAGGCGTGCTCATGCTTGTAAGGTTGGTCAAGTACCAAGTTGAATAAGTTATTCTCTAGTGCCAAGTAAAGCAGAGGAGGTTGTTAGGTGCCGAGTTGCCCTTTCGTCTTAAATTGAATTTAATGCCACATGTTTTTCTTAAGTGCATTTGTAATGACAGGACTTCTAAAGTACATTTTGTATGCTTCAAATCTTTTATTCCCTGATGATATTCAATTTTGAAGTCCTATTTTTTTATTTCCTCATACGAATAAATTTGAGTTAGTACGGAGTATCATCTTTAGTACCATTTCTAGGCATTATAAGGACAATATTGGTGACAGTCTATAGGAAAAATGACAAGTTGCACTATGATTATTTATTGAAGTTGCCTATATGTATCTTTCATTCCACACTTTTGTAAACATCCGACATATGCTTAATTGGGTAAATTTATTTTGTGAGCTGAGATTATGCTCCAAGATGAATTCTGGGTGGGATATTACTTTGGCTTGTGAAATGTGTCATCAACAACATTGTCTCATCATGCCAAAAAAAATTTGTATATGGTTGTTGCCAGCATTAGAGGAATTTGAGTTACCCAATCATGTTATGGATGAGGTGATGAACCAAATGTTCATAATGCATTCACAAACGATCACAACAACCATCCAGTATATCATTGGTGAAGAGCTTCTATGTCCATCGGCACATGTGTTTTTCTATCCTTCTCAGGTCATATGGATATTTCTATCCAATGCCATGGATTTTTTGCAATCTCTGAATAGGCTTCAAGGCTTGGCCCGAAAGGTAATCTTGCCACATTTCCTAGTGGATAATAAATTGACTATGGCTATGTAAAAGTATGATTTGTGGAATGGTATGGCTTTAGTTGGTGGTTTTTTTTCACATTCTCAACTTTTGCAAAAACATGAATTTTATGTTATTTTTGAGGCTATGAAGAAATCTATAGATACTTGCAATTTTATTTATTTGAAGCATACTCTGCTATCTGATCCAAGATTAATGGGTGTGCAATTGGTGGAAAGAGTTAAGTTAGTGGGCCTGGCCATGATTGTATTGCAAAAGGATTCTAATGTTTCAAAATTCATACAGTCGAATGCACCGTCAAAAAATTTACAGCCAATTGAATAGAGTTTTTGGGATTTAATTGGTGTGATTAACTATGATAGGCTTGTAGATAGTTCAAAATTTTGATTTTTCTTGGGAATTATTTTAGGTGGATTTGGATTTTATGTTCATGGTCTAGTGCTTGTTTGGGTAGGATTGAAAGGCAACATTTCTAAAGGTCCCTTTCAAGTTATGTCACCATCAACTCGTGTTATCTCTTATATGTTGCAGCTTTAATGTCTAAGTACTTCATGCCAAAGCTATTGTATCCAAATTTTGTAGAAGTTTAGATTTGGTTATCTTTAGGGGTATACTATTGGGTGATAACCCTTTGTAATTGCTTGCTCATAATATATAAATATATGTAAACATTAGGGATGATGCTAGGTTTTTCCACTAATTCATTCCCAGTTGACCTCTTTGAATCAGATTAATAAATATTATAGTGGCTAGAAACTTTTGCCTAAAAAATAAAAATAAAAAGTAGTGTTCCTACTCCTTCCATTCTTGCAATAGGGGAAATTTTTTTCCCATAGTCTAGTCCTTCTTATGCATAACCTTTGTAGACTAGTCTAGCCTTGTTTCTTGTTATCTCACCATTCTCATCAAGTTTGTTTCTAAAGACCCATTTGGTACCAATTACACTCTTATCAGCTAGTCTAGGAACTAGGGTCTAAGTTTTTTTCTTCTCAATTTGATCTATCGACTCTTTCATAGCTTTGTGTCAATTATCATCTTATAGTGCATCTTTTACTATTTTTGGTTCAATCTTGCTCAGTAGACATGATTCATTCTTTAGTCTATTTCTTGTCATTGGTCTAGCTTTCTTGTCACCAATTATTTGTTTTGTAAGGTGATGTCTTCTCACATACCTGGATAGTCTTGGTTCTTTCCTTCTTTCCATGTTTGGTGCTTCAACTTCAAAGTCACTTCACAAATCACTATCTAGTATTTCATTATCTCTTCCATGTGTACTTATTTTAAAATTAGAATGTGCATTTTCTCCATTTTGCAACTTAGCTTCTGAATGCAGCTCGACATTCATTGGTTGTGACTCAGCTAAACTAAAATTTGTTGTTGATTCCCAACTTTATTGGCAGCTTCATCTTCAATGGACATTCCTTCATAGAAGTATACAAAAGATCTATAATCATCTGGTTTCTTGGATTCATCAACTTGGACCTCTACATGCTCATCAAAACTTACATTTGAACTCTCTATAATCTTATTAGTGTTAGTATTCAAACACTTATATGCTTTAATTTTAGTGGAGTATCCAAGGAATATGCCTTCATCACTCTTTGCATCAAGCTTTCCATTTTGATTATCTTTAAGAATATAGTATTTGCAACCAAACACTTTGAAATGTTTTACATTAGGTGAGTGACAATACCATTGTATGCCTAAAATGTGGGCACACTTCTATGAGTCATTATATCCAAGATTTCTCAAAAGTGAGGTCTCGAATGGCAACTCATAGCTCTCTATTCATGGAGTGCAAGGGTTTGCAATGGAGGCCCTTAGTTTGACCTAGTTCAAGCCCATGCAAGTACACCATGAAATGAGAGATTCAAAGAGGAAAAGCAAGAGTGCTAGTCTCAATGATCATCACATATTTATGAAAATGAAGATGCAAGCTAATCTAAATGATAACAATGAAAAACAAAGAAAGATCTAATCTATGAATGCAACATCTAAGCTAACATGAAAATTAAAGTATGGATCATGATGATGGAAGCCATGCATGCAAGAGAGAATGAGACCAGAAGATAAAAGTTCTCCACAAAAACTTTAATATTCAAAACTCCCAAGAAAGTCATGTTATTTGTACCCTTTTTGGTCATGAGTCATCTCGTTATGGTGTCATTTACTCATACATTCATGATGGAATTATAACTGAAACCTTTAATCAATTTGATCATAAAAACCTTATTCAAAATGCCTCATGCCATTCCCTTATCTCTGGTGATTTGTATAGGAAGGGTCTAGATGGAACACTTCTTAGATGCTTAGAAAAGGATGAATCGAATCAAGCATTAGTTGACATCCATGAGGGTATCTATGGGGGACATTCTAATGGTCTTCCCATGGCTTGAAGATTTCTTAGGGCAGGATACTATTGGCCCACAATGCAGATTGATGTAGTAGCTTTTGCAAAGTCATGTGAAAAATGTCAAAAAAATGGTAACCTGATACATAATCCAAGTAGGGAGCTCATTCCTTCTATTTATCATTGGTCATTTCAGCGTTGGGCCTTTGATCTTGTTGGGAAAATTCATCCCAACTCATCATCTAGATGCAAGTTTATTATCACTGCCATTGATTATTTCACGAAATGGGTAGAAGCTGTCCCACTTTCTGTTGCCTCGGGTAAGGTAGTTTCTCTATTTATTTTGAATCATATTATCTGTAGATATCGAGTGCCTTTTGAGATTATCACTGATAATGGAGGTCAGTTTAAAAATAAGGAACTTAAGAAACTCTGTAAGAAGTTCAAGATAAAACAACATTGGTCCTCTATTTATTTCCCGCAAGGAAATGGTCAAGCAGAAGCATCAAAAAAACCATTCTTAAAATCTTGCATAGAACAGTTCATAAGAATGGTAGAGATTGGCATTGACAAATAAATCTAGCTTTGTGGGCCTATAGAACGAGTATTCTCACTCCTACTAGGGCTACTCCTTTTTCCCTTACATATGGGGCTAAAGCAGTGTTACCTTTAGAGGTTGAGATTCCTTCACTTAGAGTTTCCCTCAAAGGTCTAGTTTTAGATAAAGACTACCATTCCATGAAACTTCAAGAGTTAGAACTTCTAGATGAGAAATAAAAAGCATCATTTGACCATATGAGGGTCTATCAAAAGTGTATGTTGAAAGCATTTAACAAAAAGGTTCACCCTAGAGAGTTCCAAGTGGGAGATCTTGTCCTATTTGTGAATCATAAGAATCAATAGAATAGAGATCAAAAGGGTAAGTTTGAACCTAATTGGCTTGGACCTTACATTATCATAGTAGCTTTTTGTTTTGGTGCTTATTTGCTATTTACAATAGAGGGAGAGGAGCTCCCTGATCCTATAAATGTCTTGCACTTGAAGAAGTTCTATCCATAATGCCCATTCTATCTAGGGGCATCTTTGTATATATTTATTGATTCCGAAAAAATGAAAAAAGATGATATATTTTAAAAATTAAAAAAAAATTGATATATTTCAAAAATCCAAAAAAATGATATATTGTGAAAATTTTGAACATTGAAAAATGTCTTCAAAAAAATGATCATCTTAGTGACAACCTAGCAATAGGTGCTTTGATGTACCTCCAAAAAAAATTATATATTCCAAAAATCAAGAAAAATTCAAAAGTTCAAAAAAAAAAAAACTAATAAATAGAAAAAGTTCCTTGGTGAAAACTTCGAAATAGGCGCCTTGGTAGCAAAAAATACAAAAAAATATAAAAAGTCCTGAAAAAAATAAAAAATAAAAAATATCCAAGTGGGGAAAACTTGAAAATGGGTGCTACTTGAGGCTTTTGCACCCTTATTTCTTAGCGCATGTCCTCGATACTCAGTCTTTCTCCAACATGCCTTGTCCTTGTTGCCTTGGTTTGGAATTGGTCTTTGTCTAGGGGGCATAACTATGTTAGCTTTGATCTCTTGGATGTGTTAGTCTTTAGGACACCTCACAAATGGTGTTTTTCAACACCATCCCAATTGTATTTTTCAATACAATTGTTGAAATCAAGTGTTTTTCAACACTTATTGGTTTGGTCTTACCCAGTATCATCATGTGATCTTCCCTTCCTAAAAGCATTTGATCCTTATCCTCAGAACTTAGTATCAGTTAACACACTTAAATTTTAAACGCAACACTTAATGCCTGACTTATGCCATGATTTTTTCTTTGTGTGCTGTCTATTATTGATTTTTGTTGAGTGTCCTTGTCTGATAAGTCTCTCTATGATGCATCACTAGAGGACTTGGGGCATGGGACATGTTTTTATTTGTTTTTTTCTTGCAGGCGTGGTCTTGAAACTCTAGAGTGTCTCTTGTTGTCCCCTCAGAACACTTAGGAGATTTGAGGCATCATCCTTGATTGTTTTTGCATAACCGTTCTTATGGTCATCTTGGCATCCATGCCTTGATGTGAACATGGTTTTGCTACATTCAATTGGGTAAGCTAACATTGAAGTCATCTTGACCTTTATATCTTTGATGCTTATGTTAGAATCTTTCCACATTCCAATCTGATATAAATTACATTCATATCTCTATAGTTGCACTTGTGACTAGTGTTGATTGTGTGATTTTGCAATGCCCATTAATAATGGCCCAATGATGAAAATAAGTTCTTTTACATTCTCTAATGAATGATGAACACAAAAATCCTATGTTACAGTTGCTATTTTTCAAGTACACCTTTCCATTTTCATGTAGCTTGCATTATTAGACTTCATGTTAGTTTGCATTTTTAGGTTGCATTATGAGTTTGAGAGGGTTCACCCTTCATCTTTATTGTGTACTTTTAATCAACTATGGTCATGTTTTGATCTTCATTTCCTTATCCTCTTTCATGATCTCAATCAAAATTTCTATCTTAAACAGTTGATTGATTTTGGGGCATTTTATTTTCTTCTTTCTATTTCTTTCTATATCTTTCAAACTTTTATCTTCCATTTTCTTTTTCACCACTTCTTTTCTTCTAAATCACCTTTGGGGAATAATATTTCATGCTTGATGGTCTACCTTGGTTCTATGATTCTTATATCTTTCATCTTACATCAAGAATCTTATCTTTTGTTCAATTTGATCAAATTTATCAATTTGTTATTTCTCCTCTATCTCATTTCAATTTCGATCACAAGGGGGCAGTAATTATCAAATTCAATCTTTGATTCAATTTTATCAATTTTATCCTTGACTTTTTCGAGTCAAAATTTATTTGTATTCTTTTTCCTGATGTGTTCCTGATTCAACCCCACATTTGGGTTGTTTTGTGATCCCAAATTGACCTCACACTTCAATTTCTTTCTTTGACTACATGTGTTCCCAAATCGATCACACATTAGTCAAAGAGGGGCACCAAAAATGTGTGCCTAAAATGTGGGTACTCTTCTATGAGTCATTATATTCAAGATTTCTCAAAAATGAGGTCTCAAATGGTGACTCATAGCTCCCTATTCATGGAGTGTAGGTGTTTGTAATGAAGGCCCTTAGTCTGACTTAATTTGTGCCCATGCAAGTACACCACAAGACAAGAGATTCAATGATCTAATATGCATGCAAATGGAAATGAAAAACTAATCTAAATGATAACAATGCAAAACAATGCAAGAAATGAAATCTAATCTATGAAAAGAAATAACAATGCAGATCTAATCTATGAAAGCAAGATCTAATGTATCAATGCAAGATCTAAGCTAACATGAAAATCAAAGTATGGATCATGATGATGGAAGCCATGCATGCAAGAGAGAATGAGACAAGAAAATAGAAGTTCTCCACAAAAGCTTTAATATTCAAAACTCCTTCTTCACATATCACTCTCCAAACTTGCAACATAACAATAGCATAATGATGAGTGTCTCCAAAATGAGGAGAGGGCTCTCCCTTATAAAGAAGATTGGATGATCTAGATTGAGAGGAAAAAGATTTAATCAAGAGTGGAGAAATAATGATCCATGTGAAATAAAGATCCACCAATGAGAAAAGTGGAGTGGTTGAGAAGAAAGTGGAGAGAGGATGAAGATAAGTCCCATATTAAGTGTAGATAAAATATTTATTTAATTTTTTTATTTGTTTGAACTCCTTTTTCATCAAAAAGAGATTTAAGTGGGATATTTTATTTAATTAAAAGGGAGAAAGTTCTTTTAATTAAATAGAAAATATTTAATTAAATTAAAAGAGGGGTTTTTCTCTTAATTAATTAAATGTAGATGAATTATTTAATTAAAAGAGAGGTTTTCTTTTAATTAAATGGGAACTTATTTTATTTAATTAAAAGAGAGCAAGTTCTTTTAATTAAATAATACTTAGGATAAAATGATCAACCTTAGAAATTTAAAATTGATTTGAATTGATTTAATAAAATATTGCAAACCATTGATTCAAGAAATTTGATAATTGATAAATTAAATAATGGGGCCCATAGTCTAGGTGACCATTTTAGGGTGCATACATTTACCCCTCTTTGACTAATGTGTGATTGATTTGGGAACACATGTAGTCAAAGAAAGAAATTGAAGTGTGAGATCTTTTTAGGATCACAAAACAACCCAAATGTGTGGTCTAATCGCAAACACATCAGGACAAAGAATACAAATAAATTTTGACTTGAAAAAGTCAAGGATAAAATTAATAAAAATAAATCAAAGATTGAATTTGATAATTACTGCCCCCTTGTGATCGAAATCATAATGAGATAGAGGAGAAACAATGAATTGATAAATTTGATCAATTCAAACAAAAGATAAGGTTCTTGATGTAAGATGAAAGATATAAGAATCATAGAACCAAGGAAGATCATCAAGCATGAAATATTATGCCCCAAAGGTGATTTAAAATAAAAGAAGTGGGGAAAAAGAAAATGGAAGATAGAAGTTTGAAAGATATAGAAAGAAATAGAAAGATGAAAAGAAAATGCCCCAAAATCAATCAACTATTTAAGATAGAAATTTCTATTAAGATCATGAAAGAAGATAAGGAAATGAAGATCAAAACATGACCATAGTTGATTAAAAGTCCACAATAAAGATGAATGAAGAACCCTATCAAACTCATAACGCAACCTAAAAATGCAAACTAACATGAAGCCTAAAAATGCAAGCTACATGAAAATGCAATGGTGTACTTGCAAAAGAGAAACTGTAACATAGGATTTTGTGTTCATCATTCATTAGAGAATGTAAAAGAACTTATTTTCATCATTGGGCCATTATTAATAGACATAAAAAAATCACACAATTATCAATAGTCACAAGTGCAACTATGAAGATATGAATGTAATTTAGATCGGATTGGAATGTGGAAAGATTCTAACATAAGAATCAAAGACATAAAGGTCAAGATGACTTCTATGTTAGCTTACCCAATTTAATGTAGCAAAACCATGCTCACATCAAGGCATAGATGCCAAGATGACCATAAGAATGGTTGTGCAAAAACAATCAAGGATGATGCCTCAAATCTCCTAAGTGTTTCAAGGGGACAATAAGAGACAATCTAAAGTTTGAAGACCACACCCACAAGCAAAAAAAAAATAAAAACATGCCCCATGCCCCAAGTCCTCTAGTGATGCATCATGGAGAGACTTATCAGACATGGACACTCAAAAAAAATAAAAAATAGTTAGTACACAAAGAAAAAATCATGACATAAGTCAAGCATTAAGTGTTGCATTTAAAATTTAAGTGTGTTAACTGATACTAAGTTTTGAGAATAAGTATCAAATGCTTGCAGGAAGGGAAGATCACATGATGATACTGGGTAAGACCAAACCAATAAGTGTTGAAAAAAACTCGATGTGAACTATTGTATTGAAAAATACAATTGGGGTGGTGTTGAAAAACACCGTTTGCGAGGTGTCCTAAAGACTAACACATCCAAGAGACCAAAGCTAACATAGTTATGCCCCCTAGAAAAAGACTAATTTCAAACCAAGGCAACAAGGACAAGGGATAATGGAGAAAGGCTAACTATCAAGGACATGCGCTAAGAAATAGGGGTGAAAAGGCCTCAAGTAGCACCCGTTTCCAAGTTTTCACCACTTGGATTTTTTTATTTTTTATTTTTTTCAGGACTTTTTATAATTTTTTTGTATTTTTTGCTACCAAGGTGCCTGTTTCCAGGTTTTCACCAAGGCACTTTTTCTTTTATTTTTTTTCATTTTTTGAACTTTTGAATTTTTTGTATTTTTGGAATATATAATTTTTTTTTGAGATACATTAAAGCATCTATTTCTAGGTTGTCACTAAAATGATCATTTTTTCAGGACATTTTTCAATGTTTAGAATTTTAACAATATATTATTTTTTTGGATTTTTGAAATATATCAATTTTAAAATTTTTTTTTTGAAATATATCATTTTTTTGTATTTTTTCAAGATCAATAAATATATATAAATAATATACAATGCCCCAAAACAAAAACAAGGACCAAACTCTCAAGCATGATCACATCGTGCAGTCCCAATGTTTAGCAAGGTAGAGGACATGATGGAGCAACACGCTGATGAATATTATGGATAAGGAAGGAGTGTATGAAGCAAGTGAAAGTGATCTTCAAGGATTGACTCCTCAGGAGTACCCAAGCTAGGGAAAAATAGTCATGTAAAGAACATTTGGACAAGAAATGAAAGGCCAGTATAGGATAATTCAAGAAAGCATAATGTAAAAGTGGGAAAGATGCAATCTAAAGGAGTAGACATGTAAAGAGACTTCATAGCATCGTATTTTACTCTATTTTATTAGATCAAGATCAAAGGGGTAAATATTTCAAATGGGAAAAGGGTAGCAAAAGACTAGAACAAATGGAGGAAAATATATATAAAGGCTAAACATGAAAGGAATGAAAACAAGATCATCATAAGATAGCTCACAAAATAGCCAAATGTTTGTCTATAGGTCAACATTGTCAAGATCAAAGAGAGAAGATGAAATGGATGAAAGATGTAGAAAAACTACGCATGATGCCCAATTGTTAGGTTTTCATCATGGTACTTATCCAAGATGCCACAAGGGAGTGGTTTTCACCATAGGATGAATTTATTTCTCTTACTTTTGCTACCAAGGTGCCTAATTACTAGGTTTTCACCAAGGCACATTTTCAAAATTTTCATTTTTTTTTCTTTCTTTTTTTTTTCAATTTTTTCAATTTTTTTGAAGTTTTTTGGAATAAGTCAAACTTTTGAGATAATGCTCCTTGAAATTTTAAACCATGACATGCAAAGGAGTTGAAATGATATGCTCAAAGATGCTGATAGGGAAAGGAAGAGGTAAGACAAAAATGGAAGATATGGCTTTATGGAAAGTGAGTAATATTGGAAGATGGAAATGAAGGAAAGATCAACATCAACACACACCTTGAAGGGTGGTGAAAGGATGAAGAAAATGTGAATGAAGGAATATGGTGAGTGGATAGATGAGGTTGCAATTCAAGCACATGGAATGGAAGAATTCTTATGGAAGAAGATGAAGTGGACCTATTTGAAAGCTTGAATGTCAACTTCAATTGTTGTTCAACATTAGACTCTCTCAAGAGAGAATTTGGAATCCATATAGCCATAGGCATCTTTTTCATTTCTTTTTGATGACTTAGAGATAATATCTTCAATGATGGATTTTGGAACCCATACTTGTCTTATAATTTTTTTCTTAGATATCTCTTTTGATTTTATGCCTCCATGTCAATTAGAGGAGACATGGTGTTCTTCTTTTTTATATGAATTCTTGAATTGCTTCTTTTTATTGTATTGAACATTTAGGTTACTTCCAAAAGACTTGGGACTTGTGGAAGAAGAAGGATTATATGCCTGGTTTAGGTGAGTGGGTGGATGAAAAGGATTCAAGGATATGTGTCTATGTTGATCTTGAGGATAGATAGGAGTAGAAGGGACATAAGGACCAAGGATGGATGATGAATTGAGAGAGTTGAGAGGGGAAAGTGAAGGGACATAAGGAACCAAGATGGAAGGAATACATGAAGAATTTAGTATTGATGGGGGAGGTCCAAGGATGGATGTGGAAGATGCAAAAGGGTAATCAATAAGTTCATTAACATCTATATAACAATCAAGGGTGAGCATTAGGATTTCCAATAGGATCATGAACATCTTGAATAGGAGCAACTTCTTTGATAGGAGTACTTGAATCTTGAGAAGACTTAGGAAGAGTAGAAAATGGAATAGAACATGGTGTGGTAGAACAAGAAGATGGAAGACTTTGATCTTGACAAGGATCTTTGGATAACATAAGCATAGAATTGTTCTCTTGATTTTCAATAAGCTCAACATTGGAAGTAACAACATAATTTTTAATAACCTTAATGGAAGTATCATCTTTGGAAGGAGCAAGTGTACTAATGTCATTTTTATTATCAATAATCTCAATGGTGCAAGCAGTATCTTGATCTTGTTTAGGAGAAGACTTAAGACATGGTGGAATGAATGAGAAATGGCATAAGGGATCAAAAGAACCACGAAATGTATCAGAGACATCATGAAAATAATTGGATGACATGGAGACTTCTTGATTTTGATCTTTCTTTATATTCTGTTCTTTATCATTTTTAGAGTCCTCTTGACATGAAGCCACTCCTAAGGAGAAGGAAGCATGTTGGAATCGTATGGAAGACTTTGGAATAGATGATGAAGGACTAGCTAAAGTAGGCATTATAGTGCATGAAGGCTTAGGATCTTTAGGTTTAGCATTATCAAAAGTATTTGCAGCTAAGTGAAGGTTAGCTTGAGTTTCTTTAAGAAGTAGCCATTGAGGATAACTATAGGGAACTGCATGAAAAACATTAGGATCTTTATTGGATTAAGGATTTGTAGAATATTTGAGAGACTTAGAATCTTTAGGAGATTTATGGATAGTGGAGGAAGTAGAAGGTGGAAGAGAACCATCATGAGACAAAGGTTCAACATTAACATGATCTTGCTCAAGAGTGTAATCTTTATTTTCAACATGATGATTTTGAGAAGGAAAACTCTTGTGGCATTGATGTTTTATTTCAGCTATAAAAAATGCTTTCTCTTCTTCAAAAAATGCAAATTTATCATTTAGGTATTGTTCAAAAAATTTATCAATATTATTTTCAATATTTGAGTCATATAGATTACCATCAATATCTATATGTGACTCATCCCCTTTAAGCACAAGCATAGGACTAGGAGGACTTTTAGGATGCATAGGAATATAATAGTCATTGTCATCATAATCATTTTCAATATAGGCATTATAGATAGGCATATCACAAGACTTTTCATATTGTTCATTATGGTCTATCTCAATAAGAGGAATACGATTCTTGGTAGACGTAGAAGAAGAATGATATTGTGAAGAAGAGGTAGGTGAAGACCTACATGAATGATATTTAGAAGAATCATCATAAGACTTGGAATATGAAGAATAAGAATGAGAATGATATTTAGAAGAATCATGATAAGACTTAGAGGATGAAGAATGTGAATGATATTTAGAAGAATCATGATAAGACTTAGAAGGTGAAGAATGTGAATGATATTTAGAAGAATCATGATAAGTCTTAGAAGATGAAGAATGTGAAGGATATTTAGAAGAATCATGATAAGACTTAGAAGATGAAGAATTTGAAGGATATTTAGAAGAATTGTGATAAAACTTAAAAGATGAAGAATTTGAATGATATTTAAAAGAATCATAGTCAGACTTGGAAGATAAGGAATATTTGGAAGAAGGATATTGTGATTTGATCTTGCACATGATCCTAGAAAAGGTGTCTGATTTATCCACTTTTTAAATAATTTTTGTTGCAATGTCAACATCCATGTATCTATTGGAGTGACAACACTTCTCAAATTCAAGAAGGAGGTGGATTTCATCTGAGCTCAAATAAGGATCCCTAAAAAGATATCCAAGATCCATGGTTCTAGAAGAAGAAGAATCAAGCATGAAAGAAGAGAAAGAATGAATAGAAGAAGGTAGACTATATGATAATAAGAGGAAAATAATCAAGAAGACATGAAGAAGAGGAAGAATGGAAATGAGAGATTAGAAATACATGGAAGTTGAAGAAGAAAGAAGATCAAGAGTCATTTTGGGAAATTTGATATCATTTGAATGTTGAACAACATCAATAGCACTTGTAATCAACATGAAAGAAAAGATACTAGTTGATAGGATAACCCTAAGAAATTTTGGTACCAAAATAGGACATTAAAAGCTCTCACTTGTCAAAAAGAGATGTGATAAGATAGAATTTTACAATAGGAATAAATCAGCATTTTCATAGAAGTGCCCACAACTTTGGGTGAATACCCTAGCACATATGGACTAGGAGGATGATTTACCTAAATTATAAATAATTAAAATTTATTTTTTTATAAAAGTGAATGGAAAAGAGATTACTAAGACTCTCCAAGTGTAATATCAAAGGATCCAAGTGTATATCTTTCTCAACAAGGATGGTTTCTAATTCACCAACTCCAAACAAGATCTGTTGTGAAATCAATGACTACTAATTCAAGAGGTCAAAGAACAATAACCTAAGATGCAAAAAGGCTTCTAACAATGGGGTAAGTAGCCTAATCCAAATAGGATCAATCTAGGGAGACTATAAATAATAGGATAACAAAGTTATTTGATAGTAAAGTCTCAAGTCAAGAACTTAGATTTTATTTATTTTAAATGTCCAACTAGATGTATCAATAGATTCTTAATCATGAACCAAACATGCAAGATAGAAATCAGGGATTTCAAGAAAATATCTTCAAACAATGAGCAAGGGACAAAGCAACCTTGCACATGAATTAGAATAGTGTCATAATAGAAATCTAATCCCTAAAATCACTACTGTGTATGTTCTCAAAGTGGTTTTCAATCATGCACATAGTCCTAGAAAAGAAAATTTTGTAGCACTATGGTTCTTAGTCATGTTCAACTCTGCAGCTTTTGCAATCTAGAGTGAGAAAAATCCAATCCTGGTGGACCAAGATTTTGACATATTCTGAGAATTTAATCAATCAAAGATACTAAGGAGATCTGGCAGCCCAACAAAAGACTACACCTGTGAGGATTTCTCCCACAAGGACATTTATATAGCAATTGCTACTACCATATCAAAAATGGCTATTACTGCTTGAGGTACCATCAACATGGTTGACCCAATAAAGGGAATGTCCACTTTGGTTTAACCCTCTCTAACCAAGGTAGACTCACAAAGTTCTACTACATGGAGACTTGGTTTGGATTCAAGGGCTCCAAGTTTTTGATGTGCCCAAAAGAGAATAGAGCATACTCCTCCAGCCTCTTCACCTTATCCAAACATAGCAAACAAGATTATTTGACATGCTAATTTGAAATCAGCTCACCAACTATTTAGAAAACCCAAAAACAAACACCACCAATCTTAAAAGAGAAAAGACTAATTGATGTTGAGGACAAATCCAAGCAGAATAGTGAAATAATAACAAATATCCTTCCCTACCTACAAGGAGATCTATCATCAAGAGGAGCTCCACATGTAAAGTAAGTGAATGAAGCTCAATCTCTCAAGATCTCTCAAATAGTGTTCATAGGGCCTAATTACTATGTGAAGCAAAAATACATGAAAGCAAATCTAGATCCAATTTTAAAGCTCCAAATGAAGTGTGAATCTATGAAAGCATATAAAAACACTTAAGCTAAACACATGAGATGTTCATTTTGTTGGGTGATGCAATCATAAGCCTCAAGAGCAATACCTGCCACATATATACCAAGAAGCTCCCACTGCAAAAGATAATGTCAAATCTATAACCAATCCACTCAACAAATTTCAAAGAAGTGAATCCATGTAGCATCAAGGACATCCACAATACATAAACTGATATCCTACAAGAACAACTCTCATAACAAGTCTCCAATGCTCTCCCAAGTTTACCACAACCAACAAAGGAAAGAGAAAGAAATAACCATGTCATCTCTCACATGACATACATGAGAACAAACCAGTGATCACAATCTCTAACCAATGTCAAATCCAATGTAGGCAAAACTAAACATCCAAGAAGATAACCAAGACCAGAGAAACCATGCAAACCATAACCTGTGTCATGTCCTTCTACACACACCTCTAGATGTAAACTGTGCAAGTATGATCTCCTCCATAAAACCCCAACAAGAAGCCTCAACAACACCCAAACCATACCATATAACTAATCATGGATGTAAGCCTCTCACAAGAAGATCAAACTCAATGAAACCATTCCTAAACCAAGGAATAACCATTCCTAATCCAAGGAAAATGCCCAATATAAAACAATCTCCCAAAATCAACCAGAATAATAACATATGCACATGGAGATAACCAATGCTAAACCATCTCTCAAATGAACCCTCCAAAACTAACTCATGTACCATAGCTCAAGATCCATATCCATGAAAGACAAGCATAAATATAATGCAACTGAGAGAAAATAATGGGCTATACCTCTCAAGTAGCAAACTGCCGAGTAGACCAAGAGTGGAGAATGAGAATGCTCATCAAGATACCCAAGTCTCCAACCAAGACTCTTTTAAGAACAATCTCCTCTCAAGTCCAATCAGGTGACTACCCCTCAGACTTTCTACTGAAACCATCAACCATCCCAACAAATACTTCTCTAATCTAAGAGAAATCAGCGTCACCACCGTCTCTAAGTATCCATAAGCACCTATAACCAATCAATCCATGCCAACTCCAAATGCAACATAGCAATATCATGAAGTATCCAGCTTATGATCAGTGTACTCAATACCAAGAAACTAAACCAAGATCAATGTCAAAGTTCCAACCATGGCCTCAGGAACATAAACATGACAACATGATCTTACCATCTCAACTAAAGAGATAACATGCTCCATATGAACACACCATAACATGTCACAACTCTAAACACGTATCAAGAGTATACCATGACATAATAATAAAACCATCCTCACACCAAGGATAACATGCCAAATAAAAGCATAAACCACACCTTTGGCAAGAACCCTGTGAGTCCTCAAGATGCAACCATCTCCACACACCATGAAGAAAACCATCTCCACACACCATGAAGATAACAAGTGCACCGTGCAAATGTCAAAGACGCTTCTACAGCAACAGGATCTAAGACAAACCTCCAACATCTACAAACACTCAATGTATCAATGCCAACAACTCCCACTCAACCGTGGTACCAAGTCACCTATGGCATCATAAAATCCATCTCCTACTTGAAGATCCAAACCAAACTAGGAACTAATCCTGCACTGTCACCCCATCACTGTCACAAGCTCTCACTAAACCGTGTCTCTAAGCTATCCATGACATCATGATGAAAATACCATCCTATAACCATGAGAATCAACCAAGGCATCAAACCATCAAAGAAATCAAAGTGCACATCATGAGCTCCTCAAAAGAAACTAAATAACCATGATCCTCAACCAAGAAGATATACCACCATAACTGATCAGAAATCCAAGCTAATGAACATCAAGGATGTACTTGTATATCCAATCATGGCATGCCAAAATCCATGGCACCATGATCACATCCATGAATCAAGCATCTGGCTCTCAATATGTCCAACCTGTCAGCATAGTCAACTACAATCCTCTGCCATGACTGTACCTGGTAACAACATCTCATCCCTTCTATATGAAGAAAATAGTAAATCATGTGACTTAGGGGATAGACAACCCAAATACAAGCCACCAATCTGAATATGCATCAATAATGAAAGATCAATGGGCAAAGACAACCCATAACCAAGCTATAAATGCAACTTGTAAGTATGGACTACTTACAACACTGCACACCTTGTAAACCCAACAAGTCATCATGCATATCCAAACCAAACACTGATAACCATATCATCATGAGACCAATCTGAAATATGAACTGAGAATACAATGACATCAAATCTTAAATCTCCAATGCCATAAAATCACAATGTTACCATAGTTAAAATATACCTATAAACTATTCAGATCAATATATCAACAAATAAATCATGCCAAACTTGCACCAAATCTAAACCAATTTGTAGAGCTCTCCAAGAGCTTTTCGTTGACTACTCGAAGTCCAAAATCTGACTCCATATGCCCAAGTTATGCCCTAATCCGTGCTTAAAATAAATAACATCTGACTTTAGGGCTCTTAAAACCTGACAAAATTTTAAAATCATAGAACCAAACCTACACCATCTTGTAGTACTCTGAATTAGCTTTCTAACGCTTATAAGAACTCTGAAATCCGATATTCTAAGAGAAAGTTATGGCCATTTTACTAAGACAGTCTTTTTACCATTTTCAGTATGATTTTTCATTTTTTATTATTTTTCAGTGACGAAAATTTCGACGGGATTAAATTTGACGGCCATCATGGGCTGAAACCAAAAAACTCTTTCATTTCCTCTTAACATGGCCAAACTAGGGCATAGTATATATCAAAATTTATGGAAATGTCGACTCGGATCTAATGGTGAGGTCTGTTTTTGCCCAGGAGGTCATTTCTGCATGCTACCCCCCAAAACCTTCATTTAAATGAAACATCCGAAAAAATATTTTTGTCCAACAATTTCACATGCCCAAATATTTTAACATCCCATCATAATAGCAAATCCAAAGTCCTCAGATCTGCAATAATTATTCATATATCTTGCCCCTTTTTTTTGTCCTCTCATGCATTCCCATGGATTCAATCTAGGGTTACAATAATAAAAACCATAGCTCTGATACCACTTGTAAGGAAACTTGGCAATAAAGAATATAATTATTTCCACATAACCCATAATAGATCTAAAATAAACATGGAATTAAAATCCACATGCAAAAGAATAGAAAACATACCCAAAAAATTGTGACACAAGATATACCCTGGGAAACCCTCATTGAGGGAAAAAACCCAGCGTCCAAAAGCATCCATCATCATGTATTACTTAGCAAAAATACCATTTCCATACAACCATGGAAGCCTTCACGGCCATAGCCACAACCGAGCAAACTATGTGAACAAGCATGAATCCACACATCCCATGTCATGCTTTCAACCTTCAAAAATGCTCCCTTGGCTAACCTGTCAAGCCTTGTCCCGCTTGACTCTTGCCTTTTGTCTTCTCCTTGTCACTTTTTTTCACTCTATACAACAACTACCCTTGTGGCTGCTTATATAGTAGCAAGTCCCACAAAACCACTAAGTGGTATTACATAAACCATGTGCTAAAACCATGTGCTACCTAACCCACTGACCCCACATTTAATATTGGGCATTTAATTCTTTTCCCCAATATTAAATAATTACATAAAATATTATCACAATGTTACAATACAACTCATCAAGAATATTCTATGGGAATCTTTACATGTTGCACGTCCATCTAGGTACAACATTACATAATAAAAATAATAATAAAATAACAATATTATGCAATGTGTGCAACACCCATTATCTCAACACATTTTAGTTCCAAATATAAATAATTTAGAGTTCAAATAAAATACCTAGTAATCCTTGCAATGTGTCTTTTCTTTTTTGTACCTTTTGTTTACGCTTGAGGGCTTGCTTGCAACGAACAAAGCGACAAACAAAACAAGCAAACACAAGATATGCAATATATGTCCAACTCATGAAAACTAGGGTTAGCTCTAAAAATTTGAATTTTAAGACTGATAATAATCAGTAACCCAAATAAAATCCCACATCATGCATTGATTCATTGTAAAAATGAAATGCAAACTATTCATTAAATGCCTTTTTTTTTCAATTGATTTTTTAACCTAGTCATAAAGATTGGATCTAAATGATATGAATTCGGATTCAAAAGTCAAAATATAGAAAAGTAACCCCAATAAAATTTTAGAGGGCTTTCTAAAAATGCAAGAATTTTGAAAAAATCTTTTAATTTGTGCCCTAGGGAGTCATTTTATCAAAATAGACCAGTTTTTATAAATTGAAATATTGACCCCTAATATGACCTCTAAAATCAAAACACAAAAAACAAACTCTATTTAAAATTTAGAGAGATTTTTGAAACTATAATTTTTTTCTAAAAATGTGCTAATTTATTCCCAAAAATGAATTTTTACGAAAAATCAAGGAAATATCATAAAAAGTAAAAAGTGTTTCGAAAAATCCTGAAAATTGGACCAAAGATTTTCGGATATATCTTCACCTTCAAAAAAAAAATTTAGATCAAAATACCTAGCCATTTGAAAGATATGATTAAATATTTCAAATCTAGGGTTTCTTTGAGTCTACAAATAGATATGGATAAAAACCAGCAAGAAAAGGTGAGTTGCCCCACGATGGGCACCAAAAATGTATGACTAAAATGTGGGCACACCTCTATGAGTCATTATATTCAAGATTTCTCAAAAATGAGGTATCGAATGGCAACTCATAGCTCCCTATTCATGGAGTGCAGGGGTTTGTAATGAAGGCCCTCAGTCTAACCTAGTTTGTGCCCATGAAAGTACACCACGAAACAAGAGATTCAATGATCTAATATGCATGAAAATGGAAATGAAAAACTAATCTAAATGATAGCAATGCAAAACAATGCAAGAAATGAAATCTAATCTATGAAAAGAAATAACAATGCAAATCTAATCTATGAAAACAAGATCTAATCTATCAATGCAAGATCTAAGCTAACATGAAAATCAAAGTATGGATCATGATAATGGAAGCCATGCATGCAAGAGAGAATGAGACAAGAAGATAGAAGTTCTTCACAAAATCTTTAATATTTAAAACTCCTTCTTCAAAAATCACTCTCCAAACCTGCAACATAACAATAGCATAATAATGGGTGTCTCCAAAATGAGGAGAGGGCTCTCCCTTATAAAGAAGATTGGATGATCTAGATTGAGAGGAAAAATATTTCATCAAGGGTGGATAAATAATGATCCATGTGAAATAAAGATCCACCAATGAGAAAAGTGGAGTGGTTGAGAAGAAAGTGGAGAGAGGATGAAGATAAGTCCCATATTAGGTGTAGATAAAAGATTTATTTAATTTTTTTATTTATTTTAACTCCTTTTTCATCAAAAAGAGATTTAAGTGGGATATTTTATTTAATTAAAAGGGAGCAAGTTCTTTTAATTAAATAAGAAATATTTAATTAAATTAAAAGAGGGGTTTTTCTCTTAATTAATTAAATATAAATGAATTATTTAATTAAAAAAGAGGTTTTCTTTTAATTAAACAGAGACTTGTTTTATTTAATTAAAAGAGAGAAAGTTCTTTTAATTAAATAAGACTTAGGATAAAATGATCAACCTTAGAAATAAAACAAATTGAATTTGATCAAGAAAATTGATTTGAATTGATTTAATAAAATATTACAAACCATTGATTCAAGAACTTTGATAATTGATAAATTAAATAATGGGGCCCATAGTCTAGGCAACCATTTTAGGGTGCATACAACCATAATTCAAAAGGTGTTGCATTTGTTCCTTTGTTAACTTGTACTCAATTTAGGGTGTAAATAATAGTACTTACAACTTCTCTCTAGTACTTCTAAGAAACATTTTTCTCTATCATTAATATTCTGGCACAGTCTATCACTAATATATTCCTTCTTTCTACAATCTCATTCTATAGGAGAGTTCTTGGTGCTGATGTTTGGCTTTTGATACCTTTATCATTGGAAACTATCTCAAATTATTTTGATGTAAACTCTCCTCCTTTGTTTGATCTTAGGCACTTTAGACTCTTTCCTATTTCCTTCTCAACCCTAGCCAAATACCACTTAAACATTTGAAATGCATTAGATTTTTTCTTCAAGAATGTGGTAGCCATCATCCTAGAATAGTCATTCAAAAATAGCATTATGTATCTATCTCCTTGGTAGGTTTGCACTTCTATTGGGCCCCATAAGTCAGTATGCACTAACTCTAGTACTTCTTTGGAAGTGTAGTCTTTGTTTTTGAAACTTGACTTGGTCATCTTTCCTAGTTGACATTTTTGCACATTGTATTTTCAAACTTCTTTAGCTTAGGAAAACCTTTGACATTCTTCTTTTTGTTGATGCTAATCAAATTGTCAAAGTTAACATGACATAGCTTTTTATGCCATAACCAAACATCATCAAGTCTAACAATAAGACAAGTTGCATCTTCCATATCTAGGTAAAATAGATTACTCCTATTTTGTTCACCTTTTCCTATTAGATTTCCATCAGTATCATAGATTTTGGCAATTTTGTTTCCAAATTCTACTCTGCAGCCTATATTGCCTAATTGTGATACACTCGACAAATTTTAGTTCAATCCTTCAACATAGTATGCATTATCACATGAAATTTTCTCTGTAAGTTTAATAGAATCTTTTCCTTTGATTTAGCATGGAGGATCATTTTCAAATCTAACACTATTTCCATCATACCAGGTAAAGGTAATAAACTTTCTTTTGTCTCTTGTCATGTAATGTGAGCATTCACTATCTATGATCCACTTGAAATTCTTGTTCACACTGATTACCAATTTTTTTGCCTCATCTTTATTTCATTCATCCTTCATGGCTACATAGACTACCTCATCATCATTTTTAGTAGAATCTTCTTCAACAATGTATCACCTTTTTCCTTTGTCCTTGTAATCTCTGCTATCATCTTCTCTTTTGTTCTTGTACTTGTTTCCTTCTTTTTAGTTCTTCTTCTATGTACACCTTGCAGCAATATGCCCTACTTTATTGCAATTAAAACAAATGATAAGAAGCTTACCTTTAAATTTACCTTTGCCTCTATGAAATCTTCTAACCAATAATGCTTCCAATTGTTTCACATCTTCCTCATTTGTGATGTTGTCATTGGATGCATGTTTTCCTTTTCTACTCTTCTTCTTTGATTTTACCTCCTCAGTATCTTTCAATGATAGCTTAGCCTTAAAAGAAGATTCAAGATTCTCAAGTCTATAGTTATCATAATTGGACAAATCAAAAATAGTGAGTCTCCCTACTATTCCTTCAAAAGTTAATTGATTTCTTGGGACTCACCTTAGCTCTTAGATGGTTGAAACTCTAATAGCATAATAGGGAGAAAGTTTCTTAA
Source organism: Cupressus sempervirens (assembly GCA_028749045.1). Taxonomy (NCBI): domain Eukaryota; kingdom Viridiplantae; phylum Streptophyta; class Pinopsida; order Cupressales; family Cupressaceae; genus Cupressus; species Cupressus sempervirens. The sequence continues at coordinate 585,599,724 of CM053787.1, read as the reverse complement.
GTATTTTAAATTAACAGTATCATCTTCCAAATGACCACCCAAATTTCTTATTGCACTTGCCACTTCTTTCATTCTGGAGGCATATTGAGCAACATTCTTACCTTCCTCCATTTTTATGTCATCAAAATTTCCTCTAAGGATTTCTCTCTTTGATCTTTGAACATTCTAATCTCCCCCATAGATATTTGATAGGGATTTCCACATCTTGAATGTAGAATCATCCTTTGATGTCATCAAATTCAACATAGTTGATTGTAGAGGCAATCTCCATCATTTCTTGATTATCCTCTTTCCTTTTCTTGAAATCATCTATAGTAAGGGCTCTAGTTGGATCTACATGTTCCACTCCAATTGAGGTTTTTGCATATTCACCTATTGATCCAAGGTGTAATTCCATTAAGCTTTTCCATGCAACCAAGTTATCTCTATTGAAATTGGGAACTTCTCTCTTGGACATCTTGATCTTCTTGCTTCTAGTACCTTGAAACTAAATCAACAGATGGCTCTGATACCAATTGTTAGAAATGCTTTAGAATAATTGAGAGGGGGGAGGAAAATTAATTATTCAAGGTCAAAATGTCCAATTAAAACTTTTTAATCAAGTAAAGTGAGCCTATTAAACTATTCATGCATTCAAGCTTAAACTTTCCTACTTAGCAAGTTACTATAAATCAACATTCAAGCATAACACATAAAAGATCAACACATAACATAGTGATTTATGTGTAAAACCAATTTGGGAAAAACCACTAGTAACATGCTACTCAATTCCCACTCTTCTGAAGTGATGCCCTATGAAAGGCCTGCCTTATTAAAGGCTATAACACACTATTAAATGTAACATGGTTAAAGGATTTTAAAAATCTTGTTAGAAGTGCACCTAGTTAGAGGACTTTAGAACATTCACTTGGAATGTCACCCTATTAAAAGATTTACAACTAGTTGTAAAAAAACCTTAGTCCATAGAATTTCTACCCTAACTGATACAATTATTAGAGAGTAACCATAAGGGATTTTGACCTGATTACAATTCACAACTTATCTTGCAGATTTTATATTACAATTTAGCTCATAACATTTCTTGGCTTATAGTCTTTGCAGCTCTGATAGCTTGTCCTCCTTTCAAACTTTATCTCCTTGAGTCTCCATGCTTGTTATACCAGTGCAATCTCTATATGATCACTTATCAAAGCAAAGTCTTTGTGCTTTGTTCTTCCTTCTCCTTGACGCCTTCTCCTTGACACCCTTCAACCACTTCAAAATTTGGCATTCCAACAACCCTAGTTGCTTGGCCTATGAATCTTTAAATAGAAGTCTAGAATTGGTTTTCCCGCTCGATTCTTCCCTCCTTTAATTCTATTTTGAATGGATTAAGTAGGATTCATTGAATCTAACCCACATCTTTTTCCTTCTAGAAAAATCATGAAGAATCCTCTTGAATTCACTCAAAAGTGGTTTACATAAAATTCTATGCCACCAGCTCATCATCCTTATCCTCCATCTAGTTCACAAAATTCATGGCAACAAACTTGTTAGCTAAGATTTGGAAAATCTTTGACTTTTCCAATAATGCAACAAGTTAGCACTATTGAAATTCTAGTGCTTGACACCTATTACTTTTCTCGGCACTTAAATATGCTTGACTCCTTCTATATCACTTGGCACACACTAAATTTTTATTTTCTCAGTACTAATTGAGAATCTACTTGGCTAGAACTAGCTTGCTCAGCACTCACTAATGAACTTAGTTAAGCTTTGTAGAAAACCTTGTTACAAATTACTCTTCCAATGTTTCTAAGTGTGACCAACCTCTATATCTTCAACTATGTTATCAATACATCATTTTACCATTTCTTTAATTGATCCTTTCTCTTCATTACAAAACCATAAATCAACCTTTCCCTTAGGTACTCTTGTTACATCTTGTTGGTTAAATCCTCTTCATCAATCAACTAAGTGGAAGTACATGGATCTTATAAGAAATTGTCATTCTAGAAAATAGTAGGTTTGACATCAATGACAAAAAAATGATTAAAAGAACTCTTCAACAACAATCTTCTTTCTTTCAAAAAATCTCCCTCTTTGATAGTATTCATTTCAATCAAATTTCTAACATCCCTTGCTCTTCCTTTTCCTCTTTCCCAATCCAACCTACATGACACCAAAACAAAAATCAATTGCAAAAATCCAAAGCTAAAGATCCAAAACAAAAAATGGATGCATCAAGCCATGGAAGAGAAGAAGAACCTAAAATAATGGAATTCCTTAGCTATAGGCCTAGGACTCAACATATGTCAATTGATCTGCACAAAGCCAAAATGGGAAAAGTTCGAATACTCACAGGAAAATTTTTGAATGTATTACTTGACGTGCAAATGAAACCCTAATTTTTCTACTGCCCACACTCATATCTTTAGTAATATAATACAATAAAATATTTTGGTCAAAAATTTTGGTACAAAAATAAGTGCAAATGTTCTAGTGAATGGATTTTACAACTTTGCAACTTAATTTTTTTGGAATATAATCTTATAGCACACGAATTTAAAAGCTTAACTTAGGGATATAGACATTTATATGTATAACCAAAGTTTTAGCATGTCCTTTTTCAAACTTGTAAACCAAAACCCTAATGACACTAAAAAATATTATCGTCTAAGTAAAATGAAGTTATCATTTTCTCTTTGGAACTGATGATAACCTATGAAACCTTAATCATCAAAAACTTACATCTTTTAGATTTTTAGAAGAGATCAAAATTTTAAATTTAGTGAAAATATAGGCTATCAGTGACTCTATCTAGGGATAATGAATAGCTAGAATTCTTGTAAGAATCTAGAATTTCTAGAAGAGTAGACCACCTTCTTGGTAAAACATGACAACATTTAGAGAGAAATGCCTGACAAGGGAGGGAGACAGAAAGAATAAACAAAAATAATAAGGTTGTACAAGTTTTATAGAATATACAAAACCCTAAACTAATATTCATGGAATTTTTTTACCTTTAATAGAAGTACTACTTCAAGAATTATCCATGAACTAGAAATTCAAGAATATCTTCAAATAGTTCTTTTATGAAATAGGAATCATTGCCCTAGTTCTCATGAATCAAATATGGAACTAACCAAATAGGATAACTTTTTTGATCTTTGTGTTTATCTTCTTGCCTAGCATTCCAAAGAAACACCAGATCCTCTAGTTTAAGTTTTCTTTCTATTGTCTTCTTGTCAAATAAGTGCTTCACCTAGACCTACAACTTAACATTTCCAGGAGAAGCATGTCTCCTAGTTTCATCCAGTTGTACAATATCATCCGTACTTATGGACATTTCATCAATGGTATCTTCATCATGTTTTTGGACAAAAATTTACATCCCACTTTAACTATTTTAGGGAAATATAGCTTTTATTCGATATACTAAATCAAATGGTGCACACCTTATGGCCTTATTTATTGTTACACTTTCTAGTAGGGATTGCTTCTACCCATTTTGTGAAATAATGAGTTGCTACCAAAATCCAAGAATGTCCTCCACTCAATTTATTTTCAATTTCACTTATAAGATAAATTTCCCATTGTTGAAATGGTGTTTGCACCTCTACTAGTCTCAATGGTAGATTACTAGAGAATTTAGTTTACCCGTGAAACTCTGACAAACATCACATGTTCTTACAAGCTCATGCATATCCTTAAAAATAGCAGTCCATGAAAATCCTTCTCTAATAACCTTATGAAATCTTGTCTTAACCATGTAGTGGCCTCCACATATTCCACCATGCATCTCATTCAAGATTATTATTGAATGTTCTTCATCAATACACTTAACTAGCACACCCTTCATATCTCTCTACCATATTTCCCTCTAATGATAACATACCTAATAGCTTGAAATTTTAAGGCTCTCTTCTTATTATCACTCAAATCTAGTGGAGATTTCATATATTTTAAGTAAAATTGTATTCCTTTGTACTAATCATAGGCATCCATGTCACATATTTCACTTTTACAATCATCATTAAGCCAGTTTATTTGGTTTCCTTAAAAATTAGCTTCTACCATTAGCTTAACAAGTCCATGCCCTCTTACCAAATTGGTAATTTTGATATCTATGCTAAATTACTTGATCCTATTGATCTATCTACATCTTCTCCCTAAGACTTTTTGTTGCAAGAATATATCTTTCACTACAGTGCTACAAAAGAAATCACGGTGGCTCCCATTAAATAACATGCAAATTCTTTTATAGCCTTAACCAATGCATAAGCCTATTTTTATGTTAATATCATACTTTAACTCTATAGCCTACAAAGACTTACTAAGAAAAGCCACAGGTTGTTCAAATCCATCTTCGCTCTTCTATAACAAAATTCCAGCAACATCATGAAATGAGGCAAAAGAGAAAAATATGGATTGTATTGGAATAATTAGGAGCCCTTAAGATAGGAGCATCCTTTATTGAATGCTTTATCTTTTGAAAATCCCTACTTGGTTCATCATCCCATTTGATTTCACAACCTTTCTTTAACATCTTCAAAATGGGTCTACTTAGCAAAATTTGTAACAAATCTCTTGAGAAAATCAATCTTCCTAAAGAAATATTGGTTACCTTTCACATTCTTAGGGTTCCAATAGCCTCTACCCTCTCTGGGTCTATCCCTATTCCTTTGTTTCCAAAAAAATGACCTAATAATATACCTTTAGTGATTCCAAAAGCACATTTTCTTGGGTTCAAAGAAATGTAATATTCAATATCTCTAGTAAATACCTTTGCTAGATGTATACAGTGGTCATTCTCTTTCTTTGAATATGTTGTTATATCATCTTGGTATACCAAGAGAAACTTGTCAATGATATCTACAAAATCCACATCCATGGCTCTCTAGAAAGTAGCACTACCATTGGTCCAACCAAACGACATGCTACTATAGATATATGTTCCCAAGTTGTTGTAAATGTAGTCTTGTACTATTTTGATTCTTTGAAAACCACCTAATTGTACCCAGAGAAACCATCCATCATGGGTATCAATTAAGATCTAGTGATTATCTACAAAATAGCTTCCATATTAGGAAAACCATAATTATACTTTAGTGAAGAGATGCTCAAATTTCTAAAATCAGCACATAATCTTATGTCACCATTTTTCTTTCTCACAAGAACCAAATTTGACACCCAAGAAGAATTTCCAATTGGCTTCATGATCCTTGCATCCATCAACTTTATCAACTCTTCTTACATTTTTGGTGTTGGAGTTAGATTGATGGTCCTCTATTTCTGTCTAAAACGTCTAGCACCTTCTTTCAATGGGATTTCATGCTGGAAGAGATCCTCTCTATAGGCCTTTAAATTATCATATGATTGGGCAAGTACATGTTTGTATTTCTTCAATAAATAAATCAAAATCTTCCTCATCTTAGGAGATAGCTTCCTTCCTATATACACCTTCTTAGGTTCTTCTTTGGTTCCAAGGTTTATCTCTTCTAAATCATTTGCATCATGCTCTTTATAATTTGTTCTAGATCTATCACAGTTGTCAAAAATAGTTTCTAACAAAACCAATCCCTTAGGAATCTTTTCTCTTTTCAATTCAACAAGTTCTTCACCTAAAATGGTATACTTGCGATTTATTATTTCCAGAAGTGTTGCATAATCAATCTCTTGTCACCATAGCTTTAGCAATTTACATACTAAACACCATGGAGAATCATCTCTCATGTTAATAAAGTCCTTTTGAATGGTATTGAGGGTATTTTTCTCACTAGTATTCTTTGCAAGAGGAACAATAGGTTTCCAATCCTTCTATTGGGTATTGTAGGGATAGTTTTACATCCTATTTTGTTTGTTGAAATTGTTGAACTATGATTTATCACTAGTATTTTTCATTAATAATATTTCTAGTTGGATGATTTATATTGTTCAACAAGTTCAAAATTTGATCCATCTTATCCTCTGCCTTCTTATTTGCAATAAGCTTATTACTTTCCTTTTTGTTGTTGTGATGGTTAAAAAGTTTTGGACCATCTCTTCATCCTAGCTTTCTAGAAGCTTTCCTATTATTCTCAATATTTAGATATATTCTGAAAGCATCTATTAATTCTTTAGGATGTTTATCCCTCAAGATGTAAACCATCTTACAATCAAAAGCATTCAAATATGTTGTAAGATAGACACTTTCCTCAAATCTCATCACTTGGAACAACTTGTACATTCCCTTTTCAAATATGACATTAGGATGAAATCTAGATTCATTTTATTTTTTCTTTAAATAATTGAATTCATTCAATGGTTATGTGGAGGATCATGGTGTACCAAAAAGTAGTGATGCAAAAAAAGGTAATCCTGAGATGCCTCAAAGCATTTCAAAATCTATTAAAACCTTTTTCCCGCTCATCCTGATACTAAACAAAAACAATTAATACCTTAATAAGACCTACTACATCTTTTGATACCAAACATATATGGTCAACTTTAAAAACATCTCAAAAATGTGTTTGTGGCCTATTCTTGTGTGCTTTTTACTTCAAACATGTAGCTGATGACTTTTTCTTTCACAAAAATTTGATGAAATGAAAAGGATTTCTTAATAATGGTTTTAGTTTTCCATAAATGTATGGTTTGTCAAATTACAGGTTCAGTAAATAATTATTACTTATTTTCTAATGAAATTATGTATAAAGTGTTGATTGACACACTACTTGAAAAACAGCTATAACATTCAAATGGTATACATTTTTGAAATCCAAAAGATGCATCACATTCGAAGCTTATTCTACTATAACAAAAAATTTATAAAAAAAAAAAAATTGCAAAGTTTTGAATTAGTTAAGGTGGCTAGAGACAAGAAATTTTTTTTTCCAAAAATACTAATGTACAAAATTAATAATAATTTATTTATTTAAAATAAAAATGCACAAAAATATGTGTCAAATCTAGGCATGAGTCTACTTCTATCTAGAATATTATTTTAAAATGGTATCATTTTATTTTGATTAAGGTAGCCAGATAGATGTGTACTTATTTTTTTTTTGTACTATTACATTAAAATTTAAAATTTTGACCAATAATTTTTATTTTTTCTCATAAGAGCTAGTAGTTTAGAAACTAAATTCAATTTCCTAGAGATTCTTTTCTCTTAGCTTTTTGATACACAGCGTATAACAAATAGAAAATTTCATGTTAACTTGACATAACCCTGATTTGTTAATTTTTTATTGTCACTTAAGAAAATAGTTTGGTTGACTGTGATCTTGTACATACCCCAATATAAAACTAGCATTAGTATTATCCCCATATTTCTCCTTGAAACACTTTTCAAAATCATCCCAAGAACTAATATTGTCCTTAGGTAATCTCCTATACCAATCCCTAGCATCTTCTATGAGAGAATGTACATAAAACTTCATAAACACATATTCATGTTTAACTTCATAATCATTCAACATGTCTTTAATTTTTCTAAGGCATTCTTCACAACTGATAGCATTATTTCCTAAAAAATTAGCATCCTTATCTCTCAAATCATTTGGGACAGGGTTTGGATGACTAGGGATCCATAGGAAAGACATTTGTTTATATATTTTCATATAAATAGGTTTCTTTGTGAAACCTACTATGCTTGTAGAACTAGGTCCAACAACTTGACTTAAACATTCATTTTTCCTAGCTGCCCCTAGCTTTTTGCACTATTATGGTAGAAGAAGAAGATGGGCCAGATTGAGAAGTAGTGACATTTCTCATTGTAGGACCATGAGGAGTACTAGAAGGCATTCTTAATGAAGGATGACCCTAACTTGTATTCAAACCAAAGGCAGATTTTAGAAATTCAATTGTGTTCTTCATTTATGTTGATTAAGCTTCATTCTCCACCTTGTCAAGTTCTTTACCAAAATCTTCAGACTCCTTATCCTTTTCCAATTCTAAATGTATATTAGACATGGTAGGGGCATTTTTGGGTACAACAATTGGTTCATTTATCATAACACCAGTTACCTTTTTCTTACCCTTATCAATAGCTTTGTTGGTAAGATCTGTTATATTACCATCAATTTTATCCCCAATGGGTTTATATGGATGGATGTATACAAGCACAAGACCCCCATTCTCTTGTATAGTTCACTCACACTCTTCAACTTTAAATTTAATTTCCCCAATATTTTTAAAAATATCTAAATGTAAAGAAGTAGACTTATCTTCAAACTTCTTATTTTATTCTTTTAATGAAACCATTCTTCTAAGAAGGTTTTCTTTCTCAATCAAAGAATTCATAGTAATTTTCTCTTTCTCCTTTTCCAAATGTATGATTTTGGTATCTTCTTCAACAACTTTCTTCCTAAGTGCTTCTACTTCTATTAGTACTATTAGCCATTTTTTCCCTTCTACCAAAAAAACTGAACACTTGAGTGGCAAATATGTCTAATGGTTAATTGAACTTTTCAAATTTGAATTATCTTGCATACCTTAAAGGAATGAAAAAGCCTTGGTATTTTCCTTATATCCCTTAGTTTTTTAAGACTACTACATTTTCATGTTATATCTTATAAACATTCCAAGTTGGGGCAGCATGATTACTTCTTCATCACCTAGTCATAGGTTGTTAACACTTAATACTCAAATAGGCCGTGAAGGTGTGAAATGGTTAAATCTTTAGTTAGTGCATCTTTAGAGAATTTCATGCTAGCTATTAGTAACTATTTGTGAGGATGTGAGAGGCATAGACATCTTCTGTTGACTTTTTCTCGACCGTTAGATCTTATTGGATCAACGGCTAGCATATGCACACTTTTTGAAAGTGTATCATCTTTAGCCACTACATGGAAATGAAAAGCTGCTGTGTGGACTTGTGTGGAAATGATGATGCCTAATTGGTCAAAAGTGTAGATTATGTCAAATTTCTTCTACCTTTCTCGATCATCAGATCTTGTTGGATTGATAGTTGACATATGGGTTCTTTCAAAAGGTGTAGAATGTTTAACCAATCCAAGATTATGCTACTTGGACATATTTCACATGTGGCACATTCTAGGAAGGATTGAAGCTTAATAGGAAATGGTAAGACCAATTTTCTAATGAATTTCATAGATTAATTGATCAAGCTAAAGTGTTTTCATTTGACATGTCTCTTTCAAAGTAGCTAATGATATTCAAGTGGTAATGTTGTGATCATCCTTTGGATTGCATAGTCATAATGGATTAAGGGGTGATCATGGTTAATGCCTCAATACAATGAATGCCAAGTTGTTCATTGGTTTTCAAGGTTAATTTTTTACTTTAGGTAAGTTGCAATAGTGCGTATATGGAATAAAAGGTGTTCCAAAGTTTGAATAGTTGCACCATTGCGAGGCATGAAATGTTAATGGTTAATCTATTTTTGAAGGAATTATTGTCACAAAATCTTGCACCCTTACCTAAAGTTATAACCTAAAAGAAACCTTCTGAAACATAGAAACAATATTTAACTTGTGGGACTTGAACAACTAGTTTGAGTCTTTGGAGAAGGTTGGTTTTCTTACTATCAGGGTGAACCTAACTAGTTCTTTAGAGGAAAAGGGAGAAGAAATTCATGAAAGAAAACTACCTATTCTAATCTAAGAGAAGGTGATACACCAAATAATATGTTAAACCTTATCTCTGGCTAATAATGCATAGTTCATCAATATAACCTCAAAATATATAGATTCAATTATTGCAAAAGCTTTTCAACAATATGTTGTTTGGAAACCAAAAGAATTCTATAAGGAAGAGATTTCATTCTATATCATTCCAAGGACAAGTAGATACAATCATATAGTTAAAAAATAAAGGCAATAGATTAACACAAGGCAAGAAGGTATTGCATAGTATATTAATGGAAGAATGAGATACAATGGAGGAGTATATTAACTCAAGGTCAAAGAAAATTATAGTACTAGAGAATAGAATTCAATGCTATAGAATTATAGAAAGGATGAACCCTTGGAAAAGGTCCAAACCTTTTTTTATAGTTCAAGAATAACTAAGAAAATTCTACTAGAAGCCAAAATCAACCAATGTCATTAAGGTTGTAGAGAAAACTTATTGCAAATACAAAGAGATTTGATCAGATGCACACCCATATATAGAAATCTAATCCCTATGCACATATTCAAACTTGGAAGGGATAGAAACAATGGCCATAACTAAAAGATTGGGTAGATAGATAACCCAAAGTAGCAAGAGGACATAAAATAAATTCACTAGGAATGGGAAACACAAAATAATAGATGTAAATGATCAAGAAGATTGGTCTGGTCATCAAAGAGTCACTTGTTATGTGTTTTTAGTCATTGCTAAATCAAATATGTTAGCAAGTCACACAAAATCAATTGTCCAATCTACCATGTGGCCCAATGATATTAAAAGATTTTTTTAGCTCACCCCAACATTCAAACTTACATTGATCCATGCCTTTTCCCTAGTTGTAGCTTCACAACCTTTATCTTCATTATCCATCTTAACTTGAAAAGCCATGACACCATCAACTAAATGCTATCAAAATTCTATAACTTGACATCACATTATTCCTTTAAATATTGTGACTTTGCAACTGAATGATTTTAACCCTTCTAACTATGTGATGATGTGAGATCAAAGAATTGCCTTGGTTGCATCCTCATAGCCTAAAATTGACATAGCATAAAATTCCTATGACCTTGCAAAATATGAACTTATCTGTCTATTGGATGTATTACTGCATCATCTCAACTTAAAATTTGACCTCACTACTTCACCCTACAATGATATTGGGATAATGATATTGTGACATGCGAAATGGTGGGCTAGGTATATGTGTTCCCTTTATTGCTTGGTCACTTGAGTTAAGGTCTTACTTAGGGTTTAAGTTGTGAAGTAGAAAATGCCTTAATTCATGGCTTTGCATGGTTAAATTGTTAACTCATGGTTTGGGTTATGGGACCATGAATGCCTTCATCACATAATTTTTGGGGTTTATAGCCAGTGAAGGAATCAAGTTGTAAAGTAATGATATACATGGAAACACATCATTGCAAGGTTAAGTAGTGATCTTAAACTTTAAGTTGCAATGTTGTGGTAATACATCTAATAGATAGTTAAGTTCATTTTCACAAGCTTGCAAGCATTTTATGCTATCTCAATTTTAGGTTATGAGGATGCAACTAGGAAAATTCAATGATCTTGCATCATCACATGGTTAGAAGGTTTTTAAGCCTAAACTACACTGATGATGAAAAGGGTTAAAATCATGTAGTCAAAAGGTCATGACAATTAAGTGAATAATGTGTTGTTAAACTATGAAATGATGATAAATAGTTAGTTTGATGGTGTCACATCTTTGTAAGGTTAAAATGGCCAATGAAGATAAAAGTGGTGAAGTTGAGACTAAGGTAAATGCATGAGTCAACATAAGTTTAAATGTTGGGGTGAGCTGAAAAAATGTTTTAATATCATTGGGCAATGTGGTAGGTTGGAGAATTGATTTTGTTTGACTTGCTAACATATCTAATTTTGAAATGATAAAAAACACATAACTAGTGGCTCTTTAATGGCCAGTTTGATTTTCTTGATTCTCTACAACTACTATTTTGTATTCCCCATGCCTAGTGAATGTATCTTATGTCCTCCTACTAATTTTGGTTATTATCTACCCAATATTTCAATTATAGCCACTATTTCTATCCCTTCCAAGGTTGAATATGTGTATAAGGATCAAAATTCTACATATGGGTGTGCACCTGATCAAATCTCTTGAGATTTGCAATCATTGTTCCATGCAACCTTAACAGCAATGGTTGGATTTTGGCTTGTGGTAGAAGTTTCTTAGTTACACTTAAACTATAAAAGTATGTTTTGGACCCTTTCCAAGGGTTGATCTTTTCTCAAATTCCATAGCATTGTATTATATGCTCTATGATGGGGACACAACCCAAGAACAGAATGGAACCAACAGAAAGGGAAAATTATATTAACTGAGAAAATAAGCTAGTACAAATAGTGCAGAGAAAATAAACTTCAAAACATGCCCTAAGGCTTACAATAGCATAAATCTGGAGAATATTTCTCCTTTTAGCACCCCCTCTCAAACTCCACTCCGAACTGCCTTTTACAATGCCAGAAATCTCCTTAAATAGACCCCAGAGGGTTAAGGACTAGGAGTACATTCTAGAAAGTGCTAGTAGGTATCCACCGATGAAATAGAAGGTTTCGAAAGCTGCGTTAGAAGTTGGTGCAAATCTAGAAGAATCCAAAAACGGTAACCGAACTTTCGGGAGGCATAACTTTTCAACCGTAGCTCCGATTGACGAACCGTTTACATTTTCAAAAAGCTCTCGAAGTGCTCTATAGCCCTATGGACAAGCTTTGCTCATCCCCCATTTTTGACCCTTTTCGAGGTCATTTAATGCCCAAAACCTGACTTTGAATCATTCTTAGGAGGTCTCCAAAACTCGAAAAACTGCAATAACTTTCAAACCGTGGGGCCTATTGACCTGATTCCTTTTCTAGAATGCTCTAAATCATGATTACATTCATCTGGATAATTCACACCTTCTAGTTTACCAAAATGATGGCCCAAATACATGCTCCTATTTTTTTGGGGGATTTTCAAATGCACTGATAGTTGAACTATGAGAGTTGGAACCTTTATTTGAGCCAAATGGGTATCCAAAAAAGTAAAGACATGAAACAGAAACTAAGTCTAAGTACATTTTTTGGGTGACATAGGATTGCCCTTATACCTCTAGATGCTCCTGCATCACTCTACTACTATAATTTTCTTTTCCTCTAAGTTAACATGTACTCCTCTATCATATCTCTTTCTTTCATTAATATATTGTGCAATACCTGCTTTCCTTGTGCTAATATATTGTCTTTATTTTTCAACTATATGATTGTATCTACTTGGCATTGAACAATATAGATTGATTTCTCTTCCTTATAGCATTATTTTGGTTCCTAATATACATATATTTGTTGAGTTAAGCAAGGATTGAATTTGTATATTTTCAAGTTATATTGATGAACTATGCATTCTTAAGCATGTTGTAATGTGGAGCCTAATTAGACTTAGATGTTTATTCGATGCAATTTTCCTCCAGATTATTTCTTCCTTATATTGTAAAAGGAATCAACTACTATTTTTCTATTATTCTAGCCCTAATTTTGTAAGGGGAAAAAGCTTGTATAAAAAGGCTTAGGGTTAGGGATTTCATTATGAATGTTGATATTGTGGCTTCTATCAATGGTATTGAGCTATAAGGGATTATAGATTGTAATTAAGTTGTCATCACTAGATAATAATAATATTAGACTTGGTATTGGTGGATGTTTCCTAGGGATTGGGTGAGCCATGTTGAATCTTGGTGTCTTGTGTTCTCTTTCATTCAATCTACTATTTTTTGGTATTGGTTATATTTTCATGTAACTATTATTTTTGTCTAAGGTTAATCCTAATAAGTGGTATCAAAGCCAAAAAGTTGTCATTTTTTATTTAGTTAGACTATCATCTTTTTTTTTTGTGATCCTTTGCAGAAAGGTCTCATGCTTGAGTGGGACCAATGGCAGATGCGAATAAGCTAAGGGTTGACAAGTTTAATAGGTAGAACTTTCAATTATGGAAAATGAAAATGGGGGACTATCTTTATTAGAAGGATTTATGGAAGCCATTGGAAAGAAAATCCAAGAATTAGGGATCTATGACAAATGACAACTAGGATCTTTTCGAAAGAAAGGCACTTGGAAGCATTTAATTATGCCTAGCACCATTCATAGCATTTAATATTATAAAAAGAGAAGACAATAGAAGAATTGATGCAAACCATAGCAAAACTATATGAAAAACCATTGGCATCGAACAAGGAATTTCTCATGAAGTGTTTACTTAATATGGAAATTGCAAAAGGTGGATCTATTGTAGATCATTGAAATGAGTTTAATACAATTACTAGCCAATTATCTTCTATGGGTATCAATTTTTATGAAGAAATTAGGGTTCTCTTGATTTTATGTGCTTTTCCTAAAGCATAGAATGGCTTGGTAATGACTATGAGTAATTATGTTTCTAGATCTAGTACCCTAAAATATGATGATTTGATTAGTTTGAATGCACAAAGTAGAGGTAAAATGACTAAGAGGAAATAATTTTGGAAATCATGGAAAATCAAGAGAAAAGTCAAAGGGGAAGAGGTTTCAATGTAGAGGACTAAGAGATTGTTGGTACTATGAGAAATCTAGGCATAAGAAGAAAGATTGTTGGACTCGAAAGAATAATGAAGGAGATAAACCAAAAGGGAACAAGGAGGAAAATGTGGTAAGTAAAAAATCTAAAGAGGATGCTTTGCCCCAATCTTTAGAAAGTTTTTATTATTCATGGATTTTAGATTCTGGTGCTTCATTTCATGCTACACCTCATAAAGGTTATTTCATTGATTATGTCCAAGGGGATTTTGGGCTTGTTTATTTGGGGTATAATGAACCCTATCAAATTGTTGGAAAGGGAAAAATAAGATTAAGTTGCAGAATGGGAATCATCAGCTACTACATGATGTAAGACATGTTCCAAGGCTGAGTAGGAATTCAATTTTAATTGAGAAACTCAGTGATGAGGGTTGTGTAGTTACTTTTAATGATAAAAATTTGAAGGTTGCAAAAGGTTCTCTTGTAGTAGTAAAAGGTGTGAAAATAGGAACCTTACATCTTTGTACATGTCATATTGTTCCTTCTACTTTGATTGTTTCACTCAGAAACCATTACTATAGTTGAGCAGGGAGAACAAATAGCTATTGTAGATTATAATACAATGTTGTGGCACAATAGACTTGGGCACATGAGTGAGAAAGGAATGAAATTACTTCATTGAAAGAATGTTTTACTATGTTTGAAATGTGTTAATATGGATTTCTATGAAAGTTGTGTGTATGGAAAACAAAAGAGAGTGAGTTTTGTGAAGATTGGGAAGGAAAATAAAAGTGAGAGATTACAACTTGTGCATATAGACATATGGGGACCAACTCAAGTATCTTCCATTGATGGCTCTCATTATTATGTTACATTTATTGATGATGCAACTAGAAATATATGGATTTATTTTCTTAGATAGAAATCTAATGTATTTCAAACTTTTAAGAAACAAAAATGCTTGGTTGAAAATGAGACTAGAAAGAAATTAAAATGTCCTAGATCTAATAATGGTGGTGAGTATTGCAGTCATGAATTTGAAGAGTATTTCTCTTCTAATGGTATTTATAGATAGAAAACTATTCAAAGGACTCCATAGGAAAATGGAGTGGTTGAACAAATGAACAAGACTATAATGGAGCGTACAACAAGCATGAGGTTGAATGTAGGGTTTCCCGTAAACATGTGAGTGGAGGTTGTTAATACTACTTTATATTTGATTAATAGAGCTCCCTCTACACCTTTGGGTTGTGATACTCTAGAAGAAGCATGGAATAGTAAGAAGGCAAGTTTTTTATTTTTTCAGAATCTTTGGTTCAGAAGCATTTGCTCATATAGATTCTAAAAATAGAACCAAGTTAGAAGCTAATCTGAAGAAATGTATATTTGTAGGATATAGCATTAATGAATTTGGTTATAGGCTTTGGGATTTTGAAATTCATAAAATTATAAGTACGGATGTCATATTCAATGAGAAGGTGTTGTACAAAGATCTATTGCAGCAACATGAGAAGAAATATAAATGATTATGTAGTGCTAGATGATACTCTAAAAGTTGATGTTCCAACAATTCCTCATGATGTGCAACAATTGCAACAACAAATACCACACACTCCGCTGAATGTTAGATAGTCAACAAGGATGATTAAACCTTTGAAAATATTTGCTCCTTCCTTGTATTCTATTTTACTTACTAATGATGGTGAACCTAAATGTTATGATGAAGTTGTGTAGGTGGATACAAAGATTCAATGAGAGTCTACAATGAAAGAAAAAATTGACTCTTTGTTGAAAATGGGATTTATGCAAGTTGTCTATAGGTAAAAAGGCTTTACAAATTAAGTGGGTCTATAGGTTGAAAGAAGAGGATGGAAGTAAGAAAAAATTTAAAGCCATGTTAGTTGTAAAAGGATTTGGAAAGAAAAAAGGCATCAATTTAATGAGATATTCTCTTTTATTGTTAAAATGACTTCTATTCATACTATTTAAAGTATTGTGGCCATTGAAGATCTAAATTTGGAGTAGCTTGATGTTAAAATAGCCTTCCTTCATTGTGATTTGGATTAAGAGATATATATGGCTCAACCATAGGGATTTGAGGTAAAGGTAAGGAAAAATTACTGTGCAAATTGAAGAAAATTTCATATGGCATGAAGCAAACACCTCGACAATGGTATCTGAAATCTGATAGTTTTATGCATGAACATATATATAGCAGGTGTCATTCAGATTTTTTTTTTATTTTAAGAGGTTGGATGATGAAAACTACATTATTTTATATTTATATGTTGATGATATGCTTGTAGTTGTGTCTAGCATGGATTATATTAAGGGGTTGAAATGCCAATTAGCACACACATTTGCTATGAAGGATTTGGGGGCATAAAAAAAAAATCCTTGGTATGAAGATTTGCAAAGATAAGAAGAAAAATAAATTGAAATTATCATAGGCTAATTATATTGAGAAGGTGTTGCAACATTTCTCTATAGAGAAAGCTAAAGTTGTTAGCACACCTTTACCTAGTTATTTGAAGTTGACTAAGGAGATGTGTCCTGGAAAATAAGAAGAGAAGAAAAATATGTCTAAGGTACCTTATACTTCAGCTGTAGTAAGCTTGATGTATGCTATGGTATGTACTAGGCTACATATTGCACATGCAGTGAGAGTTGTTAGTAGGTATATGAGTCATCTAGGGCTTGAGCATTGCAATATAATTAAATGGATTCTCGAATATTTGAGAGGAACATCCAATAAGTGTTTACACTTTGAGGGCTCTACAACTAATTTACAAGGCTATGTTTCCTTAGATTTGGTAGGGGATATTGACACTAGGTGGAGTACTATAGGTTATGTATTTATTATTGGTGGTGCAACTGTGAGCTGGGTTTCTAGGTTACAAAAGGTTATTGCTTTATCCACTATAGAGGTAGATTATGTTGCTACTACAAAGGAAGCTAAGGAGATGATATGGCTTTAGTTCTTCTTGGTAGAATTTGGTCACCCTTAGAATGATAATTATTTGTTTACAGATAGTCAAAGTGTCATTCATCTTGTAAAGAATTCAGCTTTGCATTCAAAGTCAAAACACATACCATTATACCATTTCATTCGGTCAATTTTGGATGATTGATAGTTAAAGCTGGAGAAGATACATACAAATGATAATCCTATAGATATTTTTACAAAGGTTGTGACAAGGGAGAAGCTAAATTCCTCTTCAACTTCAATTGGTCTTCTAGACTGGATAGAATAAAAGAAAAATAGAGTCCATGGTGGTTTGATATTATAGTGGGAGCTACCAGTTTAGCAGTACTATTATTAGTCTCCAAGTGGGTGGTTATTATTGTGGAGTCTGATTAGTCTCCAAGTGGAATTTTGTTGTGGTGTGGAGCCTAATCAGACTCAAAGGTTTATTCAACACGATTTTCCTCTAGATTATTTCTATGTGGGTTTAGGGGCAGAGCCCCCAAGATGGAGTCAAGGGGCAATGCCCCTTTAGGGTCTTGGGGTAGTGCCTCATGTGCACTTCCTATCATAGTACATGGTGGGTCAAGGGGTAACACCCTCATAGGGGGTCTTCAAGGGTAATTCCCTCGAAGATAAAAAATCCCTTATATTGTAAAAGGCATCGACTACTTTTTTCTATTATTCTAGCCCTAATTTGTAAGTGGCAAAAGCTTGTATAAAAAAGCTTAGGGTTAGGGATTTCATTATGAATGGTGATATTTTAGCTTCTTGTGTTAGTATTAAGCTATAAGGGATTATCAATTGTAATCAAGTTGTAATCATCAGATAATAATAATATTGGAATTTTTGTTGGTGGACATAGCCCAAGGATTGGGTGAACCACCTTAAATCTTGGTGTCTTGTGTCCTCTTTTATGTGATCTACTATTTTCTGGTATTGGTTATATTTGCATGTAACAATTATTTATGTCTAAGGTTAATCCTAACAAAGTAGAGATAAGGTTGCACATAGTCTTTGTTGTATCACCTATTAGATTAGAATGCATTGTTTTATTCCATGCATTACTTCTCCCTTTTCCTCTCAAGAACTAGTTAGTTACATCCTAATATTAAGGAAACTGACCTTCTCTTGAGGCTCAATCTTTTTGTTTAAGTCCCACAACTTGAAGATTATTTCCATGTTTCATAAGGTTGCCTTTAGTGAAAAACTTTAGGCAAGGGTGTAAGCTTTTGTGACAACAGTTTTTGGCATGCTCGATGGCACTAATATTGATGCATTCTATGTTTACTAGTGTCAAAGAAGATAAATTCAAATATATGCTCTAGAGATAGTGTTTCTCTTAGTGTCTCAAGCCTTCAAGAGGTTCATTTTACAAGTACTTTGCAACACTACTCTACTAATACATCTAGTTTCAGACTAAAGTTGTTTTGATTCATGCCCAAGGCTCACACAAGAGAATCTTCTAGAGGTAACTTCCAATATATTGAGCTTTCATTCTCAAACCCCAGAAAGAAAAAAGATAGTCAATCTATCACCAGTCAGGAGTACTAAAGATGTACATACACCTACAAGATCCATCTCTACCCCTGCTACTATTAGATCACAACCTAGAATACCATCTTCCCATATAAATAGATCACTTATTTATATGGCTAGAGTTAATGATTTTTCCACCTTAAATGGTGGAAGTCCCCTCCAATTAGCTCAAAGACATGATATTCTAGTTTCTACGCTTAAAAGTATACCTAAATTTACCAGTAAAACCTCCATTTCTCCCTTAGAACACATTCAAGAATTTTCAACTATCTGCAACATACATGGTGTTGTAGAAGATGACATTGTTGTTAGGTTGCTAGCTTCATCTTTGAAAGAGAAGGCCATATAGTGGTATAGAGGTTTGGCTCCAAACTCTATTACTGATTGGGATGGGTTAGGAGATGGGTTTTCTAAACACTTTGAAGATAAGAGTGATCATCTATCACTCTTGAAGAAGCTAACAAGTATCAAGAGGGAACCCTAGGCATACTTGACTAATTTTAATTATAGATTTTAGAAAACATGGGATAGAATACCCAATGTAGTTATTCCTTCTTTTGGTAATTCTTTCTTGTATTATCTTACAAGCTTTAATAGTGATATTGCTACCACTCTACAACTCATGGGAGGAGGCACTTTGCCTAATGCCTATGCAACTTCTATGAGGGAAAATAATATATTGATACAAGGAGAAAAATTAGCTCCAAGGCCTCCAAAACCTTTCTTCCTATATATCCCCAATCATTGGCCCACAGTAGCCTCTATCCCTACTTCCTCTACAAGCCAACATCTTTCTCTAGCCCTAGTAGCTTCCAAATCTTCTAGTGAGTATGCAGAGTTGAGAGATATGATGCAATCCTTGATGTTGAGTAATCAAAAATTGGAAGACCAGGGCTCAAAGATAGGAAAGAAATTGTAGGATCAAGAAAAGAAGTTGGAGGACAATTTCTCAATAGTCTAGAACATAAGAAACAATGTAGTGGCCTTGGAAAGGTAGCAAACTAAAAATGTTAGGCCTCCCCAACATCATTTTCAAAACCCCACATATAATAGGTCTATTGGAAATATCTCTTTCACAAATATAAACCCAAATCTAGTGAAGATGTTAGTTCCTAGAAATAATCTTGCTTAGGACCAAGACTTTTTTCCCTCATACAATTATTCATATAGTCATTGCATGTGCCAAAAAGTAGAATCATACCTAACTTTAACCACTCAAGACCAAGAATTAGGACAACAATATAATTCCCTTGTGCTACTAATATTTTCCATTTGTAGTACCAAGGTGATTATTCTTTCATGAACCATTAACGAGGAAAATATTGCCATAGTTATCAGGATGCTATAGCTCACAACACCAAAAGGAAGAGAAGAGCTATTGAGGATGTTATCCCTTGTCCACCTAATCAAGATTCAACTTTAGGAGTTTCTCCTCATGCTCCAATAATGAATACATAACCAAGTGTAGCTACCCAACATTAGCAAGACACAAATAGAGGGAAGCCCAATAAATCTCAGCTTGCTCATGTTCAGTCATTTTCCCTTGCAGTCCTTATAGCTCCAATCAAAGTAGTTGGTATTCCTCTTAGAATTGTGGATCAAATGAAGAGGACCAATTTTATTGTCCCTGTGTCAGATGTTGTTACTACTATACCATCACAAAGGGTTCTACTACAATAGGAGCCAGAAACCATGAGGGTGGAAGATTGGTAACCTACTTCAAAAGATGCTATAAGAATAGTGTAGCCAAGAAAAGATGGAGAATAAAGTAAGAAAAGAAGACCTCTTCCTTTCTATGTATCTTTAATCATCAGAGATAAACTAGTTCATAATTGCATGATTAATTCAAGGGATAGTAGTTATGTAATGCCTAGGTGTGTAGCTAACCTCATGGGTATCAAATATGAGCCAATGATTAGAGATGTGTTCCAGTTATATGGAAGCTCTATCAAGATAGTAGGAATCTTGAAAAATGTAGAAATGGCATTGCCTATTTGCCCTAGTTTTACTATTATAGAAGATATATCAGTAGTTTAGGTCAAACCACATTTTTCAATCTATCCTTCTAGAGACATTACTACACAAGTAGGTGGCTATATTTCATGTGATTGGTCTTACATATTTTTTAGAACAAGGTATGGAACAAAATCTTCCATAAGAGAAGAGCCTCTAGCCCTCAATTATATAGAGACCAATACTCCAAGTCCCATCAATATGGAATGCACTATCCATGAGATAGATGATAAAGACATGGCCCAAGATCCTGCTACTTCTTTGGTAGAAGTGTCTGACTATCACTTGGATGAGTAGGCCACTGCTTATAAATCTGACCTAGTGCAAGAGGCTAGGGAGGCAAGTCTTGGAACCTATTGCATTCTTGAGGAAGATGCTTCTATTCCAAATCTCATGAGGATAAAAGAAAATACAAGTGGATTTTGGAGTTTGTTCTTTGATGGATCAAGGAATAAAAATGTTTCAGGTGCTGGTGTCATGCTTATTTCCCTGAATTGGAGAAATATTATTTCTTGTATAGACTCCAATTTAGTTATGCCAATAATGTGTTAGAATATGAAGCACTAATTTAGGGCCATCAATTGGCACAAATGAGAGGCATTCAATCTTTGAAGGTATATGGGTACAGTGAGTTGGTTGTTCATCAAGTTAGAAATCAAAATATTACAAATTAAAACATTCTCAAATCATGAAAGCATATGATATGGGATTTTCTTGAGAGCTTTCAAGCATTCAACATCTAGAGGATAATTAGAAGAGGAAATAAACATGCTAATAGGCTCACAAAAATTTCTCCTTCTTATGATTTACTGGAGCATGTTTAGGTTGAAAAGGAGCAACACATCAGAGTTGTTGTAAGGCCTACAATCCTAGACAACAATACCAATTGGCATGTTTTTTTACTCGATGTGAAAATTGTCAATTTTCTACAAAGTAAGGTAGAATTCTTAGAGAGGAACCAATCCCAATTACAAGGCTATTATGGTGATCAAATCATTAACCTTAGCTCTAACAAGTTTCCCAAGGGTTTAATCACCTTGGAGAGTATCTTCAATATTGATGATTAGGCTAGGAGCAAAAGTATTAATTTGGTTGCCAAAAAAGATGATCACATACCAGTTGTTGTTGTTAAGGGGAGGACTCTCAATATGGGAGAGGTATATTCTAAAATTGAATAAGAAAATTTTGTTCATCTATCTCAGGAGTTTTATGGTATATTTTCTTGGACATATGATGATTTAAATGGTTTTGACCCAAGTTTATATTTGAATGATAATGCCAAACCTATTAGAAAAAAACAAAGGCCAATATAATTTTTTCTATTAAGCATTCCTCTTGGGTAGCTAACCGTGTTCCTATCAGGAAGAGGAGTGGGGAGATTAGACTATGTGTAGATTTTAGAGATCTGAACAAGTTCTCTCTCAAATATCACCATCTTCTCCTTTATGTGGAACATATATTATCCAGAGTTAGTGGTGCAAAAATATGTTATTTCTTGGATGGGTTTTTAGGTTACAACCAAGTATGTTAGAAGCAATAGTCCACAAAGTTAACTGGCTAGGGGGGGGCGGGGTGGTGGTCTATTATCCATCAATTAAAACACTTGTTTTGTTCGAAAAAAGTTAACTATTCAACCAAAGTAAATAGAAACCATACAAAGATGTACATAAAAAATTACACCAGATATGTTGACTACGGAAACCCTTGATCAGAGGGAAAACCCTAGTGGGAATGATGCCCATAAGATAATGTAATAATATGAATATTCCTTGTTAGAGGATGGAACCTATTAGGAGTCTATAAGAATATTTAGTATCATAAGTCCATATTAGGAGACTTTGAATCCTTGTTAGGAGATTCCAACCCTATTAACAGTTGTGCCAACTATGTTAGGAGTTGTAGTACAATGTATGCAAGAAGAGCCCACTACCAAAACATGCAATTTCAACTACAAGAAGAGCTCATTGCTCAAACAAATAGTTTACTAGTATTTCCTTCTTTCCTTGTTCTTTCCTCTATCCTATCAATTGAACCAATCTCTATTAGACCTTGTAGACTAGGTCACAAACCTCAAATCCAAATACCAAACCATGGATTTCTTAGCAAAATCTTGGCAATGAAGATTCCTTCACTTCTACACTACTCTACTCAACTTCACATTTCACACTCTCTACTACTTTCCAAACGTTCAGAATTCACATGTGCATGCCATGATAAAGGAAAATATCCTTCCTTTAGACCAAGTTCGTTAAACAATTCTTTGAGTTGACTATTAGTCCTACTAAATTAATTATTATAAGACGACATTAAGAATGCATTACACTTAGCAATAACACAAATCTTCTGCCTTGCAACTTGTAAAAAATTTCATATATGCAAAATTATGATGAGTGAGATTACCCACATCATCCTCAACATGTCTTCTCCATGTCCTCAAACTTGATCCTCAAGTTATGAACTTTGTTAAGAGATATAACAAGTTTACTAGAACATGCCTCTGTAAACTCTATCTTAGAACATATATCACCAAAACTTACATAACTTCTTCTAGTCTTATCTTTTTGCTTCTAATGTTAACTACATATGCCAAATACTTAGAAGTATCTCCCATAACCTTGGCTGGTTATCATGCTCAACTTGTCATCTGTATCAACTTGATCTTTGTGTTGGTCTTATGTCAGATACCATAAAAGACATCAAACATACTATTTTGACATCAATGGAAAACTCATTCATGAATGTAACATATCATCATCAAACCAATCTTTCAAAAATCTCTCCAATCTTCCAACAATCTCCACCTTTGGCATTGATGGCAACATAGATGAAAAAAATCTAGATCCAAGAATACCAATGAAAGATAGTCAATCTTCAAATTCTTTTCATTAATCATACTCCCCCATTGATATACCTCAATGTGCTCTATACCAAACTGTTATTCTACATATTGTGCTTATGCCAAACATCTTCCTCAACATACTACCAAACTTCTATTCTTAGCATAATACTTCTCCCCATTTAGCACAATGTTTTTCATGCCAAACTTATCCCCCATTAACATCAATGTCAATGGTTTCTGGAACCAATATCTCTACATCAAACTCTATATCCAATTGATACTTATTCAACTCAGATGCCCAAATACATTGTTTACAATAATATCAATCAAGAGTCCTAGATGACTCTATCCATCACAGATCCTTCCCCATATAGGAAGCATCAACATCTAGTCTAGAAAAAAATGGTGCTTTGTTAGCCTAGACTAATGCATTCTTGGATATTATAATCTAATGTAGGAAGGGACATAACCCTAAGCATACCTCAAAAATACTCAAAAGTCTCTTTGGGAAGAGGCTTAGTGAATATATCTACAATCTTCTCTTTTGTGCTTACATACTCTAATTTGATTTCTTTTTCTGCAACTTTTTCTCTCAACATATGATACTTAATAGAAATGTGCTTTGTCTTTGAATGCAACACTAGATTCTTAGACATATTTAATATGCTGGTGTTGTCACAATGTATAACAATAGGTTCATTGATTTTTGTCCTTATATCCTTCAGCATCTGTTTCATCCAAATGACTTGATTAAAATCATTTGCTGCTACAACATACTCTACTTCTTCTATACTTTGATATGTGCAATCCTACTTCTTGCTTAACCATAAAACCAATCTTCTTCCAAGAAATAAGGCTTCTCCTCTAGTGCTTTTTTTGTCATCCATATTGCCTATACAATCTACATTGGTATAAGCACTTAGAGTAAAGTCATTAGCTTTGTCATACCATAATCCAAATTTTGAAGTTCTTTTCAAATATCTAAATATCCTTTTTACTACTACATTAAGTGCTTCTCTAGGATCATCTTGGAATGTTGCAACAATTCCAACTACATTTTCTATATCCAACCTTGTGTAAGTTAGATATTGCAATATTGCAATCATAGATTTGTGCTTCTTCTGCTCAATAGTACGTGTCTCATCCTTTGTAGATAACTTGTGTCCAGTTACCATAGGTGTTCCAATATGTTTAAATGTTTCCAAAGAAAATATTTTTCATAAATCCTTTATGTATTTAGTCTATGAAATAAAAATTCCTTCTTTATTCTGTACTATCTACTTTCCTAGGAAATATTTCATTTCTACTATCATATTTATTTCAAATTCTTTCTTCATTTCTTCTATAATTTTTTTTCTTTCTTCATCATTGCCTCAAAATATAATGTCATCAACAAATATTACAAAAATCATCAAACCATCATCAATTTCTTTCCAATACAAGTTGCTATCTACCATACCTTTTCTATATCTGAGCTTTGTCAAATATTTGTCTAACCTTGCATGCTAGGTTATGGGCACTTGCTTAAATCCATACAATGATTTCCTTAGTTTGGATACAATATTCTTGTCATCTATTAGAGGATATCCTTCAGGCTACTCAATGTATACCACTTCTTCAAGTTCTCCATTCAGAAATGTTGACTTGACATCCATCTAATATACTTTGAATTTCTTTTGTGTTGCATAGGCTAAAAATAGTCTTATTGCTTCTATTGTAGGCACTAGAGCATAAGTCTCCTCATAATCTATCCCTTCTTGCTATGAGTAACCTTTTCATACCAATTTTTCTTTATTTCTTACAACTTCTCTTTGTTCATTCATCTTTTTCTTGAATAACCATTTGGTTCCTATCACATTCTTGTTTCTTGGTCTAGGGATCAATTCCCATGTTCCATTCTTTTCTATCTGATCCAATTGCTCTTTCATGGCTTATTTCTAGTAATCATCTTTGCATGCTTCATCTACATTTTTTGGTTCAACTTGAGATATCAAGCATAGTTCTTCATTTACTTTGCTTCTTATCATCACACCTTTTTCTTTGCTTCTAATGATGTGTTCAAATGGGTGATTCTTTATGATGTTCTTTCCTAAATTAGGAGTTTCTATCTCAACTCTTGGTTCTCCTTCATTCTAAAAATCATTGTTATTCTCAAGAAATATTTCATCATTTCTTGGCTTAGTAACAACATCATCATTTGAATTGTAATAAACTATTCTCTCTTGTATTCTAAACTTCTCTTCAATTCTCACATTTGTAGTTTCCATAATAGTCTTAGCTGTCTAATTATAATATCTTTAAGCCTTTCTTTTTAATGAATAACCAAGAAACATACCTTCATCACTTCTAGCATCAAAATTACCAATATCATCATCTCTCTTTGTGTAACACTTAATTCCAAATATTATGAAATACCTACCTATAGGTGAGTGACCAAATCACAATTTATAGGGTGTCTTGTTTGTATCCTTTGTGAGTTGTACTCTATTCATAGTGTATACTACTATATTCACAACTTCTCTCCAAAATGCCTTGGATACATCTTTCTTTGCCAACATAGCTCTTATAGCTTCAATAATATAGTTGTTCCTTCTTTCTACAATGTCATTTTATTCATGGGTTCTTAGAGTTGATAGTTTTCTTTTAATTCCATTTTCTTCAAAACATGTTAAACTCATTTGAAGTAAATTCTCCTCCTCTATCTAATCTTAAACATTTAATCTTCATACAAGATTCATTCTTAACTCTATTTTTGAATATCTTAAACTTGTCAAATGCCTTAGATTTCTCTTTAAGAAATGCAACCCACATCATTCTAGAAAAATCATCAACTAGAATCATAAGATACATTTCACCATAAAATCCTCTAGTCTTTGTAGGACCACTAAGATCTATGTGTACAATCTCTGACTTCACTGTAGTGGTAAACCTTTTTCTAGGAAAACAAGTTTTCTTATGTTTTTCCAAAACACACTCCTTGCAAATTATGTTAGTAGGATTTTCAATATTGGGTAAATCTCTAACAAAAAATATTCTACTTGTCCTCACAATATTATCAAAGTTCATATGATAGAATCTCTTATGCCATAACCAACCATCATCTACCTTTGCAACCAAGTATGTCATTTTAGTAGGATTCAACTAAAATACATTACCTCTAGATTTAATTCCTATTCCAATTAACTTTACATCTTTATCTTTGATCACACATGTCTTTTCTGAGAATTGTAATTGATAAAATTTATCTACTAGTTGTCCAATAGTCAAAATATTTTTCTTTAAACCATCAACAAAGTATACATCCTTAGTATTAGTTTTACCATCAAGAGTTATAGATCCAATACCTTTTACTTGGCATGCAACATTGTTTTCAACTCTAACAATTCCTCCATCCTAACTTTTGAAGTCAACAAACTTGTTCATGTCACCAGTCATATGATGTGAGCAACTACTATCAATTATCCAAGTAGATTTCTTCTCAACCTGTGATACCAAAGCTACCTTCTCTAGAATTTCTTCTTTAGTTGCCACAAATCCAATTTCATCATCAGTAGTGCTCAATTTCTTGTTCATTAGAATCATAATCTTTATTTGTATACAAACAATCTCTATCTTTTCTAGGTTATGAATTCCCTTATACTTTTTCTCCCTTTTAGGACACTTAGATGCATAATGACCATATTCATCACAAGTTCAACATCTAAAGATTTTATTACCTCCTTTTTTTATTCTTACCACAAGGGCTACTACTTCATCGATATTTGTGTCTTCTTTGGATCTATTGTTGCTAGCAAAATCTCCTCTAGTACTTGTGCTCCTTGATAGATTAGGTTGAATACTTAAGGCACTAAAAGTTATCTCTATTTTAGTCAATTCTTGGGACTATCTAAGTTCATTCTAAACTCCTTCAAGTAATCCAAGCAATGTTTATTTTGTGAAATCTTTTGTGCATGATACCAATAACTGTATCATTTGAACTGTTAACTTGAATGGTGGTATTAGAGTCTTACATCTATATGTTCTTACAGATTCATCTTCCATCATCTTGGCATCTTGAAATGCACAAATCCAATTTTTTAGCCTCAACTTCTTAGAGTTTTCATCACCTTCAAAACTATTTTCCAAAGCTTTCCAAATAAAATGTGAAGTAGCAAGTGATTTTACTGGATTGTACTCAATTTTAGGAAGTGCAGTCAATAGTACTTCTCTAGCTCTCATGTCACATATTAAAAATATCTCTTTCTACCTTGATGCAAGTTTCCAAGTCCTTTTCTTCAATGATTGTCTTCACTATTTCTGTCAAGATTTAATATCCCAAACCAATACACAAAAAATTTAGCTTCATCTTTTCTTTCCAACTATTATAATTTGTTCCATGAAACTTCAGACTATCTTTCTTGAACATGTTCACCATGGATCTCATAAAGTTGTTAAAAAATTTCTTCAAGGACTTGAAGCTTTGATACCAATTGTTAGAAGCAATAGACCATCAAGATAACTAAGAGGGGGCAGGGGTGAATCTATTATCCAACAACTAAAACATTTATCTTCTTCAAACAAACTTAACCATTCAACCAAAGTAAATAGCAACCTTACAAAGATGTGCATAAATAATTACACTAGATATGTTGACTAGGGAAACCCTTGATTAGAGGGAAAACCCTAGAGGGAATGATGAGCACAAGATAATGTACTAATATGAATATTCCTTGTTAGAGGGTGAGACCTATGAGGACTCTATTACAACACTTAGTACAATGATTCATTGTTAGGAGACTATAAATCCCTGTTAGGAGATTCCAACCATGTTAAGAGTTGTACCAACCTTATTAGGAGTTGTAGTACAATGAATGCAAGAAGATCCCACTATCCAAACATGCAATTTCAACTACAAGAAGAGCTCACTACTCAAATAAATGGTTTTCTATTATTTTCTTCTTGCCTATCAATTGGACCAATCACTATTAGACCTTGTAGACTAGGTCACAAACCTAAAATCCAAATACCAAACCCTAGATTGCTCATAAAAATGTCAACAATGAAGTTTCCTTCTCTTCTGTACCATTTCTCTCAACTTTTCATTTCACACTCTCAGTTATTTTCTAAACATCCAAAATTCACATATGTCCATGCAATGATAAAGGAAAATATCTTCTACTTCTAACATTAACTGCAAATGCTAGATACTACGAAGTATCTCCCATAACCTCTAGTGGTTATCATGCTCAATTAGTCATTTGTATCAACTTGATCTTTGCACTGTTCTTCTATTAGATACCATAGAAGACATCAAACATTCTATATTGACATCAATGATAAAATTAGTCATGAAAGAAACATATCATCACCAAACCAATCTTCCGACAATCTCTCCAATCTTTGAACAAAGTATTGGTTCAAGAGTCTAATAGATATAAGACAACTTTTAAAACTAAGTGGGGAACCTATGTGTGTAGTAAAATTCCCTTTGGGTTAACTAATGTAGGTGCCACCTTCCAAAAGGAAATGGAGATGGCTTCCAAGAATATTCTTGAAATATTTGTGGTGGTCTACCTTGATAATATCATAGTATATTTAAAGAAAGTGATAGACCATTCTGGCCATCTAAAGAAATTTTTTATCAAGTGTGGAGAATATGGTGTATCCCTAAACCCATGTAAGTGTGTGTTTTCCACTAATGAAGGGAAATTTATAGGACATTATTTTTCCAAGGATTTTCTAACCATCAATCAAGAGAGAATGAAGCCAATACTTGCTCTTTCACCTCCTAGTCATAAGAAAGAGTAGCATAGCTTCCTTGGTAGAATTTTCTTTGTGAGAAGGTTTATCCCTAATCTTGCTACAATGGTCAAGAATCTCACAACCATGCTAAATAAGAACATGGTGTTCACCTAGACAAGTGATGAAAGAGCAATTTTTGAAGAGACCAAGGCATCAATAGGATTAGTTGCCACCCTTATCGACCCCAATTTTGATAAGGACTTCATTTTCTACACCCTAGGGAGTCGAGCATCTCAAAAATTTTGACTCAATTAAATGATACAAATGAAGAACAACCTATATATTTTTTAGTGAAGGGCTAAAGGACTATGAGGATAAATATAGCTATGTTGAAAAGTAAGCTCTTGCAATCATAAGAGCTCTAAATAAATTTAGGCATCTTTTGTCTCACAAGAAAGTCCAACTATTGGTCCCTGATGCAAGTGTAAAGGACTTCCTCCTTAGAAAGGATATCAATGAGAAGAGAGTTGGGTGGATAACCAAGCTCATGGAATATGATGTTGATATCCAAATCACAAAGCTTTTTAGGGAAGAAGAGTTTTGTAGACATATAATTTCATCTTAGGAGATGATTGAGGAGGTTACACTAGTATTGATAGATGATAAACCCATAGGAGATGAAAATCTAAACAATTGGATGCAATACATGACAACCTTCTTGTTAGGAGAAGGATATCAACAAGGGTTAAGCAAGACCAAAAGAAGATAATACATATTACAATCATCCCTTTTTTCCTAGTGGATGTGATTCTATTTAAGAAGGATCTAAATGGGGCCTTTCTAAGATGTATCAACCTAATCAAACAAATTGGATAGTTAAATAATTTCATGATGGCCCTGATGGTGGCCAATTCTCATCTAGAACAATAGCTATGAAGGTTATGGGACCCAATTATTATTGCCCAGGTCTCTTCCATGACTATTATAGTTATATAAGAAAATGCAAGAAGTGTGCTTTCTCTTCAGGGAAAGAGAGATTAGAAGTTCTTCCCATGCTTCCTATTTAGGTTGATCAACTATTTTCCCAATGGGGGATAGATTTTATTGGTCTAATCAATCCACTTTCTAGCTTTGATCAAAAGTGGATATTAGCTGCAACTAATTATTTTATAAGGTGGATAGAAGAAGTAGCCTTGAAAGATTCCATAGAAGCCTCAATAGTGGAATTCCTTAATTGAATTGTTACTAGGTTTGTTACTCCTTCAAAAATACTATTAAACAATTCTAAGTCCTTTGTTGGGGCCCATATTTTCTCTTGGGTAGTTGATTATGGAAAATATTTGAGTACATCCTCAAATTACTATCCCAAAGGAAATGAATTGGTCGAGTCCTCTAATAAGAAATTTATTAGAATCATGAAGAGGAAATTTGAAGACAACAAAACGTGTTGGCATTTGAAACTAAGAACAATCCTTTGGGCTGATAGAATCACTCATAAGAGGGCTATTGGGAATTCTCCTTTCATGTTAGTTTATGGAAGGGAAGAAAGACTTCCTTTCTCACTTGAGCTTCTTTCCATAGAGTTAGCTCATTAATTGGAGCTAACTCAAGTTGATGCCATGACTATTAGAATGGAAGAATTAATGGAATTAGAAGAGAAAAGGCATCAAGCTATGAAGAGTCTTCAAATATATCAATAGTACATCAAGAGACATTTTGACAAAAAAGAAAAAGTAAGGGTTTTCATAGAGGGAGACCTTGCCCTCAAGTGGGATGCAAGTAGAGACAAGACAAGCATGCATTCCAAGTTTGATGCTATATGAAGTCACCCTTATGTTATCACCAGTTGCAAAGAGGCCAATGCCTTCCAATTATCCAGGCCTAATGGTGATGTTCTGCCCATTCCAATTAATGGAATTTACCTCAAATCCTAGTTCTAGAGAGGGTTAGGGTTTTCTATACATATTAAGTAGTAATTATTTTTTGTAATAGGTATATGAACACATATCCTTTCTTCTGGAGATCGCATATTTTTAGTTTGCAATTACAGAGGAGGTGGATTTTTCTTTTGTTTTGTAGTAGCAGAGGTTGCAGTTCTTCAATTTTTTAGTTTTTTTTGTGTGTCTATAGCCCAATGGATTCTTAAGGCCACTAATCTCATGCCTAATAGGCTGGCATCCCCCTTGAGTCACCAAAATTGTTAGCCATTTTTGTCCTCTCACCAAAAAGTTTGAATTCTTGAGTGACAAATATGTCTAACGGTCAATTGACCTTTTGAAATTTGAATTACCCTACATATCTTAAATCCTTAGTCTTGTCCTTATATCCCTAATTTTTCCAAGAACTATTATATTTTCATGTTATATCTTATGAACATTTCAAGTTGTGATCATGTGATTACTCCTTCATTGCCCACTCACAAAGTATTAGCACTTAACACTCAAGTAGACCACAAAGGTGTGAACTGGTGAAATCTTCAGTCAGCACCTCTTTGGAGAATTTCATGCTAGGTATCTGTAATTATTTGTGAGGATGAAAGAGGCATAGACACCCTCTAATGAGTTTTTCACAACCATCAAATCCTATTCAATTAATGGTTGTCATATGCACACTTTCTTAAAGTGCATGATCTTTAGCCATTACAAAGAAATGATGGGCTGCCACATGGAGTGGGCTAGAGCAAGTATGTGGGATGAAAAATGGATGTATTAGAGGGAATTCAATGATGATGCCCAATTGGTCAAAAGAACAGACTATGTCAAATTTTTCTACCTTTCGTCAGATCTTGTTGGATTGATAGTCGGCACATGCACAACTTTTGAAGGTGCAAAATGTTTAACCAATGAGGGATTATGCTAGTTGGACATGTCTACTTAAGGGCCTAGATGGTGGATTAGGATTAGAAGAAGGAAAACTTAGGGGATGACATGTGGCATATTCTAGGAAGGATCAAAGCTCAGTAGGAAATGGTGGGACAAGTTTTCAAATGAATTACATATATTAATTGATAAAACTAATATGTTTTCATTCGACATATCTCTTTTGAAGGAGAAAATGATATTCAAATAGTGATTTTGAGATCCTCCTTTGGATAGCACAATCATAATGAATTAATGGGTAATCATGGTTAAGGCCATGACATAGTGAATACCTTTGTTTGTTGGTTTGCAGAGTTAAATTTTCAACTCTAGGTTAAAGTGTGTATAGTGCGTATATGTATTGCAAGGTATTCGAAAGTTTCAATGGTCAAATAATTTAAAGGCATGAAATGTTAATGGTTAATCTAATTTCTAAGGAATCATTTATTGGATAATGCAAAAAAATTTAGTTGAAGGATTCTTTTGAAAAGATTTAAAAACCTCAAGTTACAGAAGTCAAGGGCAACTTTCAATTTAATCTCAATCATCAGATTTTGTTAGATTGATAGCTAATGTATGTGCACTTTTGGAAGGTGCAAGGTATTTAACCAAAGTGGGATAATGATATAGTGACACATGAAATGGTAGGCCAGGGATATGAGTTACATTCATTGCTTGGTCGCTAGAGTTAAGTTCTTACTCAAGGTTTTAGTTGCAAAGTAGAAAATACCTTCATTCACAACTTTTCAAGGTTAAATCATTAACCCATGGTTAAGGTGATGGGGACACAAACACCTCCATCACATTATTAGTGAGGCTTATGCCCAATTAAGGAATTAAGTTGTGAAGAAACAATATGCATGGAAACACATCATCACAAGGTTAAGTCGTGAGGCTAAATTTTAAGTTGCAATATTGTGGTAATACATCGAATAGATAGTTAAATTCATTTTTGAAAGGTCACATGCATTTTATGCTATGTCAATTTTAGGCTATGAGGATTTGACAAAGGTAATTCACTGATCTTACATCATTGTGTGGTTAGAAGGATGGTATGCCTAAACCATGGTGATGGTGCAAAGGGTTAAAATCATGTATTTAATTAAGAGAATAACATGATGTCAAGATGTGAAATGGTGATAAAAAGTTAGTTTGATGGTGTCACAACTTTGCAAGGTTAAAATGGCTAATGAAGATAAAGGTGGTGAAACTGCGACTAAGGAAAAGGCATCAGTCAACATAAGTTTGAATATGGAGGTTAGGTGACAAATTTTTTTAATATCATTGGTCCATGTTAAAGGTTGGATAGTTGATTTTGTTTGACTTGCTGACATATCTGATTTAGCAATAGTAAAAAATACATAATCAATAGCTCTTTAATGGCTAGATAGATCTTCTTCATTGTTTGCAACTACTATTTTGTGTTCCCCATGCCTGGTGAATGTATCTTATGTCCTCCTATTGCTTTGGGTTATCTATCTACCCAATCCTTTAGTTATGGCCATCATTTCTATTCCTTCAAAGGTTCAATATGCACATAGGGATCAAATTTTTGCATATGGTTATGCACCTGATCAGATTTCTTTAGAGTTATAGTGATTGTTCTCTGCAACCTTAATGGAAGTGGTTAAATTTTGGCTTCCAATAGAAGTTTCTTAGTTATGCTTGAACTCTAAAAGAAATTTTTGGACCCTTTCCAAGGGTTGATCATTTCTTTGATTCTATAGTATTGTATTATATGGTTTGCTATAGTAATTTCCTTTTCCTTTGAGTTAATATGCTCCTTTATTGAATCTCTTTCTTCCATTAATGTATTGTACAACACCTTCTAGCCTTGTGTTAATGTATTGTCTTTATTTTTCAACTGTCTAATTGTATCTATTTAGTTTTTGAATGATATAGAGTGAAGTCTCTTCCTTATAGAATTCTTTTTTTTTCTTATTGTACATATAATTGTTGAGTTAAACAAGGATTGAATCTATATATTTCAAAGTTACATTTATGACTTGTGCATTCTTAAGGAAAGATAAGGTTGAACATACTATTTATTATATCACCTTCTCTTAG
The DNA here is from genome assembly GCA_028749045.1 of Cupressus sempervirens. Taxonomy (NCBI): domain Eukaryota; kingdom Viridiplantae; phylum Streptophyta; class Pinopsida; order Cupressales; family Cupressaceae; genus Cupressus; species Cupressus sempervirens. The sequence goes on along the minus strand of CM053787.1, from coordinate 585,565,556 downwards.
ATTAGAATAGGTAGTTTTCTTTCATGCATTCCTTCTCCCTATTCCTCTCAAGAACTAGTTAGGTGCATCTTGATAGTAAGGAAATTGGCCTTCTTCGAAGATTCAATCTCATTGTTCAAGTCCAACAACTTGGAGATTGTTTCCATGTTTTGTAGGGTTTCCTTTAGGTTAAAAATTTAGGTAAGGGTGCAAGATTTTGTGACAATAAGTAGATCATCATGGTCTATAATTGTTGTCTTTTATTTCGTGAGATCACTTTGGTCGATGATATTTCTCTCAATAAGGAACATGTGTAGGGTGAGATCTACTTGACTAAACACTCATAGATCTCACATGCTAATTTAATCCTCCTAAATCACCTGATCTAAAGGCATTATCTCCCATGGATGATAGCATTTTATTTTGGTAAACTTTTTCCTTTTGTTGAAAAAATGTTGTAAAGAGCCCACCCAGAAGCCTCATATTCTCAAACTCAGAACTATGGGATGAGATTTCCTTTTCCACTATAGGTTGCTAATGGGGATTATCTATAAGCTTTCACATATGAATAGACTCTCCTTTCTCCTTAGGCCAATTTTTCCTACCATTATTTGTTGTTATGTGGAGCCTAATCAAACTCAAAGGCTTATTTGGCATGGTTTCCCTCCAGATAATTTCTATGGTGGTTTGAGGGTAGTACCCCCAAGACAGGGTCAAGGATCAGCTCCACAACAAGGTCTTGGGGCAGCACCCTAGGTGTGCTCATTGTCATAGTACAAGGTGGGGTCTAGAGGAAAAAAAGCTTGTATAAAAAGGCTTAATGTTAGGGATCTTCATAAGGTGTGATGCCAAAATTGGTTCTTGTGGTAGTATTGATCTGTAAGGGATAACAGATTGTAATTAGGTTGTAATCATTGGACCATAATAATATTGGACTTGTTGGTGGATGTAGCCTAGGGATTGGGTGAACCATGCTAAATCTTAGTGTCTTGTATTCTCTTTTATGTGATCTATTTTCTAGTATTGGTTATATTTACATGTAACTATTATTTCAATCAGTGGTTGATCTTAACAAGTGGTATTAGAGCTATTTAGTCCTCATTTTTTTTAGCCAAACCGTCATAATTTTAAAAAAATAAAAATTTAGCAATCCTCTATAGGAATTTCTCATAGTCGAGTGGAAGTCTCATAGTTGAGTGGGAGCAATGGCAGACGAGGGTAAGCTAAAGGTGGAGAAGTTTAATGGGTAGAACTTTTGGTTATAGAAGATGCAAATGAAGGACTATCTTTATCAGAAGGATTTATGGAAGCTATTGGAAGGAAAATCAAAGAAACAAGGAACTATGTTTGATGAGGACTGGGAGATTTTAGATAGAAAGGCAATTGGAAGAATTCAATTATGCTTTGCACCATTAGTGACATTTAACATTACAAAAATGAAGATGATGGAAACCATAGCGAAATTGTATGAAAAGCCCTTGGCTTCAAAAAAGGTATTTCTCATAAAGTGTTTATTTAATATGAAAATGGTAGAATGTGGATCTATTGTAAATCAATTAAATAAGTTTAATACTATTACTAGTTAGTTATCTTCAATGGGTATTAATTTTGATGAAGAAATTAGAGCTCTCTTGATTTTATGTTCTTTGCCTAAAAGCTAGAATGGCTTGGTAATGGCTATGAGTAATCGTATTTTTGGATCTAATACCCTAAAATTTGATGATGTGATCAATGTTATTTTGAGTGAGGAAACTCATAAGAAATCCTCAGGTGGATCTACAACAGGAAGTGTTGTGAATGCACAAAGTAGAGCTAGAATTATTGAGAGAAGAAATAATTCTATAAATCATGGGAAATCAAGAGGAAAGTCAAAGGGGAAGAGGTCTAAATCCAAAAGATTGAGAGATTTTTGGTACTGTGGTAAAACAAGGCATAAGAAGAAATACTACTAGACTCAAAAGAACAATGAGAGAGATAAACTAGAAGGGAACAAGGAGGCAAATGTGGTGAGTAACAAATCCCAAGAGGATTCTTTGATTTTGTCTTTAGAAAGTGTTGATGATTCATAAGTTTTAGATTCTAGTGCTTCATTTCATGCTACACCTCATAGAGGTTATTTCATTGATTATGTCCAAGAGGATTTTGGGCTTGTTTATTTGGGGGATAATGAACCTTTTCATATCATTGGAAAGGGAAAGTTAAGATTATGTTTCAAAATGAGAATCATTGGCTCTTACATGAGGTAAGACATGTTCCAAGGCTAAGTAGGAATTTAATTTTATTTGGGTAATTTAGTGATGAGGGATGCATAGTTACTTTTAATGATAAAAATTGGAAGGTTTCAAAAGGTTCCCTCATAGTACCAAAAGGTGTGAAAGTAGGAACCTTATATCTTTGTATAGATTATATTTTTTTGTCTACTTTGATTGTTTTAGAGAAAAATGAATGTTTAGGAATCGTTGTTGCAATTGAGCAAGGATAAAAAATAGTTGCTATAGCTTTGATACAGGGCTATTGCACAATAGACTTGTACACATGAGTGAAAAAGGTATGAAAGTACTACATTCAAATAAAGTTTTACCAAGTTTGAAATGTGTCAATATGGATTTTTGTGAAAGTTGTGTGTATGGAAAAGAAAAGAGAGTAAGTTTTGTGAAGACCGGGAAGGAAAATAAAAGTGAGAAATTAGAGCTTGCACATACAGATTTATGGAGACTAGCTCAAGTATCTTTGTTAGTTGCTCTCATTATTATGTTACATTTATTGATGATGCAACTAGAAAAGTATGGGTTTATTTCCTTAGACATAAATCTGATGTTTTTCAAACTTTTAAGAAATGGAAATGCTTGGTTGAAAATGAGAATGGAAAGAAATTAAAATTTCTCAGATTTAATAATGTTGGTCTCAGATTGGTTTTGAGGATTGAGTGTCAACACACTTAACCAATTTTTAAGATGATGTTGATTATAACATAGAAGCCGAGCTACCATGTATGTTGAGCTAGAGAATTTATTAGGTGCTGAGTGAACTTCAAATGCTGAGTCACTATAAGATGTTGAGAAAAGTTCAAGTGTAGATTGATAAGTGATGCTAAGTCGCTATAAGGTGTCAAGCAAACTATAGATGCCAACCAAAACAAAATTGCTACAGGAGCTAAGTGAGATAGAATTTCTATATGTGCCAAGTATCAACAATTAGTAAGTGTTGAGTAACTCAGAATCCTCATCTAATTTTGTGCCTTTACAAACTCATATGTAAACCATTTTTTGAGAAGAATTAGGATGAATCTTGAAGGATCTTGAAGATAAGATCAAATCTTTTGCATTACCTATGTACTCAGCATGCCACCAATAAGAAAAATGGAGAAGTCATGCAACCACTAGGAAAAGTGCAAGAATTGAGTGAGAAATGAAGAGTAAATATTGATCTTAGAGTCAAACCTTACCCTAAGTCTTTGAAGCCTTTAAAAGGAGGATGAAACCCCATTATATATGTGCATGTGAGACGTGTATTGGTAAATTACAGTGAAGTGTAGATGGGTGTAAAGACCTAGAGAAGAGAAGAGCAACATTACACAATTCAGTTGATTGAGAACATAGTATCAAATTTTCAAAGAGTGACATATTAGATCAAGTAAGGATCAGAATAGATAGAGCAAAATGAGTATCTAGAATCAGTAGTTAGGGATTGGAAGTCATTAGGTAAAGAGATTGTACCATACATTCTAACAATTGTATTGTGAGAATGGAAATCCTATGTTGATAGGTTGGCTTAGCAGCTATATTGGTTTAGCAACCATATTGTAGATCCTTTAACTAGGTCACTTTTAATAGGGTGTAAAGTCTTTAATAGGATAGGCATTTCATAAGGTAGACCATTGGAAGTGGTCAAACTTTGTAACTTTGAATAGTTACATATGTTGTAGTGATACTTTGTGGGTGTCATCCCCGCCCTACTTGTACCTTCTCCTTTTGGAGGGTTTCTGGGTTACCAAATCTTGTGTTATCTATTTTCATGCATGTATTTACTTTCATGTTTATTAGATGAATTAGATGCATGTGAATATTTTTAGTTAAAAGGTTTTGAAATGCTTATTGTTAGTTACTTATGATTCAACCCCCCTCTTAGAAGTAAATCTTTCCACCTATGAATTCCAACAATTGGTATTAGAGCCAAGTTCTCACAAGAAGGAGCCTTATATATTGAAGTAAAGATCTAGAAATGGAAGCCTAGAAACTTGGGAAGATCATAGAGAATCAGGAAATTGATATACAACTTGCTTTACATGCTTTGGAAGAAGTTAGAGAAGAATTGGGAAAATCCTTAAAGAGAAGAAGAGAGATTGCCATAGCTAAGAATAATACACAATACAAGGAGATTGAAACCTTAAAAATATTTACAAATGGAGATTCCAAAGAGTTTTATGCAACAATAGTAGACTTAATGGAGAAAAATAGAGCTCAAATAGAAGAAATAAGAATACTCAACCTTGAACAAGAGTCACAAGCCATGATGCTTTGTGAGATGACTGAATAGAAGAAAAGAGCCTTTGAAGATAAGGCTATGCTAGAAGATGACAAGGGAAATCTTGCCAACATAATAGAAGAAAAATCAATTAATCTTACAAGAATTTCAAACATGCAACTAGACACCCTAAGCTAGATGATGAATGCACATCATGAACTGAATGTCAAAGACATTGAGATCTCTACACTGAATATGCAAAATGAACAACTACAAAATGACCTAAAAAGAGAAAAGGAGATTATAGAGAGCTTCAAGAAACCTAATGAATCCATTAAGTACTTTGAGAAACTATTGAAATCACCAAGGGCTTGCAATGATACTTCGGGACTAGGATACACCAACACTGAATAAGGAGAGTCATTCAAGACTATAGAAGAAAGGAGTAACAAAGGTAAGAAAACTAAACCTACTTGTCATTTTTGTGGTAAAAAGGGACATACCTCTAATATATGTAGGAGTAAGAATGCTCATCAAAATGACAAACCCAAGAATGTAAGTCATTATCATAAGTGCAACAAGCAAGGGCATCAAGCACATAACTATAGGACTAAGACTATAAGAACACCAAGATTTAAAGGACACTACTACAATTGCAAGAAGTATTGTCATAGAGCTTTTTAATGTAGATCAAAGCTTGTGTGGATACCTAATCAACCAACAAGAGGAAATAACCATGGACATGACTACAATTTCCACTATAACACTAGGTATAGCTGTCATTACTATCAAGAATATGGATACATTCCTAAAAATTACATAAGGAAACATTTTAGAGGAAACTATAGTAGATGACTGAGTCAAACCACATGTTTTAGTTACTTCAAGACTGGTCATATAAGCAAGAATTGCCCAACAAGGTCAAAGGGACCAACTCAAAGAACAAAAAAGGTAAAGAGAAGGTAGATGTTGAACACATCAAAGGAGTAATGAATAAGACATGGAAGAAGAAAGATGAGTGCAGCACATCAAATGAATGGATCACTTCACCTAATAGGTCAAGTGGTCACACTTCATCAAAATAAGCAAACATAAGGCATGAGGGACTGATTTACAAACCTTTATCATACATTAGTTCCTAAATAAGAAAATCCTAAAAGGAAGATATGAGCATGATTAGAGATGCAAAGTTAAAATTTCAAGATTTCATTAGTGTTATCAAATTTCCCTTAGATGCCAAGTAAAGGATACTCCTGTGGAAGCTGAGTGGTGGAAAGCCAATGGAAGTTGAGTGGATAGTTGTAAACACACTAAGCATTAAATGCAATGAAAATAGTGTATATGATCATGTTTTTAATCATTTTTCTTCATCACAAATGAAGAGAAAAGATCAAAATGAGTGCAGAGTGACCTCATAGTAGAGAATCTAGTGTTTAATAAGATCTCAACAACATTTCAACACAATTTCATCAATTCCAAGGTATTTATGTTTGTGCCGAGCTATGCAGTTTCATATTCTCTTTGTGTGCAAACCCTAGATCACATAAATAGCTTCTAGCTCTAGGAAAACTCATGAGAAGAAACCATTTGAGGTCCAACTATTGTCTAATGAAGTGAAACAACCTAATTTTTGCCAAATACTAGAAGTAGCATATAAAAATGATCTAGCTAGAGCCCTATCTATTGTACCCCCTAAGGTAGTTATGGTTCAAGACATTAGGAGATGTTAAAATTGTAAGATTGGAGCCATAGGAGACATGGAAATGAGGGAAGCATATCAAAAATTGTTTGAAAATGGAGTGTTGAAAGAAGAATACCATGTTGTTGAAAAGAAGGGTTGGAAATGAGGCCTAGAATTCCCTGTGGACAATATTCAAGACTGAATGGATTAGGCTAGTGCTTAAAAAAATCCATGATGGAATCTTATGTCTAGAGGATGGTCTAATGAAAATCACAAAGAGAATTGTACATAGAGTGATAGGGTACCCAACCCTAGTTCGTCCAAAGATCATTAGGAATGATTATAAGGAGGCAATTGAGAAAAATACTAGTGATTAGTGGAACAAGAGAGGGATGAAAATTGATACCATTCAAGGCCCTCTTGTTGACTTTGTTGTTAGGGTTATTGCACACAAATTCTACTAATCCAAAAAACTTAATAGTGTGCCTTGCATTGCAGTGGATGTAGGCTACAAATTGGTGAAAAAGGATCATACTTATGATCTTACAGAACTGCAACTACAACAAATTAATGAAAATTTAGCTGCAATCAGGATAACCAAGGGAGCCCAATGCAAATTTAGTGCTATTTTGATTTGTATATTCTTTTATGTGCAGAATGAGTTCCCTTCCTTTGTTAAAGTAGCGTGGAAAGAAAATAGGTCAATAATAGCTCAAGTTAATGAATACATAGAGGAGATGTGAGCTAATTTTGAGACTCTTATGACTAGCTATTTTGAAGACTTCAAGAATAAAATGAAGCAAAGGATAAGAATTCTAGTTTCTTTGGTAGAGAAACATGTAAATGATGTATGTTTCCTTGTAGATATTGACTATATATATATATATACAAACTACCATACCAAGAGTGAGATGGTTAAGAACTCTTGGCTATGAAATACATATAGATGAAGCATTAGTAGCAATAACAACATTATTAGTTGAAGAAGTGGACAAGAGTGCACCACATTTTTGAACCTATGATGTGTTCAGGTAAAAAGTGGATATGGAGTTGAAGACTACCTCCACATTGAAGAAGAAAGATACACTTGTTAAGAAGTTAAAGTCCAAATTTGGTGAAGGCATGGCAAAAGAAGAAGAAGGTGAAGAAGCTAATGATGATGAAGAGGAACAAGGTTAGGAACCACTTGCTTTAACCCAAGGTATGGGGGAGGATGCTAAAGAAGAGGAAGCTACTAAGTAGGAAGCACCTAAGGCTGAGCCAAAGAAAAGAAAGGCACAAAAATAGCTAGTTGCACAGCCAAATGGGAAGAAAAAGGAAACAAAGCCAAGCCCAGCCAAGCCAACTACAAGGGCAGGTACTAGGGCAACAACCCAAGTGGCAAAAGAATAGGAGAAGAAAAAACCAACAGAGCAAGGAGGGCCTAAAAAACCAAAGAAGAGAAGAAAATATGTTGCACCCCTTGAATCAGATGAAAAAAGATAGAGTTTGATGAAGATCAATTCAGATTGGTAAGACATTCTACCAAGTCTAAATTGGAAAGTGTTTGCAATAACATTAGAGATAATGTAGATCTAACTAGTCTAAAGACCATTGATTTTAACAATTTGTCAAGGGAACAATAAACATAGTGGAAAAGTCCATCTACATTATGATGGCTAAGTTCAAGACCACCCCACTTGAACTAGACAATTCAATTTCAAAGGAGGTAAGCTCCATTGTAGAGAATAAATGACATTACTACCTTTAAATGGAAAAGGAAATAAGGGAGTCTACATTGGCTTATGTAATGATAGACCTAAGTAAAGGTCAAATAACTAAGGCTAGTAAGAAACATGAGAGAAAATTTGCATCCAAATACAAATCATTTAGAATTTTGTAGAATCAAATTGAAGATGTTGTGCAAAAGTCCACATAGATGTGGAAATTAATTTATGGATTGACTATAGTAAAGGAAGGGTAGGAAGAAACCTTTGAAGGGAGAAATGATGAAGAAGAAGAGGAAAATGAGAAATAGGAGGAAGTAGAGAAAGAAAAGTAAGAGGAAACAATGGAGAAGACACAAGGTGAAGAGGCAATATGTGAAGAGCACCAGCCAGAACAGAGTGTCCAAGATGTCCAACTACCACAACCAAGTCCTCCACATACAACACCTACAAAAACTATAATTTTCAAGGATGTTCCTAACACCTCAGGTAAGAATATCAATCCATTGACTATAGAGGATCTCAAAAAGATCCTTCACCAAACCACACTGCAATCAAAACTATGCACAAATCCTATTTTGGTGAGTGTGGAAGAGTTACAGAAGGTTGTAGCAGAGATCACTAGGGAGAAGGTGAAAACACAAGAACTACCTTCACAACCTCCCATAGCTATAGAAGATCAACTAGAAGAGCAAGAAGCACAAGATAGAACTGCTAAGGTTGATCATATAGTCATAGTAACAACAACTACCAAGGAGGCAATAAAGGAACAAATAGGACAAGATGTTCCTACAACACAAATCCAAGGTGCACCTCCTCAAATCATCATTATTGTTGAAGGTAGTAGAGAGGAAGAGAAAGAAGAGGATAAAACCCCTAAGGAATAGGAGGCAATATAGACATTGGTAAAGTTGCCTACCTCAGGGACTCCTACCAAAGATACAAGCATTGATGCAGTACCACTACAAATTTTAGCACTAGGCTCAAGCTCCACCAAGGTTGCAAGGGTACTTCACTATGGAGACCCTACACTTGATGAGGAAATAGTCATACCTACTTATGACTCTAGGAAAATGAACCTAGCATAGATAAATGAAGTGTTAGAGGCACTGGAGAGAAGGAAAAAACAAGAGATACTCATAAATGAGTATAGACAGAATCAAGAACTTGTGGAAATCAAAGATATATTCCTTGATGCATTTAGCTTGCCAGTACCTAATGAAACACAAGCCATCATAGAGAAATTGTCCAACATAGTGGACCAGGTGCAAAATGAAGACCTTGACACATATGTTAAGTTATTAGAATGGTCTAAAAAGAAGTTTCAAATGAAAGTTAATGAGAAAATATCAAGTGAAATAGAACTTTCAAAAGTTGAATTGGCTAAGAAGGTTGATAAAGTCAAAATAGTTCTTGAGAATATATTCTCGTTGTACTCTAAATTGTGTGACTCATCATATTTCACACAAGAAACTAACCAAATGATTCTGAGCTTGGAATGAAATCTTAATATTTCTACCACAAAGCTACCCAAAGATCTAGCTCAAAGTAAGAAGCATTTTGCAACTATGCTTCACACCTAGAAAGAGTTAGATGTATTAATAGTAGAAGAGGCCAATGTCAAGGAAAATTTGATAGAGGTTCAATGAGCCATTACCCCACATTTAGAAGTAACCCAAAAGGAAATGGCCTATGTAGAAAATGTTCTAAATAAAGACCCTAATCTTTCTACTACATCTCGTAGCATAGAAAACCATCTAGCACAAATCAAATAGTTTATTAAATTATGATACTTTATTTCCTTAAATAAGTCCCCTAGACTTGACATGATCAAATAGGTTATTTTATTTAAATTTTAGATTTCATCTATTTAGGTTCTAGTGTACATTCCTCATAGTAGAATAATTAACCATTGAAAATAGTATATTATTTTAATAAGAGCTCTTGAGGAGCTAGAGTCCCTGCCTTTGTGTAAAATATGTTTTAGATTTCTATATTGAAAGTCTCTACGGATCTATAAATAGATAGCTAGTAAATATTATATTTATAAAATCATATTATTAATAACACAATGTCAATATTAAGACTTTAACAAATATCATATAACAAGAAATTTACCATTCAATTAAGACACTAAATGATCTAAAGAAATTTAGAAGTACTCCACAAGGAAATGGCCTATGTAGAAAATGTTCTAAAGAAAGACCCTAATCTTTCTACACTAGAAGGCCTAGTACATCTCACAGTAGAGACAACCATCCAACACAAATCACTAGAAATTTCTTTAGACAAATTGGATTCTTCTTTGAAGATGATCATTGAGGTAAAAAAAACATTTTTGGCTAAATATTCAATTCAGTCTTAGGACACTTTGACATAAGTGTCAAAAAGGGAGAGATATTTATTATTGAATGGGGGAGATGTAAATAAAAAGGGGGAGAAATTACATTTTACATTCTTTGAAGAAGGTAATAAAGAATGGTAATGAAGATTATCCAAAGGGGGAGATATTCAAATTTTGAAGAAGTAATAAGGGAATATAGCCAAAAGGATGCAAAAACTGCAAGAAGATGTAAAAGGGGGAGTAGAAACAAAGTCATTGTACAATCAAAGTAGATACAGAGAATAGACAAGGAAAAGAGTATCAAATACATCAGCATGAGACAAATTCATCACAAGAATATTTGGTTACAGGAATGGAATTTTGGTTATAGACTTGGTACATCAACTCAGGGGGAGTTACAAGATTTTGAGGTATACAAATTTTTGAAAGTCTGGTACTTATACTGAATAGAATGTGTAGTACACTCAAATATATCAAATTCATAATGCTTAGTTAAGTGTTTTTGCCACTCATGTCAAAGGGGGAGATTGTTGGTCTCAGATTGGTTTTGACAATTGAGTGTCAACACACTTAACCAATTCTTAAGATAATGTCGAGTATAATATAGAAACTAAGCTACAATGTGTGCCAAGCTAGAGAATTCAATAGGTGCTAAGTGAACTTCAGATGCTAAGTCATTAGAAGTTGCTGAGCAAAGTTCAAGTGCTAAGTGATAAGTGATGCTGAGTCACTATAAGGTGCCTAGCAAAGTATAGATGCTGAGCGAAATAGAATTGCTATAGGAGTTGAGTGAGATAGAATTTCTATATGTGCCAAGCATCAGCAATTAGTAAGTACTGAGTAACCTAGAATTAGCATATGAGTTTGTGCCTTCACAAAATCAGATGTAAACTATTTTTTGAGATGATTTAGGATGATTCTCAAAGGATCTTGAAGATAAGATTGAATCTTTTGCATTACCTATGTAATCAACATGCAACCAATAAGAAAAATGGAGAAGGTATGCAACCAATAGGAAAAGTGTAAGAATTGAGTAGGAAATAAAGAGGAAATATTGATCGTAGATTCATACCTAAGCCTAAGTCTCTAAAGCCTTCGAAAGGAGGATAAAACCCCATTGTATTTGAATGTGTGGGAAGCGTATGGGTGAATTATAGAAAATTGTAGAAGGGCATAAATACTTAGAGAAGATTAAAGTAGCATTGTAGAATCCAGTTGATTGAGAACAGAGTATCAGAGTTTCAAAGAGTAACATATCAGATCAAGCAAGGATTAGAATAGATGGAGTAAAACAAGGATCTAGAATCAACAATTAGGTATTGTAAGTCATCAAGTCAAGACATTCTACCATACATTCTAAGCATTTTATTGTGAGAATGGGAATCCTATGTTGATAGGTTGGCTTAGTAGCTATATTAGTTTAGCAACCATATTGTAGATCCTTAATAGGATTGTAAATCCTTTAACAGGGTAACATTCTAAGTGAATGTTTGTAAATCCTTTAACCAAGTCACTTTTAATAGGGTGTAAAGTCTTTAAATGATAGGCCTTTAATAGGGCAAACCATTGGAAGTGGTCAAACTTTGTAACCTTGAACAGTTACATATTGCTACAGTGATACTTTGTGGGTGTCATCCACACCCCAGTTTTACCTTCTCATTTTGGAGGGTTTCTTGGTTACTAAATCTTGTTTTATCTATTTTCATACATGTCTTTACTTGCATGTTTATTAGATGAATTAGATGCATGTGAATGTTTTTAGTTAAAAGGTTTTGAAATGGTTAAAGTTAGTTACTTCAGATTCACCCCCCCTCTTAGAAGTAAATCTTCCCACCTATAAATTCCAACATATTGTAGTCATGAATTTAAAGATTATTTCTCTGCTAATGGTATTTTTAGATAGAAAACTATTCTAAGGACTCTACAAGAAAATGGAGTGGTTGAACACATGTATAAGACTATAATGGAGCACATAAGAAGCATGAGGCTGCATGTAGGGTTGCTATATTTGATTAATAGAGGTCCCTTTACTCCTTTGGGCTTTGGTATTCTAGAGGAAGCATGGAATGGTAAGAAGGTGAGTTATTCTTTTCTTAGAACCTTTGGTTGTGAAGCATTTTCTCACGTATATTTTGAAAATAGAACCAAGCTGGAATCTAAGTCAAAGAAAGGTGTATTTGTTGGATATGGAATTAATGAATTTGGTTATAGGCTTTGGGAATCTAAAAATCATAAAATTGTAAGAAGTAGGGATGTCATATTCAAGGAGAAAATGTTGTACAAAGACCTATTACATCAACATGAAAAGAAAAAAGATGATTATGTAGTGTTGGATGATACTCCAAAAGCTGATGTTCTAGTAGTTCCTCATAATGTGCAACAACTACAACAACAAATACCACACACCCCAATTCAGGTTAGAAGATCAACAAAGATCAATAGACCTCTAGAAAGATTCTCTCCTTCCTTGTATTCTATTTTTTCTACTAATGCTAGTGAACCTAAATGTTATGATGAAGTTGTGCAAGTGGATCAAAGATTCAGTGGGAGTCTACAATGAAAGAAGAAATGGAATCTTTTCTGAAAAATAAGACATGGGATCTATGCATGTTGCCTATAGGTAAAAAGACATTATAGAATAAGTGGATTTACATGACGAAAGAAGAGGATGGAGATAAGAAATGATTTAAAGCCAGGTTAGTTGTAAAAGGATTTGAATAGAAAAAAGGAATTGATTTTGATGAGATATTCTCTTCTATTATTAAAATGACTTATATTCATACTATTTTTAAGTATTGTGGATACGGAAGATTTTCATTTAGAGCAGCTTGATGTTAAAATAACCTTGCTTCATGGTGATTTGGATGAAGAGATATATATGGTACAAGCACAAGGATTTGATATCAAAAGTAAGGAGAACTTAGTGTGCAAATTGAAGAAAAGTTTATATGGCTTGAAACAAGCACCTCGAAAATGATATAAGAAATTTGATAGGTTTATACATGAGCATGGATATAGTAGGTGTCATTTTGATCATTGTGTTTATTTTGAGAGGTTGGATGATGATAGCTACATTATTTTATGTTTATATGTTAATGATATGCTTGTAGCTAGGTCTAACATGGATCACATTAAGGGGTTGAAATGCCAATTAGCACATGCATTTGCTATGAAGGATTTGGGGGAAGAAAAATAAATCCTTGGTATGAAGATTTGTAGAGATAGGAAGAATAGGAAATTGACATTATCTTAGGCTAATTATATTGAGAAGGTGTTGCAACGTTTCTCTATGGAGAAAGCTAAAGTTTTCAACACACCTTTATGTGGTCATTTGAAGTTGACTAAGAAGATGTGTCCCAATACAAGAAGAGGAGGTTAAGATGTCTAAGGTACCTTATGCTTCACCTATAGGAATATTGATGTATGCTATGGTATGTACAAGGCCAGGCATTGCACATGCAAGAGGAGTTGTTAGCATTGTACCATTTGAAAATTATAGTTACAATTGATAAAGTTATATACCTTTGCTTCAGAGAGCTCAAATAATGGAAATAAAGTATTTCCAAAGGTGCAAGCTCAACTCCCCCCCACCGCACCCCCCCTTCCCTATGTGGATGATGTTGTCAAGTAAAGGATAGTTAAATACATACATATATACATGGTTAAGTACTACCTAACTATGTCCAAGGTGTCTGTACACTAAAGGCATACTCCACATACTAGGCTTCCTACTTACCCATATACATGGGATCAAGACCCTTGAACTACTCATCGTAACAAACATGTAGTTTTGGTTTCTAATTGTTTTGATGTAGTTTTATTACTATAACCACTAGTGATATTTACTCACCTAATACAACTATTTTCCATCATACACCAAATTAGGAAAATAAGGAAATTTTCTATAATTACAATCATGTAATACCATAGTGCATGGTTTAGAGGTAATGTCATTGTGGCAGTGAGAATAACTTCAGTGAAGAGTTGAGTGGAAGGAGTGTAAGTTGGCTTGTCACTTAGCATGGGTTAAATGAGTTTTATTTTTTTATTATTTGGAACCACTTCAAACACCTATGCTAGAGTTACACCATAATGTGAAGTTGATTTTAGATATTAAAAAAAAAATGACATAAATCATTCCCAATATTATATACACACATAAATCTTTTTGTTGTGCTATGATCTCTCTATTTGTATACATATATATATATATATATATATATATATATATATATATATATATATATATATATATATATATATATATATATATATATATATATATATATATATATATATATATATATATATATATATATATATATATATATATATATATATATATATATATATATATATATACATACAACAATCAGAAGGACACAACAACAAAATCCTAGATCTCCACTGATCTCCATAATCCACAAGAAACTTTTTTTGCAATTTTAGAAGGTCAATAGTTAGAGTTTTGTGTAGAAAACAAATACAATTTTAAGATCTCCTTACAGTTTTATAGTAGGTACATGCTTATATTATGAAAATTTGTATTTTTGCTTCCTAGAAAAGGTGCTAATTAGTTTGAGGTGTGTAAGTTAAACTTGAATTACTTTTGTTTTTTTTTGTGTCTTCTGGTTACCCTAATTTGTGCTTAGGGTTTTAATTGAAATGGAGTCTCCTTCCTAATCCCCATAGTGGAAAACCCTAATTTTTGTTGTGTAGAAGGGGTATAGGATGGAGATGAATGTTTTAGTTTTTATGTTCAAAAAACCCACTTGCTTGGAGAACCTAGTTCACAGGAAAGTAATTAGAGATAATGTAAGAGATGAAGCCACCTCATATGTTTTAAACAGATGCCAAATTGCATATTCATATAGTTCCCTATAGTCAAAATTCTTATGAAAGGATGAATTGCAAGACCAATTAGTTACAATGATAGATTCCTTATATAACAATTAGAAATGAAAACACATTAAATTTTCCTTCTTAGATCTCTTGAAAGTGTTGTCTTGCTTGGGGAATAAACAATTTGGTCTTCTTAGCTTTTTGTGACAACCCATACACATATCTTGTGTCTTTTTAACATCTTTGATTGTGTGATGAAAAAAATAATGAACTTTATGCCTTGAGTCCACAATATATATCTCATGTGTACCACTATCAACTTGAGCACAAACATAGTAAGACTCAACCATGTTATTGAGTTCATGTGAAATGGATGCTACCTCATGATCAAAACTATTTTTACAAAAAATAGAATAAATGCCATGCCTTGGTTACATGTTTTCAACATATGTAATGGGCTAGGACATGATTTTAATTTGATCCATTTTCTAATTGATGTGAAGTCTCAATGGTGTACTATGTGCCTCGTCTTGATCCAAGGTTTTTTTAATTATTTAGGGATACCACATGATGATTGATTTTTACATTAATTTTGATGAGTTATATTTCACAATTTATGAATGATTATCATAAAGTAAAATTATCATGTTAGGAAGACAATAAAAAATTTAATAAAAAACCTGATAATCCAAAAGATAGAGTCATAACAAGGGCAAAAGAAATGATCATGATTCCAATTATACATCTAAAGGAGGTTTGAATATTCACAAAATAGAATAGTGGCTTACTGGTTGGCTAAGAAATGAGATACTAGCATTTGTGTTCAGATTAAATGTCACAAGTAAGGTTTTTTTTGTAATCTCAGGAAATTGTTTTATAGAATTCTATGTTCTCTTCACCATTAGACATCCAATTTCCAAGAGAGGTTCCAAATTTCCTTTGTCATCTCATATTGTAAATAATTGTAGCCTTTGTCTCTCTAGATTTTGTGTTTAAATAGGCCACATTTCAATACCATATTTTTATAGTTTGTAACTTTCCATTTGAAGGAGTTGATAATGCTATTTTTTCTTCCATTTAAAGATATTTAAGTTTTATAAAGGTCTCTTACATATGTGCATAGGTTAAAAATAGGTTGCTACATTGGTTTAATGGGTAGTGCATGTTAGTATTCTCTTTTATTGGAGTCATCCAAGTGAATTTATTTTTTAACAATGTCCTATGTATTTGGAAAAATTATTTATCTTGAAGGCTTAGTGTGTCATTTACTCAAAGATATTATAAATATTTTTTTTTGTTTTGTGCCTGTATTGGCTCAGATCACTTTCCTCTAACCTTTGCAAGAAAACCTTTTTCTAGAAAGGTTAACAACCCCTTAAAGTTTGAAATAATGTGGTTGGCTCATATAAATCTTGAAAAATTCATACATGAATGGTGAAACATTAAACTTGAAGGAACAAATATGTTCAAAGTGGAAAAGAAACATGGACATGTAAAAGAAAGGATCAAAATTTGGAATAAGGAAGTCATTGGAGACATATTCTAAATGAAAGTAGAACCAAAAATGATCTTAAAATTATGTAGGATCAAATTTTAGAAGAGGGCTACACAAATTTTTTAATAAATTATGGGAATAACATTCTAGTCAGGTATGCTATTATAACATCTATAGAGTAAATATTCTAAAGGAAAAGATCAACAAATTTATGGTTGAAGGCCAATGATAGAAATATTGAATATTTCCATATGATATCTCTTAAGAATAAGGTAAAAAATAGAATAAATATCATTCAACATGACAAAGAAAAGTTAGATAAGGATCAAGATATCAAGGAAGAAAAGGTGGGGTATTTTGCTAATCTTCTATTGATTGATAATAATTTGAACTCTCTTGATCAAAATGATCTTATCACATATATTCCTTCTAGAATTGATGATATTTTGAATAAATCTCTTAGTTATATCCTATCATCCAAATTAATTAAGGAAGCAACCTTCTCATTTCAAGGAGAGAAGTCCCTTGGGTTGGGTGCTTTCCCTATTCTCTTTCTCTACAATTTTTGGTATATTATTTCTAAGAAAATCTCTAATTTTGTCAAAGAATTATTTGGCACTCAATCTCTACTAAATGACATGAATTGTACATTTATTCTCCTTATCTAGAATCAACCAAGACCTAATTTTGTTGACCGATTTAACACAATTATCCTTTGTAACTTTTTATAGAATATTATTTCTACAATCCTAACTTTAAGGTTCTTCGCTCTTCTCCCTAAAATTAGCTATGTTGATGAAATTGGTTTTGTTGTTAGAAGAAAAAATTGGGATTCAATAATTACTATCCATGAGAACATCTACTCACTAGAAGTCTCAAACAAACAAGGTCTTTTAATGAAATTGGATATTTCAAAATCTTGTGATAGACAAAGTTTTAAAGGTTTTTGGTTTCAGATAGAAATTCATTAAATTGTTTTTCTCTACTTCATCTACTATTGTGCTGGTGAATGACATGTCTTCTAATTTCTTCAAAGCTTTATGTAGTATCAAAAAAGGTAACACCATTTATCCTATCTTCTTTTATATCATGTTGGAACCTTTCGGCAGATGTATTGGAAGATTTACTAAGGATGGACAGATTTAGGGTCTTCAATATATATTTTTTTTTTTCCGTTATTCCCGCAAGAAATTTTTTGATGACACTATCATGATGTGAATGGATTTTGTCAAAGAGGCAAAAAAATTAAGATTTCTCTTTCTTCTTATACTTAATTCTATGAGCCAAGTTATCAATTGGACAAAAACTATCATTTTCTTCAACAATAATCCAGAAGAGAGACAAAAACAAATATCTAAAATCCTTGATTGTAAGATATATTTCTTCCCTTTTCCTATCTTGGTCCCCAATTAGGGATCAAGCCTTTTAATTCTTTTTGGAATTAAATTATTGATGAAATTAATAGCAATTTGACTAGTTAGAAAGGAACCCTTTTAAGTCAAGCCAGGAAAATCCAAATTTTGAAGTCTATTCACCACAATATGTATGTGTATGCATAAAGAATTTTCTCGATTCTTCCTCAGTATGCTAAGATAATTTAAAAATCTAAGGGAATTTTCTTTGGATGGACATGAAGGAGAAGGTTCTTTCTTGTTAGTGTCTTAGGAAAATACATGCCAACCAATTAAGAATTGATATATTGGCATCAACACTACCAAAATGATAAACAAATCTCTTCTCTTTGAACAAATTTAGAGAATATTTGAAGAGGAAAAAGAATGGAACTCTTTAATTAAGAAAAGATATGTCTTTGCAGCTCCTAACTTTGAGGATTACCTCTATTTAGATGTTTGGATTTATGGTTGCTAGATCTAGAATAGTATCCACAGAGATAAGAACATGTTATGTAAGGAAAAATATGGAATCTTGGTAATGGAAGGAGGTTCAAGTTTAGGAATGATAGTTGGATTTGGATAATCCTATTTTTGAAGATCTTATCTTCTTCCAACATGCAAAAAAATGCAAGAACTTACTAGGGATTGAAGTTAGAAACTACTAGAGAAACAATGAATGAATTATACTTAAGGATGTGAATCCTAGTCTTCCTCTTATTAACTAAAATCCAAATTCCTATTTTACCAGATTAAGTCTTAATCATAATATGTTCTGCAATCACAATTTTGATGGAAGTTTCTTTGTTTCCTCTATTTTATCTATCAATATTAAAGACATTGAGAGTTAATTTTGGTCTAAAGCTTGGATTAACTCTCTAATTCCTAAAATAAATATCTTTTACTAGTTGTAATTCCAAAATAAGTTATTGACTACTAAAAATTTATTCAAGGAAGACTTTAATCTTCATAATCTATCATGGGCAATATATATGATTTTGTCATTTTTTTGAATCAAATATGTTTGGAATCCTATTCTTTAGCCCAATTGGCCTTATGTGGGAAAATATTACTTACTTTTACCTTAATGAAATTCATGAATCCTTTTCATGAGTTTTCTATGTCTGCTCATTGCTCGGGATGCTTTGTTCAACAATCTTGGAATAACATTTTAAACCACATTAAAGGTACTATAGTGTCTCATTTGATTTGTTGAATCAATTTTCACATTTTAAGGTAAGTTTACATTTCAAGCCTCAAGGTCATTTTAATTAAGGAAATTTAGATCTTTTCTAGTCTTAGGTCTAAAAAATTTCATGGTCTCCTTTATATTTCATGGTCTAACAGATTCTGTCAACTGCAAGCCTATTAGATTTTTTCATTCATGTAAATATCATGAAAGTTTATAGCCAATCCCTAGAGTTTGGTGAACCATCATTAGTTTTATTATTTATTTCAAAACCCAAATCTATCATTATAGGCATTTTAATATATTCTAATAATAGTTATATGCCAAAGAGATTCAACCTCATTCAAGGGTATCTCTAATGGCTAGTCTATAAAGACACTAGAGATGTGGATAAATAATGGAAATTTGGTTCCTTATCAAGTGAGATTTCACTCAATAGACCTCTTGATGGGATTTTTGGTCTATGGGAAAATTCAATTTTTGAGAAGCTAGGCATAGCCTATAGCTAGGTAAATAAGATATGAAGGATAGAACCTTTAGCTTGGGCTTCCAAATAGCATGATTCATGAAATAATAATTTCCTCCTAGATAATGTGACAAATGTACTTAAGAATATACAAGAGTACAAGATGGAGAAAAAATGAACTTGGTTGAAAAAAAGATAAGCCTTGCAAATTATTTTCTAAAAACCCTTACCTTCAATGATGCTATAAAATTCTTTGTGAAGATTCCCTCCCTCCCACACTTTTCCATGTAAAATAATAAAGTTTGACTTTTTTTTGTTCATATCCCCAACAACATCAAAATTTTGATGCTAAACTTAGCTGGCATGAAAATTTTGACTTTATTGGGATCATATTTTAAAAAATAAAATTTGACAAGCCAAATTGTCCAGCCATCAAGAATTTTGGTAAAAAATGACCCCTAAATGCACTAGAGTCCTAATAATGTGTTTTTTACCTATTTTTGTGTATTTTTTTACTTCAAACATGTAGATGACAACTTTATTTTCACCAAAATTTGATAGAATGACAAGTGTTTCTTAAGAATGTTCTTAGCTTTCCATAAATGTAAGCTTTGTCAAATTACAAGTTTAGTAAGCAATTATTATTTATTTTCTAATGGAGTTAAGTATAAAGTGTTGACTATCACTCTACTTGAAAAACAATTGTAACTTTCAAATCATACAACATTTTGGAAATCCAAAAGATGCATCACATTTTATGTTTCTTCTATTATAAGGAAAATTAAAGGAAAATTAAATTTTGTAGATTTTTGAATTAGTTAATGTTGTCAGACACAAGTTTTTTATTCCAAAAATACTAAAGTAGAAAATTAATAATTATTTATTTATTTAGATTAAAAATACCCAAATTAACATGTCACATCTAGGCATTAGTCTACTTATTATATCTAGAATATAATAAAAAAATATTATCATTTAAATTTTATTAAGGTGGTCATAAATATGTTTACTTCTTATTTTGTCCTAAAAATTTTGTACTATTGCATTAACATTCAAAGATTTGACCAAACAATTTATATTTTTATTTGGATAAGGCCTAATGGTTTAGAAACTCAATTCAATTTCCTAGGGATTATTTTCACTCAACTTTTTGATATAAAGTTTATAACAAGTAGAAAAGTACATGATAAGTCAAGATAACTCTAATTTGTCAATTTTTTTTTATGACTAGTCCTTTTCTATTAATAAATAATATACTAAGACTATAATTCACAAAAAGGGCCAGGGGATACAATATCACCTCCTGAGAGTTCACATGGCTGAAGCCAAAAATATTAACTATTCATAAAAAAAAACATATAAAGGCTCAGGTTGCTAAAGCAGTGCCTACTAAGGGAGGTGGCTCATCTTATCATGGAAACACGAATCATCCTTAGGATTGGGAGGTACACAATGAATAATCTAGCCATTAGCACCATTAGTGGCTTGGTCAACATCCTTCATATTAGATCAGGGAGGTGAAATGACCAATTCCAAGTGAAAAGGCCATTTCCTAGAAACTACTCACTAAGTGCTATGAGGAGGAGCCAAGGACTAGCTAGTACCACCATGGAGTGGGAACACTGAGTGGCACCTCCATCCATCATCACCACCACTAAGAAAGTAGTGACAAAATTTTTGGGAATGTAGAGTATGCGAGTGGTAGCTTGAAGAGTTGTGCCTCTAGCGGTGGCCTCTAGATGTTGAGGTATCAACCAAGGCATCTAGAGGTACCTTGGCAATAGTACAAGGGGCATTGCCTTGGAGAAGCTCTTGAAGGTGGGCCACCTCCAAGGCCACCTTGTTTACCTATAGTTGAATCTGCACGATTACATTATTACAAATGCACAATTTAGTGTACATAGCAATATTAATATCAAGAAAAAATGTGAGTGAAAAGAACAACATTTCTATCTTTCTATAGAGTGAAGAAAATCTCCATCCTAAAGTTATGCCAAATCTGGGTAAATTTTTTAGGGATCCTAGCGAAATCACCCAAAATAGCCATGTGCCAAGAAAAGGGTTTAGGTCAAAATGAAATTAAAAAATCATGAATCTAGTTGCAATAATTTTGAGTGCATCTAAAAAACTAGAAAATATGTAGGAAGGACTCTAGTTGGCCACGTAAAGGACACCTAGGATCTGGAACCCCAATATGCTTGATCTAAGACCCAAGGGGAAGACCTTGAAAAATTAGGCACCAAGAAAAATGGGCAATCTTGGGTTCTATAATAGCACTAAAAATAGTGTCAAAGCACTTTGTCCATTGAGAAAGAGAAGTTTACAAATGCCATCTCTGATTGAGCATATCCACCATCGATAGATGCGGAGAAAGACATCTATAATCCAGCCTTAGTTTGTAACTAGTGAAATGAGTGGCAAGATACCACTTCCAATCAATCCACCAAGGTCTGATAGACTGAATACCCACTTTATGAATTAAGTTCCCTAGAGTTGCACAAAGCAATAAGTCAAATTTTTTCCAATCTAAATGGGCAAGACAACACCAGACTTCCATATCTTTCCAAGATCTGAAACTCATGGAAACCCTAGAGAAAATATCTTTAGGAGTCTTGATGCCTCATTTGAAAAAATGCAAAGCACTAGCACCTTGATTCTTAGCAAGAGGAGTACCCTAGATGGCAAACATGGGAGACCACCAAATGTTCTACTTGTTTGAAGAGATTCCATCACAAACCTAATCACCAAATCAGTTCCAAGCTTTCCATATGCTTTTGATAACAAAAGAGCCCTATATGAGCATGGATTCTCACATGATGAGAAGGGTGTGAAAGCCAATCCCCTTCCATATAGGCCCATCAATGAGAAATCTGGAAGAAATGCAATGCCTAACCAAAAGCTTCAAGGCTTCATCTCTAGCAATGGCATGAATAATCTATTTAGCACATAGAGCAAGGCCTTGCTTCTATGTGGAGAGAAGATCAAGGCCTCCAGACTCTTTGGAGACTACAAAAATCCCAAGCAACTCTATGAAAGCCATGATGATCAAAACTAGAGGCCTAGAGAAAATCATGGAGCAATCCCTCTAATTTCTAATAGGAGGCTTTTGTAGGAGCTCAACAAGAAGAATAATAGACATGTGTAGCTGCAAGGACTTTCAATAAAATTTTGAATTTTCCTGCAAGAGAAATTAGTTTTGTAAGCCAATAATCCAACTCCTAATTAATCTTGGCAAGCACTACATTCCACAGATCCACTATTGATGCTTGAAAGGAAAAATGAATGCCTAGAAAGTGGAAGATCTCCTTGTGAGCTACCCATTTCCATTCAAATTGGTTCATCCAAGATGGTGCTAAAAAAAAAGACTGGTGATAATAGAGCACTTTATGCCACTGAATAGCAAAGCTAGAGGCTTGACAAAAAGTGTCAAGACAATTTAAGGCATTATTGATGTTTTTTCATCCTCCAAAAGAGTGAGAAAGGAATCATCAACAAAATTACCATTGACCAACTTGAAAGAGGATTCTAGCAAACAAATGCCTTGAACCAAACTAGAAGACATAGAGTGGGATAGCAAATAGCCAAAACCTTCAGTGGCAAGAACATAAAGTGCTAGAGCTAGAGGAAAACCTTGCCTAAAAGCTCAAAGGCATTAGATTGGGAGCTATTGATGGTAATGTAAGAATTAAGATTTCTAAAAAGCATCTTCACTGACTAGAGAAAATTGGGACCAAAACCAAGAGCTTGGACCATAGCTAAAATGAAAGGTCATTCAATGTAGTCATAGGCTTTTGCAAAATAAATTTTCAAAAAAATAACCAGCTACTTGGACTTGTGAGCCAACTCCATTCCTTCCTAGATAGCAATAATGTTGTCAAGAATATATCTGGACTTGATAATTCTAGTTTTCTCAAGCCACACAATTAAAGACAAGAGGTGGCTAATTTTGAGAGAAATTTCCTTAGAAATAATCTTACATGACACATTCAAAAGGGTAATAGGAAACCAATTGCAAATATCCTCTAGATCTTTGGCTTTAGGTATGAATTTAATGTTTCATTTGTTGATAATAGCTCCTAGACTTTAGAATGATAGGCTTCAAGATAAACTTTATGTAGATTAGGACTGATATATTCCTAGAGGTTTTTGTAAAATTAATAAGGGAACCCATCACACCCAAGGGACTTATCATCTGCCATGGACAAAACCACCTCTTTAAAGTCTTAAAGGGTAAGAAGTTACTCACAAAAAGCATGTTGCTCAACTACTAGGCAGTTTGGAGTGTTGGTCTGACTTTTTATGTAGTAAAAATTTTCAGTTAAATCATAGAAAAGTCAAATGTTCTATGCCTAAGTGAAACATAGGGTTTTGGATAAACCATCTATAAGAAATAATCGCCATATAAACCCTATATCATCTCTATTCATAAATTTTCGGGCGCAAAATTTTGAATTTTCAAAAGGGACGAATATGCTGTCATATTCCTTTTCCTTTCTCCCGGGTTACCTTTCTTCCTATTTGTCCCAACCGTTGGATCCGATTAGATCTACCATTGGCTTTACCTCGCTATTGAGAGTTGCATGCTCATTAAGTATAGCGAGATAACGAGTATTGAGTATTTTAAGTGGTGGGACCATAAAGTGAAGATGCGGCGATCGGAGATTTGCTTATGAAATGTTTTATTGTGCAGGTACACTTTGCAATTCACCATCCAAAAAAAAACAAAGGATAGGGACCCACTAGAATATCTGACATCAAAGCCGGAATGTTGATTTTTCTGGAAGTTCCGCCACCTCGCTATCGGAAAATTCAGACACTTCACCGTTAGCGAAGTAGCAAGGCCACGTAAAAATCTGAAAATGATGACATTGCATCTTGCTTGTATCATAATTACACCAGGTGGCATGACCAGTCATAAATACCGTTGTCAGAATCAGTTTTAATTAACAGAAGTAATTACTGGGTAACCCTTGCATTTTCCAGCACGGAATCCTTTTAAGTGCCGGAGCTCGCTACCTCGCTATCGGAAAATTCAAGTGCTTCACCGTTAGCGAGTTAGCGAGGCCCTGTAAAATGGCAAAAGATCGGTAAGATCTTTGATGACGTGTAATGACAGATGACTATGATAAATTTTGACATGTGCCAACTATGCAAAGATCCAATTCTCATTAATACCTATCTGACTGAATGTACAAGAAATCTTGAACGTCAGCTTGAAGTGGATCAACGGAGCTCGCTACCTCGCTATGAAGAGTTGCAAGGGAGATAATTATAGTGACATAGCGAGTTGGGCCTGCCGCCTTCTTTCTTAAGAAGCCCTGTAGCGTATCTTTCGATCATTTCTTGATCTGATCAACGATTGTCGCCGCTTCGCCATGGCAAGGTGCTTGTTCTTTATGCATAACGAAGTAGCGACATGCTGACACATGTTCTCCGTCGTCAGTGGGTCTAAATATAAGCACCATCAAAAGAAAGAATTCTATACGTGGCAAGTTCTCATTGGGTAAAATAACTGACATGGCAAATATAACTCCTAGTTGTTC
Organism: Cupressus sempervirens; assembly: GCA_028749045.1. Lineage (NCBI taxonomy): Eukaryota > Viridiplantae > Streptophyta > Pinopsida > Cupressales > Cupressaceae > Cupressus > Cupressus sempervirens. The sequence continues at coordinate 585,540,456 of CM053787.1, read as the reverse complement.
TCTCTGTACCACATGATCGTAGGATCTTTGAAGATCGACGGTGCAGTTTTAAATGAAAAATGTAGTGCCACTCTCTGTATTAATTAGACAAGAAAGCTTCATCCATGAGGAAAAACAGAGTATAATACAGAGAGATTTCATCAGTTTCATTTCACGCGAGAAAATATTTGAAGCCATTCTTGTGCAAAAGCCATTACTGAAAGAAAAGCGTGCCAAGGTTTGATAAAAAAAAAATTGTCAAGTTGTTTGTTCGCAAAAAATTTGCAGGAATACAGAGGAAAATTGAGACAGAATTCAAGTAAGTAAAACTACCATCATCTTCGTGAGCTTTTAAGTTTTAAAAAGATAGCCCAAGATGCCTCCTAAGAAGGGATTTACAGGTGCAATAAACTACCTGGATAGAAATGTGCATGATGATTTGCTTGAGTTACTTCCTGAATCTACTATAGAAACGGTGCAAGTTAAGAGGTTAACCTCACTGAACCCTAGGCTAAGGATAGCTGATGGATTGTATGATAAGGGTAATTGGGTCCGGGATGCTCAAACTTCTCAAACTAGTTTGAGTTTATTCAAAAAATGGTTTGCGGAAAGGAAGTTATATGCCCCTCATGCCAATATATGGAATTTTGATCTTGGGAAGCTTGTTGTCCCCAGTGTGTTTATGGATTTTGACCTGCTTGAAGCTATAGCAAAAAATTATGACCAAGCCACTAAGGTAGTGAGAAGAATGGATGGTGAGGCTTTAGTTACCATCAGTCCCGAGGAGATTAGGAAGGTTTTCAGTCTGGGACCCCTCAACATGTATCATGTGCCCATTAATTTGATAGATTTAGAAAAAGAATATATATCCAAGAGGGATGTAGTTAGACAGGGTGCACTGAAAGCCCACATAGGCCGGATTGGAGGCCTCCCAACCATAACATCATCTTCTAAAGAACCATTCAAGAAATCATGCTTTAATGCTAGGGCAGTGGAGATATATAGGACCCTGTGCAGAGTCTTCGGAGAGGGCAAAGAAGATTTTATTCTGGTGAGCTTCATGTATATGATCACCCAAATCTCCTCTTTTGGTGTGGAAATAATTTTTGATTTTGCATCTTACTTGGCAAATGAGATTTACCAGGGATTGGTGGGGATTGCACAGGGAAAGGTGGAAAAGGTTTGGGGTCAGTATTCCTTATTGATGCATATGTTTCTTTTTAAAGGGGCCACTTATTTTGGTAAAGAAATGGTTTTAAATAGAGAACAAGAAGGGGAGGCACTGCCAATCCAATTATGGAGTGCAGACATGACCTGGGAAGCAAAAAATGCTAGCTTCGTTAGATTTGATAGGCACTTTGCCTCCAAACTAAGGTGCCTCATATTGAGTGATAATCCCAGAATCCCTAAGGCATTAATGCACCTCGTTAGGCCTATGGACAAAACCCATAATCTAAAAGTTTCACATAATTGGGGAGATATTATCCCATATTCAGTCTCAACTGTCATCAGGGTCTATGGATTCAAAGGAACACCCCATGTGTTACCCTATCAGGTACCTTTAAAGGTAGGGATAGCTGAATTTTTGTGGCAGTTGGGAGGAGTGGAGGAGGCCTTTTTGCACAAAAGGGGGACAGGATCAATTTTTTCTACTTGTACTATAGCCCACCAGTTTGTGATAACTAAAGAAGGGTGGGTCTTTCTCCATAAAATTTTGGATCAATATAAGATGGCAGTGTCTCACTCTCATTTTTGTGATACAGAAGGTTTCTTTAACTCTGCCCTTAGATTTAGAATCAAGCTTCAACCAGTTCAGCATGAATTCTATTTTCCTGAAGATATAATAAGAAATGAATACTCTCTCCATGAGCAAGAAATAAAGAAAGAAAAATGGAGAGTCTATTCAAAAGTTTTGGAATTCATTAATTGTTTTGACAAAGATTTCAGTCCTCTTAGTAATGCTGCAACCAATGCAGATAAAATACATAAGCTCATGAGTACTTTCTCTGAGATAATGGAAGTAATGAATGAGAAGAAACAATATTTTATTAATTCTTTTCCAGATAAAGCCAGAGAAATTATGAGAAAATTGGGTTTCACCCCCAACATGGGAATAGGTCCACTGATGGTACGAAAGAAGACAGGATATACTATTGTTCGACAGCAGGTGCCCGTTGTACATAAAGAAAAATAGATAGTTGAATCCACTAGCACTGTCCTAGAAGAAAGACCCCCTAAACCTTCTCCCAAAAGAAGAAGAATAATAAGGGAGGAAGAATCCCCTGATGAAAGTTACTCACCTTCTCAAACCCCAATAAGAATTGAGGAAGAACAACTCACCAATGAGCAATTCGAACAAATGGGGTCACAAGGAGAAATTTTTGTTACACAAGCAGAAATTGATGAAGGGAACCCCCAGGAACCCCCTGTGCCAAGTTTTGAATTAACTATAGCAGATTTTAGAGGAAGGGAATTGGACCCTATTTTGGAACAAGCCAGTCAGCATTATTTATCTGATAACAATTTTGTAAGATCTAGGGCTTTCCATCAGTTTGCGTGGAGGGTAAACATGCACATTTTTGAGCAAAGGTGTAAGAATATGAAAACAGAACATCCAGAAATGGATGAGACCTCCATTCAAAATCTAATAAAGGAAAAAATGGTGCAAGAGTTCCAAAATATAAACCCTGATGAGGGAAGACAGATGGTAAAAAATGCTAATGTTTTATTATTGCCCAATTGGGACATTGCTGACGCATTAATTTTTAATTCTGTTTCAAATAATTTAGGACTCCAGGATCCAAATAAAGAGGAATTCTTGGGTACAACATTCAGCAATGATCAAGCTGCCCTTGTTATGTGGTCCCTGAGAAGAGGATCCAGAACTACTTCATCACAGCCTGATGATTCAGGATTAACAGGGAGTATCATTGTAAGGAGAGTTGCTGATACTTCAAATGTACAGGCAGCCCACATGAATGTGGATTATTCTAAATTTGCCTTGGCTACTGCGGAAAGAGAAGAGAGGGAAATGATTGATATGCATAATAAATATGAAATAGTGGTGGATGCCTATAACCAAGAGGTAAAAAGGAGAATTGAGTTAGAAAACAAGGTATCTCAATTAAAAAAGAAAAATGGAAAAAGGAAATGGATGAATTATTCGATAACAGAATAACAAACATCATCAGTGAGACTGGCCATTGGTTTTGGGCAAAGACAAATGAGGAGCTGGTAAAAATACAATTATATTACGCTGATATGAGAAAAGAATTTGATGATTTAGCGAAAAATGCCAATTCTTTAATAAAGATACAAAGAGAAACCCTAAGTTTTGATTGGCCAGATGATGATACTCTTAACAAATGGAAAAATCAGTTTAGTGAGCAGATGTCAGGAGACGATGACAAAGAAGATGTAAGAGTAATAGTTACTTTTGTAATCAGCAATGATGACATAGAAAATCCCCAGGTTAAAGTGAGTTTGCATGTAACAGAAGATGATACATCACTTACAGACCTTATGGGTATGTACTCTGAAGATGAAGAATGATTGTGAGATCAGATCATAACAACCAAGAAGCATAACAGAAAGGGACCCGCCAAGAATTGTTGTTGTAATTAACCTTTCTGTTATTCTTGTTTTTGTTTTTCTAAAGAAGGACACCTGTCACCTTCTTTAGCCTAAAGCTTGTTGCATCTCACATTATTTAAGTGAGATCCCAAGGCTAAAGAAGGGTCCGAATTTGGTTTTTACTAAGTATTGTGCTTAGTTCTGTTTTTGGTCCAAACATTTTGGGAAGGAAATTTATAGTATACTTTTCTCTCAAAATTTCTGAGATATAGATGAATGTAGAAAGAACTGTGCTTCTTCTCTGAAGGTCTTTCTAGGTCTATTGTAAAGGATATACCATTTTCAAAGGAAATGAATACAAATTATGAACTATCCCCATATCTGTTCTTTTTTGAATTTTGTCTCCTTTTAAATACTTAGCTACCTTGATGTTGTGTGAGTAAAAGCTTATGCAATTGATTGCAATATAGTAAGGCTGTACATCCATTTGTTATTGTTGTTAATTCAATGGATTAAATAAAGGCTCTGGTGAATGTGATGAGGTTGCTTGGGTGTTAATAAGGATTTCTGAATGATAAATTCTGGTAAGAATTGCTGATGAAAATTTGTTGCAAAGCAACAAATTAGATCTAAGAATTTATTTGACTCTGAAACCCCAATGGATTAGGCACTGATCGAAAGTATTTCAGCCAAAAGAGAAGTATATTATGACTGGCTTTTTCAAAGTACATCATAAAATCAATTTTTACTTATATTTCCTGTAAGATATTCAAAGTTGGCCAGCACTTGCCTGCATGGATTGTTTTAGCTTCATTTAGCCATTGCTGTTGGAAACATCTGCAGAGCTATAGAAGATTTCTTGGCCATATCTGTTCAAGGGATGTGTTTATCAATTCAATAAGATTTACGTATATGTTTGAGGATTTAGAGATGAGAATCAAAATGAAACTAAGAATAATTCTCATACAATTGTTCCATCTTTGAACCATCCCCGGGTACACCCGCCCTGGTTTTTACAGAGCCAAAAGAGTAAAAAACCGTCTAAAGTTTTGTTGGAGTTGGGTCCTAGTACTTTGCATATGCAAGTGATAATGAGAATTGGCTATTCTTTAGGTTGTGTATGTACTGATATCTAGGTATTAAGCCTTTTGTCACCTAGTAGTTTTAGCACTGTTAACATCATAATAAAACACCAACATGGAGTAACATAAATACACTTTCAGAGAGCTTCCTCCTAAGCAGCTGAGTTTCCCTACAAAGAAAAAATCTTCTCATAGTGATGAAAAAATGCTTATAGGATGTCAAGGAGACTAGAGAGAATAGAAGTACCTTGTTTTATTTTTTTAATCCCAAAATTGGTATGATGGGCTCGAAGAGCCTAGAAGAACTCCTTCGAAGATTTATTGCCAACCTCCAACCAATAGAGGTGAGCTTTGATTTGGGTTCCATGAATGGCATAATTATCTATAACCTATTTTTCATGGAAAATTTTAGCAATTTGAATTCACAAATCAACATCAAAAGGGTTAAGGGTGAGAGCCTTATAAGCTTTTTTGAGTGTAGAAGTAGTGGATTCATAAACCACTTTCTAAAAACTGCTATCATCCATAGATGTGTAGAAAATGAGTGGTTCTAGTAATGGCATCATTCCACCCTTGAATCTACCCTATTTGGGAATGTGGATGTGGCTCCAAATTCTAGACATGTGTATGAGCAATAGTGGAAGCATGCATTAGCACAGATGTGTTGAGGAAGAATTGTGACATGCCAACTTTCTAGATAGTTGTTTGCCATGAAATGGAAAAATAAATGGGATAGTGGTTAGATAATGTCGCATCTAGTAAGGGAATGATAGGTAAATCTCAATCCTTAAAAAAAGAGAAAAAATATTATGTAGTAATCATGGCACGATCGAGGTAGTTTAAAATGCAATCAGAGCCAACTCAAAAGTTGGACCACGTGTGCCAAAACCCCCTATGTTGGTGGTAGTTAGTATTGGGATTAAAAAGGCCCAATTTATTGTGCATGTAGTACTAGGCTTCCCTTTCCCCAACTATCCATCAAAAAGGAAAAATTCCATCTTTGTTAGAGGCCAACTCAACCATATTGAAGTCATCACAAATAACCCAAGTAGCTAGAGGTAAGTTGTCAACTAACCTGCCCCACAATTGAGATTTTTCCACAAGATCATTGGGAGCATAAACATTAATCACTCTAAAAGAATGATTGTTAATGGAAAGGAAAAGCCAAATGCTTATGTTCATGTAGTCAAAACTGTGCAAAATAATAGTAGAATGAAGATGAGGTGACAAAAGGGTAACAACATCACCTTTGCTAGCATCGTGTTGAGAGGAAAACATAATGCCATCTAGCCAAATGATGCGACATGTAGAAGAAAGCATGAAACTAGAGATCTTAACTTCTTGCATATAGAGAAAATGTAATTTTCCAAGTCTATGATAGGTGTCCTTAATAGAGTACTTTTTGGAGAGTGTTGGGGCTCAAAATTGTAGCCCAAATTTTGATCACTATTCAAGAATTAGAGCCCTATAAATGCTTTTCATGAGTTTGTACCCTGCTGTACCTTTGAGCCCTGTGAGGTGTTTCATTTTTCTAACACCCTTCTTTGAGTGCATCTACCTATCCCATGAAGTCAAATTGAGATTTTGAGCCATTTTGTGAAGTCCTATTTTGAGCAAGTGTCAAATCTATAATTTTTGCTTGTGTTAAACAGTGACAGGAGGCTATGTTTGTGATTGAATATCTTGCACCCAAAAATGTTTCATGAATGAACACTTTGGGAATGTCTAGTGTCCATACCCAAGAACCTATATTTCAGATTTTAAGTCATTTTGAGTTCATTTGACTAGGTTTTGAATCCCTCAAAGTTGGTCATTTACTGTTTCGTGCATTTGTGTAGTTGTTCACATTTCTGGGAAGCCTTGTTTGACATGTAATAACTTTGACTTAGTTGACCAAAATTCTGAAATTCCTTTTGTGTTACATTGTAAAGTTCAAAGACTTGTTATGTTTCAAGTTTTAGCTTATGACAAATCTGTTTGATCAGTTTTCAAATGTGATTCCAAATGCAATTTATAACTTTTTATTGGTGTTAGCATTTGAAGATTTGTTAGAACCCTTGTTCATGATGTCATATTTTGAAATCCATGATAGGTGAAGTGAAATGGATAGTACCACTATTTTTTCCTCTAAAAATACTCCAAGTGTGTCAGTTTGCAAGTCATAACGAATCCGTCTGCACACTTTTCTAGGTCAATTCCATTTGCAAAAAAATGTTTTTCTGCTATTGCTTCTAGTTAGCAAATCCAAGTAGCCTACTTTGACTGATCACCATTTGCACCCTAGTATTTCTCATGAGCCCAAATCCCATATTTATATTCGCCTCATGACAGAGAACCAATGCCTCGAGTTTCATTTTCCCAAGTGTCAGTTTATCCAGTTTCTAAAGTTGATTGTAAACTCAATTTGGTGCTTTCTAACATGTTTTCTTGCAGGAAGTTCTGAAAGGTCAACTTTGACAATGAATATCTTTTAACCTTGAATTCATCATGAGATGAGATTTGACATAGTAGGAGTGTGCTGAACAAAGAATCAGTGTGCCAGTTTTCAAAGCCTAGTCAGAGGTTCGGATCAGTTTTTCAAGGCCAGTCAAAGGACCTATTAGTACAAAGTGATAGTTTGCAAATTAGTGGTAAAATGGGGTTCAATTGATTAATCAATGGTCGAACTTGGTATTAATCATTTTGAGATGTTCTGAAGGTCAATTTGAGTATCAGTTGTTTGGAAATGATTTTTTTTTAGCCGAACCCACTTTGGGTCCTGACTGATTCCATCAAATCAAAAATTTGTTGTGAAGGACAAAATGACTAAAGGGTATCTTCCAAATGAGTTTTATGCCAGAGCATTTTAGCTTACAACTTTAGATGGTTAGATTATCCATCATTGTGGCTTGTTCCCATTTCAAAGAAGTTCAATAAAATGATGCTTCTCCATCCATGTCTACTATTATGCAAAGAATTATATCCTATAGTGACATTCATGGGCTAATAAGTTTCATGGAATTATGATTATCAGATGATCTATAACTCTACTAATTTCAACCACTCAAATCAGAGAAATGAAGACCAAATGTGCAATAAGATTTTGAGGTCATATTGTATCAGTAATTGAATGATAGGTCTTATTTAGCTTATCTTATGATTTTTCTATCTTGTAATGGTGACTCTATCCTAGGCAACATGTCATCCTTAAACTGTGTTTTGAAATTGATAAAGTCCCTTTAAAAGAACCACCACCCATGACATGTTTAAGATAGAAAAACCCACACTAAATATCAGGGAACTCACAGATTATTTAGAAGAAGCTGAGCATCAGAGGTAACCCATGATGGAGCATAGTGGAGGCAGAACCAAAAGAGATCATACATGTTTGAAACATGAACCAAGCTATTTGGAATGAATAAAGAGCCACCATGCACTAGAAGAAGTGAAGTCGCAACAAAAATTGCAAAGATAGGAGAGGCAATGTGGTAGCAGGCCATGCATAAAAAAGAGATCCAACATCTTGAGTAGAGGATGTCCAGTATATTTTAAAGCATCCACAAACAAAAAAAAGGGGACAACCCATGTACAAAAAAGGTAGGGGCAGCCAAAGGACCACGTGGTCATTAAAGACCCATGCAAATAAAAAATGCCTCACAAATTGAATAAGAGTAGAGCTTCACCCAATAGCTAAAAAGCAGAGCATCAATGCAAATGAGAAGGGAAAGTCAAAGAGCTCATGAAGAAAAAGCCACTTCAGCTATAGCATAATTCAAAGCATACTTGATTCAAAAGCAATAATAAGATGTCAAATTAAGATGGAGCAATGGCTTAAGGGAATAGCCTTTTGTATGAGAAGATGCTATTAAAGATGGGTAGCTGCCAAGAAATGAAGACCCCAGTCCCCACTTTAAAAGAGTTAGAGCATAAACAGAGGAATACGACCACGAAAGAAGGCATGGGTCCCCAGAGTAGTGTTATGTGGAAATCCATCAATAGTTTTTATTCCACATTCACTATGGGAGGGAAATTTTGAGCCTTTAAATACAATAACAGTCACATGATAAGTTGTGTTAAAGACACACACTTTTAAAGGAAGCTTCTTGCGCAGTGGGTCCCATGGTCAGTTGGCCTATTGGATGTAGTTAGAAACAAATTTTGAACAGACACGTAGTGAAAGTTGAAGATCTCAACAAGTATGAAGATGCCAAAAAAGTTAGAAAACCTGGCTAGTCACTACCTCGCTAGCCAAAAAATCCAAAGGTTTATGGCGAGTAACATAGTGAGTCACTGGAAAACTTCAAAACCTAATGAGACAGCAATAGGTCTGTGTGGTGATGATGTGGCACCATTAGTAATCTAGTGAATGACATATGGTGAAGTAGGTGATGATGTGGCAAGATCATAGATAGAGGAAGGAGATTGTGCCATGTGGCAGATCCAAAAGTCCTCGCTATCTAGCCAAGGATAAGTTGCTCACACAATAACATGGTGACATAGTGAGGGTAGAGGTGTTGATAACACGTGGCAGCGAGTCTCGATAGCGCTGACATGGCAGATGCAAGTTTTGACCAATAACAGAGTGCCATGTGGCAATGAGGTAGCGATGATGAGGTAGGTGTTGATTAGGCAATGACTGGGTGATGAAGGAGCAACCAGGTAGCCAATTAGGGGTTGCCACATGGTAGCCCGCGTGGCACCTAGTTGGCCCGGTGAGGAAGAAGGAAAAAATTGAAGAATAAAAAAATATTTTTAATTATTTTTTCAAAAGCATGTGCATGTTCATCACTAAAAAATGCAAAAGTGGGCATATTTTCTAAAGTATAAACTTTAGAGTTTTTAAAATTTTGAATTTTAAAATTGCAAACTAGAGTTTCATACCAGGGGGACATTTTTTCAAATTGATATTCTAGAGGATTCTGGTAGGTAAAATATGTGCTCCAATATAACACTAGAATTGGAATGAGACAAACTTTCTGAATCTAAAGTCATTTTTTGCATAGGTCCTCACTGGTTCACACTATAGACCAATTTGTAAAATTTGGGGCATTGGCAGCAGAACAAGAAAATTTGATCACTGATTATCAAAAATGGTCATGAGGTAGATATAAAGGCTTGGTGAAATTTAAAAGTGAGGAAAATCAATTTTAATCAGTTTTCTTGTATTCTTGAGGCCATTTCAACTGATTTTTACCTTTTACCTTGAGCTCACTTTTACCTCAGAATCAGTTATGATCTTTCATCATGATGTTTCTGAGATATTTGATGCCTCTGAAAGAAAATTTAAAAAGGGATCTGATAGGTAGTTGAGGAGAGAGATTAAAGAGGGTGTTTTCATGGCAAAGAGATTGAATTTCATGTGGACAGATGTCAATTGTAGATTCAATCTAGGAATTCCTTCCTCTATATCAATCTCATTCTTTCTCATTTTTTTGGTTCTCGTTTCTAAGAAGAAAAAGTTCATTGTTGTGAGACCATTGGTTCTAGTATTTTGACATGTTTCCTTGACTGTGACACCATTCTTTAGCATAATTCTCTCATGTGAACAACAATAGTGCAGATAATACAACAAGTTCTGATATGTTAGGTTTTTTCATATTTTAATTTTATGCATCTAAATGTATAGTTTCAAGGAAATGAATACATATGAGTAATAATTTCACTAGTTTCTATTCTCACAGAAGTTTGCACCCTTGTCCAAAGTTTTTACCTAAGGACAACCTTGTGAAACATGGAAACAACCTCCAAACTATGGGACTTGAACTATGAGGTTGAGTCTCTGAACAAGGCCAACTTCCTTTACTATCAGGGTGCACCTAACTACTCTTGGAGATGAAAAGGGAGAAGTAATACATGAAAGAAAATATACCTATTCTAATCGAAGGGGGTGATGCACAAAAATAGAGTGTTCAAACCAATCTCTACCCATACATGCACTATTGAACCATCATAACACGAAAAGATATACACATTTAGACTTGCTTTAATCTAACAATTGCATGCAGATCAAAAAACCCAAATGAATGACACAAGGAAAGAGAGGATTCACTTATATACCATTCATAGGCCAAAAGAGATATAGTCATGCAAGATTGCAGATCTCTACAATACACCAATGAGAGACAAATATTTCTTGCACTTTACATCAATGGCTGAAGGAGATAAGGCAGAATGTCATACAATTTAGAGGCAAAGGGAATTTACACTAAAGTTGTAGAGCAATATCAGAGAAGTCAGAGAAGGGTCAACCTTAACAAAATCTACAAAAATTGACTTTATAGCTTAGGCATAACTGAGATATTTTCCAACTAAAATTACTCTACAACCACTACCATTAAGTCCTATAGAGAATAATCATGTAGATCTAGGGAAAATCTAACCTCGGCATAGACATAAATGCAATAAAATCTTATCTTTGTTGAAATAGGGCCTTGAGAAGATAGAAACAGTGCCATTAAATAGTTTTGACCAAGTAGATGGATCAACTAGGGGGTGGAGTATTCTCTCGCATTCACTGAGTTTAGCATTCATCCAAGAGTGGTTGGCATTGATCACATGGATTAGATTGCGCAACAAAACTTGATTTCCCTCATTTCTAGCTCATGAATCAGCAGGGTCAGCAAGTCAACTAAGCTCTGCCACCAAGATGAGCCACATGGACCAATGATCTTCTTTTGTTTTGCTACTCTCCAAAGTCTCCCTACAGTTGATCATATTTCCATAACTAACTATGCCACCTCCTCAGAACCCTGACCGTGGAGGTCTCCCAACTGCCAACTCCTCTAACTATTAATGTGAATTGCAGTGTTATCTTCCTGGGCCCACAAGGACACATGTTTCTAAATCACTATCTCACTATACATATCCTCTGAGAAAATATTCATGGCAAGATAGTGACAGTCATCGATTTGAGACCAAATCAAAGATGGAGAAACTGCACAGAGTACCCTGAAGAAGTGGTGGGTCTATACTCACTATGTCACTATGAGTAAACAACTTGCAACTTTCCATAGCAAGATAGTGATCATCATTGATTCAAGATCGATCATGTGGAAGACATTTGATGGATCACTAAAGAGAAATATGGTGGGTCCCTTGTCACTATGTCACTATAGTTAAAGATTGATCATTTCCTCATAGAAACATAACAAGAAATGTTGATCTACCACCATCTAACTGCCCTAAAGGTACACCCAACCTGTCAGTCTACCAACCAATAGGAACTTAGCCTTTTTCAACCTGTTTGGTATATCTTCACTTTTTTGGTTCGCCAAGGGAAAAAGGACCCACAATAAATGTGGCAAATGCTCGCTACCTTGCTATACATAACTTTTGAGCACCTTTCCATAGTGAGTGAGTGAGTGCTATTGATTTTGCTTGATCTAACAATCATGAAAGACTTTCCATATTACTGCACTTTGCCCTTAATACTTTTGGCCAAATGAACCTACTCAGCACAACCTAGCATCCAACTGGCACCACTTTCCTTGACTTTTCCATGTTTTTAATTTTTAGATATATCGCTACCTCGCTATCGAAAAAAATCACAAACTTCCTGGTAGCAATATAGCGAGCTCTGATGGAGTCAAAAATTTTGACTTACAAATGCTAAGCAAGATGCCATTGTGTCTTGCATTTCACGGCACCTCATTATGTCACTAATGGTGAGATGCCTGAGTTTTTTGATAGCAAGATAGCAAGTGCCAAAAAACTTTTAATTTAGGTGATGTCTCTTGGCTGTTTCCACTGGGTCCCTCTCCTATTTTGATAGTACTTGCACATGGCTAGAAAGTTAGCCAAAAAAGAAATCCTAACCACCACTCCTTCACATTTTGGTCCTGCTTTATATAATTCTTAGTACTCGCTATGTCGCTATTGGAAACAACCTCACAACTTTTCATAGTGAGGTAGTGACATTCATTGATCTCACAAGATCTGATGGTAGGGAGAGTTGTGGCCAACAGAAAAAAATCATAAGGTTTTAATCATTTAATTTGGTATTTCCTAGGCATTAAAATAATACAAAATATTGAAGGTGACCATTGGGTGGCGCAAGCATTTAAATTCAAATTTTGGCAGGGGGGGCAAAAATAGTAATAGTTTCATTCTGGTTCTTGTCTCCTGTCTCAGAAATCTGTAAGTCTTATGTGGTCTTGGAACAAAGATCTAAGATCCATTTGCATCCCCTTAAGGTTGTATGTTTGATGTATTTTTCTACTAGGCCAAAGGGCCAAGTAAATGCTTGATATGTTTAACAAGGTTACTGGTTACCTGAGAAGGATATTTTGTGAGAATGAGATTTGAATGAACACCGATGTTTGAATCACAAGGTGATTAGATAGATCTGATGTCTCGGTATGCAAAATATGTCCTAATGTCACAAATGTATGTTTTGAATTCATGGAATTGCCCAATGGATTATGCACTGATCGGTTATACGATAACTTGTTATACTGCTGCATATTTGAGGTTGTGTTGAATCAACATCATTAATCAAATGTTTCCCCTTTCATGTTGAAAGGTATTCAAAGTTTAACCTGCACTTAGCTTGCCAGTTTCATGAGTCATATCATTAGCTATTTCATGCTTATGAAGTACTAGTTAAGTATAGAAGATTTAGGGGTTTTTATTTATTATTCTGGATTCTGATTATGCTCATTGCACTAGTCACATAATTTGATCCTAAGAGGTTCACCCACCTAGGTTTTGCAGAGCCTAAAGCGAAGGAGTGTAGCCTTATAGTTGGCCCTGGTTCTTCGTGAATTGTGTCTATTATTGGAGATAGCCACCCATAGATGCAATCTTACCCTATATACTTGGTTATTAAAACACTATTAAATCAGGAGTCAACAGAGAGTTCTATGAGACCTCGCACATTCTTTGATAAAAAAATTAGGAAAATTCTTCCATATCATTCTTATCCTCAAAAGAGGAGTAACTATTTTCCAAGAAGGTAGAACCTAGGTTAAACCCAGAAGGAAAATAGTCTAGACTAATGGCGCTTTGTTTCTCCTCTAGTTTCTCAACACTTCTAGGAGGACTACAAGAATGTCGTACATTCTGAGTTGCTCTAGAAGAAGCACCAAGAGGGGTATGGATAAAAACTATGGCATTATCCCTAGTGGCTTCCTTAATCCCCTATGAAATGGTAGGGTTTGAAACCTATGAAATGTTAGGGTTTGGTTTCAAAAAAATTACTTGCATCCCTAAAGTGACTGGGGTTTGCACTCCTATTGAAATAGGAGGAACCAAAATGATTGTTGCATATGACTATTTAGGAGCCAAGAGAGCCTTGCCCTTGCACCCAATAGTAGTCCATTCTTCTTTTTTCCCTTCTGCTAGTTTGGCAGGAACCTCTTTAAGCGGGGGTTTAACCCTAGGTATAACGAAAGGGAAATTGCTAGCCTTGTGTTTTGCTAACTATTACCTATAGAAAGTGTTAGGTAGGATCAAATAAAGCACCTTTTAAGAAAAGGTTTGAGCCCCAGTCTATGTTTCCATAGCATCCTTAAGATCCTTAGAAAGATCAACCTCAATGAAAATGTGTTTTCTAAGGGTGAGCATAGAAAAATTTCTCATGTCCCTTTGTGATAACTTTACTAAGAGTATTGGAAATGGACAAGGGTAAACCTGGGAACTCTACCTACACAAGAACCATAAGTTTTTTTTTCATCAGAGACAATGAAGTCTCTTGACCACCTTTGAAAAACAATTAGGGAGGAACAAACAAACCAAGGACAATTACTAAAAACCATGTCTGCCTACGATGTGTTGGCTAAGAGAAATAAAAAAATTTGGTAAGGTTTTGCATAGCATCAAGTTGGACTCCATGAGGAGTCTAGCTCCTATTAGCCCATTCTTGGAGCAGAGCTTTAGGAGGAGTACTACCCACAAAATACCCTATCAAGGTATGTTGTTCTAACCAATCACAAGCAACATCAAATTCTTGCAAAGGAAGGATAATATCAAGATTACCTCATGAAACCTTTGAGAAAAATTTGTGAGGACATTTTTTCAATGGAGGCATCATGACTTTTTGAAGTAGCAACATGAACACTAGTATCAACAACTTGGTCAGCACTGGTTGGGGCCATTATAAGATACCCTAAAAACTCCCATAGTAATTGTAGTTTGATAAGTAGAAATAATAGAAGGAAAGTTTAGATAGAGAACCATACACAAGAAAACTTAAAGATTGCATGAAACCCTACTAGAGTGAAAAAAACCCTTTTGTGCTCATTTTAGGTATACTTTGGCTCGATTTGTCATTTTTCAATGTCACTTAAGAGCATAGTTTGGTTAACCATAATCCTGCACATACCTAGTGAGTAGTGGTAGAACTTGAAGTTTCACATTTTCTCCCTTCTGAGAAGCAACATTTTCAATATGCATCACATTGATTATGTGTGTCACAAAGTCATATTTTGCATTATGGTATGAATCCTAGATGTTTAGGGCCATGATGTAGATATAGCCAAGAGCATTCATCATGCCATATAGTCCAATAACATTATCAACTCCAAACACACTATATTGGAATCATCTACTAAAAAATTCTAGAGGCATGAAGTCTTATCCTTCTTTGGAAGCTCACCCTTATCCTTCTTGGTCTTGGAGGCCTTTGCATAACCTTCCCGCTGAAGAAATTTTTTTGATTTATGAAAGTCACATTCATTTTCTCCTATTCAATAGTCCTTTTCATTGGTCCTCCAAGGTTGAATACTTCAATAAAAGTTTCTTTATCCAATTTTCATAATATACTCATGTCTTTCCTATGAACCCATGAGTGCTAGGATTATAAGACTTTATCAAGGCTTTTACTAGGCCCACATCCACTATTACCTCTAGCATAATTAAATTTTCCAAGTTTTTAATCCAAGGGTTATAGATTTATGGTTTCTCAACTCTTCTATGATAGAAATATTAGAATAGATCATTTCCTTTGGTTTTTGGCATAGTGGCATCCTAAAAAAATTGTATGCATCCTTAAAAATGTGGAAGTTCATTATTTCCACATGGGATGATCTTGTGAGAAAATACACCCATTCCAAGGTATACAAGTTGGCTAATTTTTAGGTTGATCAACACTTAGAGAATTTTCTTCCACATTGACTTGAGTGATCATCTATCCCTCTTGTTGCATCATCTATCCTTAATTCAACTACTTTAAATACTATTTATGCAACTAAATTTTTTGAAAAGTCTTAAAGAAACTTTGCTCTCAATCTTATTTTCTTTGAATTCTACGAATGTCATAATTGGAAATTTATTGCATCAGCTCTTTATTAGCAATTGAGCATGAGAACATCATTTATGGTGTATTTAAGTTAGCATATATGAAAATTCTTAAAATCCCCAAATGTGTCACAGTCTTGGATTACAATGATTGTACCAAAATCCTTTTAAAATATTTCTTGCACTTTTACAGAGAGTACCTATCCTTTTAATCATCATGAGGTTTCAATAATCACTTTCATCTTAAAATCTTATTTTTTAACCATGCAAATACTATAGATTGTTTGGCTATTTGTAGCTTCAGAAATATTATTTACCATTTGATTCTTTTGCCTATGACCATGCAAATCCCTTGGCTGCTACTACATGGGGTACCCTTATTCTTAACCATTTAAGCTAGTGACCAAACAATAACTACTTCCAAAGCCTTGTCATTACTTTGTAGCTTCTTTTCTACTCCATGCACTTAACCATGTGATTGAATGACTTCATAAATATTAGCATCTTCTTAACTACATCACATGGTCACACTTCAATCTTAACTTTATAACTTGTTTCTCCTGACCATGTGAAACCATTTAAAATTGAAAAGTCTCTTTGATGCTACCTTTTCTCTTTTTTTAAGATATTAACTACATGGTCATGCCATCAAACAACTATTTATGGACTCTTAACTATTTCACAAGCTCACCCCTTCCATTTTTAAGTTTGGATTCTAGTTTGTCTTCTTAAGCCTCTGACCTTGTGATAAAAAGATCTTTCAAAGGTTACAATTCCTTTTCACCAATTCAAAACCCTTCCTTTAATTGCACCTCTTAAATGTTAGACTATACAATCACAAAATTCACAAGGTTGTGAGTTCATTTTTCCTTTTACCTCTTAACTGCATGATTGCAAAACCAAGCATTTCTTTCCTCCTTGTTAGCACTTTTTCCAAATTTTAGTCTAATTTTATTATATGTATGCTAACCATGTGACCTTTTGAACAAAAATATATTTCACACTTATAACTGCATTGCCTAGTCACAATTAATATCTCGTGTTGTCACTTAAGCCTTCTAACCTTGTGATCAAGTATTTTGACCATCTACATTGACTATTGCTCTCTTTTTCCATTATCTTAGGATACTATACTTTTAAGGCTCCAACCATGTGATTATAGCTTGTCACTAATTTACTCCATCTTTTTAACTAGTGTGATAAGAAATTCTCCTTAGAATCCTCCACTTTTCAAATCTTTTAAATTTTAAGAGGGTTACAACTAAGTGATAACCTCCCTTCATAAAATTCTAACATCACTTTTAATAGCACAACCATGCAACTAATGCCTCCCTAACCATTTCACTCATTCACTACTTAGAATGGCCTTTTGCACAAACCAATATGACCAAGCAATCAAAGGGATTGCTAACTATTTCTTGCAATCACAACATAAAGATGCTAAGAGACAAATCAACTAACAACCATGTGATCACCTTGGTCACATGGTTACACCTTGACAAGTTTCAAAGGTCTTTTATAAGGGCTAAAACATATTATTAAATATAATGAGGATTTATAAATAAAACAAGGACATAGATTATCAACTAGGGTTTTTCTAAGGTAACTTTACACATAAAAATTTAAACCTTGATTGCACAAAGGAAAAAAATAGATTTGCACACCAAGATATTTTAGGATCCTAATAAAGTGAAAAACTAGGCCCATAGTGGCTCTATCTAGGGATAATGGATAGCCAACAACCATATAAGGATTCAAAATTTAAGTTTGAAAATACCACACACATATGTACATGATTTACAATTTTTACACAAACATAAACTACTATTCATGGAAAGAAAAGTACCTTCAACAGGAGCACTTCTTAGGAATTTTTCATGAACTAGAGATTCAAGCATATATCCTATTAAATCTTTCAAGATATATAAATCTACACCCCACGTGGACTCTATCAAGTATGGATCAAGCCAAAATAGATAAAACTTTCCATGTTTTCCTTTGTCTTCAATCCTTGCATTCCAAAGCAATACCAAATCATCATGTTTAGACATTATTGCTACTATCAACTTGTCATATAAGGCTTCACTTGAGTCTACAACTTAGCATTTCTAACAGAAGCCTCTATCCTAGTTTCATCCAATTTCATAATATCATCCATCCTAATATGTATTTCATAAATAATATCTTCATCATATTATTGTACAAACTTGAACATCCTTCTTAAATTGGTTTGGGAAATCCAACTTATATTATATATATATTAGATCAAATGGTGCGCATCCTATGTCCTTTATTGTTCCCATATCAACACATAGTGCCAATGGTAATTTAGAATCTGAACCCTTCTTGTTCTGACATAAGATCCTTTTAAGGATCTTTATTAGACCCTTATTACTTAATTTAGCCTGTCCATTTCCTTGTGGGTGGTATGGTGATGAAGTGGATCTAGAAGTGTCATATTTTTCAAGGAGAGATTTATGTTCTTCATATTTGAGACACATTTATTTATCTATGAATATTTTCTAGGGACAACCAAACCTAACAATAATGTTGTTTAGGATAAAGTCCAATAGTACTTTCCTAGTAGATTTTCTACTAGTGACTACTTCTACCCATCTTGTGAAGTAATTAGTAACTATCATAATCTAGGAATGTCTCCTACTTGATTTATTTTCAATTTCACCTATAAAATGAATTTCCCATGGTTGAAAGGTATCTTGAACATCTACTAGTGTTAATGGTAAATTACAAGAGAATTTTAGTTTACTAGTGAACCTCTGACAAGCATAATATTTTCTTACAAGCTCATATACAAAGACCAAGCCACAAAAATCTTACTCCAATCACCTTATGAGTTGTTTTCTTAGCCATGTAGTGGCCTCCACATACTCCACCATGCATTTCATTCAAGCTTGTTATTGAATGTTCTTCATCAACACACTTAAGTATCACACATTTCATATTTATCCATCATAACTACCCACTTAAAATAATATATCTAATAGATTTTAAATTTAGTGCTTTCTTCTGATTATCACTCAGCCTTGATGGAGATTTCATATATTGTAAGTAAAATATTACTTCCTTATACCAATCATAGATGTTCATCTCACACAGTTCACTTCTATAGTCATCATTAAGCTAGTTTATTTAATTTTTAGAAAAATTAGCTTCTCCCATCAACTTAGGAAGTCCATGTCCTATTACCAACTTGGTAATTTTGATATCAATGTTAAATTATTGGATCCTATTGATCCATTAAAATCTTCTCCCTAACACTTCTTGTTGCGAGAAGATATCTTTCACTATAGTGCTACAAAAGCAATCATAGTGAAGCCCATTAAATAGTTGAAAGTTCATCTTACCAATTCATTTTTGTCCCTTTCTTAAGAATTTTTGAAATAGGCCCACTAATCTTAGCAAAAATTTTTACAAACCTTCATAAGAAATTGACTTGACCATAGAAAGATTGTATACCTTTTAAATTTTTTGGGTCTAGTACCTGATCTATTTCTTCTACCCTTTCTAGATTAATCTTAACTCCATGTCTGGATACTATATGATCAATAAATTTTCCCTTTGTTACTCCAAAGGTACATTTCTTTGTATTTAATGAAACTCCATACTCCAAATCTTTTACAAAAAATTCTCTAGAAGCCTATAGTGATCTTCAGCTTTTGTGGAATAAGTTGTCAAATCATCTTGGTAAAAAACAATGAATTTATCTATTTTCTCTTTAGAAGAAACATCCATGGCTCTCTAGAATGTAGCTCCTTCATTAATTAGGCCAAAAGGCATCTAAACATATACATATGCTCCCTAAGGATTTTTAAAGGCTATCTTGAACTGCTCCTTCTCATCAATGAACACTTGGTTGTTTTTGGAAAAACCATCCATCATGGACATTAGTTTAGGACCATTTAATTACTACGACATGGCTTCAATGTTTGGCAGACCATAATTATCTTTTAGGGAAGCAATATTAAAATTTGTGAAGTTTGCACACAACCTAATGTCACCATTTTTCTCTCTAACTAGCATTAGATTAGACACCCATAAAGAATGTCTAATGTGCTTAATAATCCCCCAGCCTGATCTTCATAAGCTCTTCTTGTATGTTGGGGTCTAATGTGGGGTTAATAGGTCTTTTCTTTTGTCTAAAAGGTTTGACATTCTCTTTTAGGGGACCATGCAAAAACAAGCCTAAATTTCCTTAACAGGTAAACTAGGAACTTTCTTATTGAAGGAGAAAGAATCTTACCTTGATACATACTACCTCAAATTTGGTGATATGTCCACATGTTCAGGAAAAACCTTAACTCTGATACAACCTAACGTACTACAATGCCAAAAAATCCCTAAAGGAGATTTCCTAGCCCCCAACATGTAACCACGTAGTGGAAGAATAAATAATAACACAAGTATTTAGATCCAAACTAATGCCAATTCTTATAATATAATCATAAGATGTACATCCAACATTCTCTATTGTAATGGCTTATGGGTTATAGTCAAATACATAAATAATTACAATAGTAATTCTGCAAGAGGCCTGAAGATTCAATCCCAACTCTAGCTAGTCAAAATCTACACTCTAGTTGAAACCTCCAAGGAAGATCTCAAATTCTACTCACAAGCCCACCAATAAATCTCCTTGTTTTCCAAGTCATAGCTACTAGCCCTTCTCAAACTTTATCCAAGATCCAAGTGTAAACTGCCTCACATTTGACACTCTATTCACACACTTTGAAAATCTTTTATCACTCCACTACTCCATCTTCCATGCTCTTCTCCAAGCTACATAATAATCACAATCCTATTGTAAATTGCCTCACATTTAGTGATCTATCCATAGACTAAGGAAAAAATTGCTCTCCAACTAGTCCCCACACTCACTCCTCCTCCCAATGAATGAATAATGATAGACAAAGCCATCTACTTATACCAAACCAAACCACAAGTTAGCCACTAGCAACTTACATTAAATAAACCCTCAAGCCACAATTCGGTTTAGAAAGTTACATTAAATAAACATTGTAGCCAAAAGTTACATTTAATAATGCCACCTATTAAATGTCTTTCCCCTCTTTTCTCCATTTTTAAATTTATTTTAAATTTATTTCTTCTAATTTTCATCACCTTCTCTCTCCTCCACAATTAAATTTTTTTTTTCAAAAAAAAATGATTTTGCCATTTATTTTTTGATGTAAGATGCACTTGGATCAGACTCCCCAAGTAGATGGAAAAGTGTGTCCCACACTTTGATGCCAAAAGAAATATCTGCAACCATTTTCATCTTCAACAAAGGCTTCAACTCCATCAGGTACAATGAAGCCAATCTACACATCATCCTAATCTACATCCATCTATCAAATAGTAGATTCTTGAATATCGAATCAGCATACTCACTCCCAAGAAAAAATTGAACATAATGCTTCATTAGAAAACCCTCATCCACATTAGCAACTAGGGAATCCACACTAGCAACAAAAAACTCCATATCAAAATCAATATGTAACCCCTCAACAACATATGCCAAACTCTCAATGCCAACTATCTCCTTTCTCACAACAAGATGCTCTACAAAATACAAGTCACCATCAATAACAACTAGATCATCCACAACCAAGTGCTCTATAATCTCCATGTCAGACTCAACCAACTAATCATGCATCTAGATCTATATCCATCTATCAAACAATAGAATCTCAACTATGCAATCACCATGCTCACTCCCAAGAACAAACTGAACATAATGCTTCATCAAAAAACCGTCATCCACATTAACAACTAGTGAATCCACACCAACAAAAAAAATCTCCATATTAGAAGCAATATCTAACCCCTCAACAACTTATGCAAAACTCTCAACACCAACCATTTCATTTCTCACAACAAGATGCTCTACAACATACAAGTCACCACCAATAGCAACCATATCATCCATGATTGAGTGGTCTTCAATCTCCATGTCAGACTCAACCAACTAATCATGCATCAAGATCTACATGCATCTATCAAATAGTAGAATCTCAACTATCCAATCACCATGGTCACTCTTAGGAGAACAATGAAAATAATGCTTCATCAAAAAACCCTCATCCACATTACCAACTAGTGAATCCACACTAGTAACAAAAAAATCCATATCAGAAGCAATATGTAACCCCTCAACAACATATGCCAAACTCTCAACACCAACCATCTCATTTCTCACAACAAGATGCTCTAAAACATACAAGGCATCACCAATAGCAACTAGATCATCCATGACTAAGTGCTCTATAATCTCCATGTCAGACTCAAGCAATTGATCAAGTATCTAGATCTGCATCCATCTATTAAATAATAGAATCTCAACTATCCAATCAGCATCCTCACTCCCAAGAACAAACTTGACATGATGCTTCATCAAAAAACCCTCATCCATGTTAGCAACTAGTGAATCCACACCAGAAGCAATATGTAACCCCTCAATAACATATGCCAAACTCTCAACATCAACCATTTTCTCACAAAAAGATGCTCTAAAACATACAAGTCACCATCAATGGCAACTAGATCATCCATGATTCAGTGCTCTGCAATCTCCATGTCAAACTCAACCAACTGATCATAAAAACCAATCTCCATCCCAACATTAACAAGATTAGGAATATTCTTAGCAATAACCTCAAGTTGCTTTATAGGTTTTGTATCAAACTCCACAAAATGATCAACAAAAAAAAATTCTTCCACCTCAACCTTGTGATGTTATCTTCTCTCTCAAACAAGTCTCTTAACTAACCAGACAACTCTCTTTTGGATTGGTAGAATCCAACTCTAGTGCTATACAACTTCCTTCTATTTTTCAACTCTTTTAGAAAAATAAGAATCCACAATAGTGTCTAGATGATCTATTGTCTCATTAACCCTCCTCTCCACTATATCACAAAGATTCATAATCATCCCAGGGTCCAATAATCTCAAATCCATCTTCCAAGATTTTTGTAAATCCTTTACAATAAATCATCAACAATTCAATCTTAAAAAACATGAACAACCTTCCATTTTTGTAACCATAGATCCATTGATGCGTCCTCCCAAGGTCCTAGTGCAAACTACCTCCACTTTGGTGATCTATCTATACACTCAGGAACAACCTATTCTCTAATACCACTTGACATAGTGCAAGGAAAAAGAATCCCCAAAGGAGATATCCCAGCCCCCAACAAATAACCACACAATGGAAGAATAAATAATAAAATTGATATTTAGTTTTACAAATTCTTTAGAATAACTGAGAGAGGGAGGGGGGGGGTGTGAATCAATTATTCAAACTCCAAATCTCCAATATAAGCTTTTTACCAAGTTTAGTGAGCCCATTCAACCATTCATTCATCCAAGCTTTAACATTCCTATTTAGTAAGTTACTATAAATCAATATGCAATCATAACACATAAAAGATCAACACATAACACAGTGATTTACATGGAAATCCAATTTGGGAAAAACCACTAGTAACATGCTACTCAATTTTCACTCTTCTAAAGTGATGCCCTATGAAAGGCCTACCCTATTAAAGGCTTACAACACACTATTAAATGTGACCTTGTTAGAGGATTTATCCAATCTATTAGAAGTAGGGCTTGGTTAGAGGACTTTAGAACATTCACTTGAAATGCCACCTTGTTAAAGGATTTACAAATCGCTATTAGGCCAACATAAGTCCATAGGATCTTCTTTCTATCCCAACTAATATAATTGCTAGAGAGTAACAATTACGAGTTTTGACTTGATTACAACATACAACTCAACTTCTAGATTTTAGATCACCATTCAACTCATATCTTTGCCTAGCTGTCAGTCTTTGCAACTCTTGACAACTTTCCCTCCTTTTAATCTTAGTCTCCTTGATTCTCCATGCTCAATGTACTAGTGCAATCATCTCTTCTTGACCACTTGTAGAAGCAGAGTCTCTATCCTCTATTCTTCCTTTGCCTAGATGTCTTCTCCTTAACACCCTTCTAACCACTTCATAATTTGGCACTCCAACAACTCTTGCTCCTTGGTCTATGACTCCTTAAATAGAAGTCTTAGAGTTACTTTTCCCACTTGATTCTTCCCTCCTTTAATTTCAATTCGCATGGATTAGGTAGGATTCACTATATCTAACCCATATTATGTTTCTTCTAGAAACATCATGAAGAATCCTCTTGAATTCACTCTAAAATAGTTTACATACAATTCTATGCCACCAACCTATCATCCTTATCCTCAAAATGGTTCAAAAAATTCTAGGTAAAAACTATGTTAGCTTAGATTTGGCGAATCTTTGATTTTTCAAATAATGTAGCAGCTCGACACTATTGAAATCCTAATGCTTGACACTCTTTGCACCTAAAGTTCACTCGACACCAACTAAGATTTTTTGATGCTCAACACCTAATACTTTGCTTGGCACTTGAACTTCACTTAGCACCTAAAGATCACTTGACACACTAGATTTTCCTTTTGCTCAGCTCCAACTAAGAATTTTCTTGGCTTCAACTAGCTTGCTCGACACCCACTAATGAACTTAGTTTAAGCTTTGTAGTCAACCTTGTTACACCTTATACTTCTAATGTTTCTAAGTGTTACCAACCTCTATATCTTTGAGTATGTTATCAATACATCATTTAACCATTGTCTTAACTAATCCTAGCACTTCATTATGACATCATAACTCAACCTTTCCCTTAGGTGCTCTTGTTACATCTTGTTGATCAAATCCTCTTTGTCATTGATGGCAAGCCAAACTCATCAACCATCAGACTAAACTATTCAACCAAATGCTAACTAGATTAGAACAATAAGTCAAATGCAAAAAGGTAATTGTGTAACCATCAATTTTCACATCTCCCTCTCTTGATCTACTCTCTTCATTTCTTTACTTATATTTCCCTCTTAGCTGTTGTATCTTTTCTTACATTCTCTCCCTCTATATGCATTGCTCATCTTCTATTATTTTCTATTCTAATTAGTTTCTTCATCTTCTCCCTTAATCTTTTGATCAAATCTTTTATCCATTGAATGTTGTTAATTATTTTATGCTCTTTATCCTATTGTTGATCAATTTCTCACTACTTCTACCTTTTTAACAACAATTCCAAAGACATACTGTTACAACATCTTAATATGCAAGTGTAGAATTTGTAGGCTCTTTCAATTTCTCCCTCTATCACCTTGCTTGTGACTGATTTGTAACTTCAACACTTCAATTACTTTAAGCATGAATCCTAAACTAGGTATCCTTTGCATCAATGTGTAATATTTTAGCAATCAACTCATTTGATGCAGTGGAGTCTTGCCTTTTCTTAAGTAGCCTTGGCTAGGGGTATCACCCTTGACTTACCTCTAAGATACTCAAAAGCATGTTTAGGTAGTGCTTTTTTGAATATGCTAGCAATTTGTTCCTTTGAGCTTACATATTCCATCTTCACTTGTTTATCTTCCACCAATTCTCTTACATAGTGATACTTGATTGCAATATGCTTAGTTTTAGCATGCATTACAAGGTTCTTTGCTATGTTGATAGCAGTTGTATTATAGCAATAATGTATCATAGGCTCATTTACCTCTTCCTTCATACCTTGCAACAAATGTTTGATCTATACAATATTGGTGCAATTTATAGTAGTTGCAACATATTCAGCTTATATTGTGGACTATAAGGTACAACTTTTCTTTTTACTAGTCCATATAATTAATCTTTTTCCCAATAAAAGTGATCCTCCACTAGTGCTTTTTCTATCATCAATATTTTCTCCCCAATCTGCATCAGTGTACGCTCTCAGTTCAAAATTTTCACTCCTCTTGTAGTAAAAACCAAAGTCATCAATTCCTTTTAGATACCTTAGTATTCTCTTCACTGCCATCAGGTGATTTTCTCTTGGATTTTTAGAAAATCTTGCCACTATTACAACAACTAATGCAATGCCTAGTCTACTATGTATGACATATTGCAACATTCCAATAATTGATCTATACATTGTCTGATTCTAACTAGTTTTGAGTCTTCTAATCCAAATGTTTTGAGTATCTCCTTGATGTATTTTTATTGGGTCACAAATATGCCATGCTTCAATTGATGTACTTGCAATCCAACAAAGAATTTGATTTCTCCAAACATTGACATCTCAAACTCATGCTTCATTTGATCAGCAAAATCTTTGCATAGAGCATCTTTTCCTCCAAATATTATATCATTAACAAAGATTTATGATATAAAAATATCTTTACCTTTTTCAAC
Source organism: Cupressus sempervirens (assembly GCA_028749045.1). Classification (NCBI taxonomy): domain Eukaryota; kingdom Viridiplantae; phylum Streptophyta; class Pinopsida; order Cupressales; family Cupressaceae; genus Cupressus; species Cupressus sempervirens. The sequence continues at coordinate 585,514,337 of CM053787.1, read as the reverse complement.
CTTGATATACAAGTTGTTGTTGTCATCTATTCTCTCAAATCCTATCTTCACAATTTATTTATGTAGTCTCTCATACCATGCTCTACGAGCTTTCTTCAAGCCATAAAGTACCTTATGCAATTTGCAAACCATATGTTTGTGCTTGTAATCAACAAATCCCTCTAGTTGTTCTATATAGACTTTCTATTCTAGTATACCATTTAGAAAAGAAGACTTGATATCCATTTGGTAGACTTTGAAACCTTTCTATGCAACATATGCATGCAGTGTTTTTACTCCTTCCATTCTTACATAGGGGCAAATGTTTTCCCATAATCTAGTCCTTCTTCTTGTGCATAGCCTTTGCAAAATAATCTAGCTTTGTTTCTTGTTATCTCACCATTCTCATCAAGTTTGTTCCTAAACACCCATTTGGCATTAATTACATTCTTATCAATTGGTCTAGTAACTAATGTCCATATTTTGTTCATCTCAATTTGGTCTATCACTTCTTCCATAGCTTTATACCAATCATCATCTTGTAGTGCATCCTTCACTATTTTGGGCTCAACCTTGCTCAGAAAACATGATTCATTCCTTATTCTTTTCCTTGTCATTGCTTTGGCATCCTTGTCATGAATGATTTGATCTATAGGGTGATGTCTTCTTACATACTTGGCTAATCTTGGTTTTGTCCTTCTTTCCATGCTTGATCCTTTAGCTTCAGAGTTATTTTTCTCTTCTCCATCTAGTATTTCATCATTTCTTTCATGTTTACTATTCTTAGAATTAGAATGTGCATTTTCTACATTCTACAACTTGTCTTCTGAATGCAACTTGACATTCTCTAGCTGTGATTTGGCTGATATTGAAATTTGTTATTGATTCCCAACTTAATTGGCAGTGCTATCTTCAACAGTCACTCCTTCATAGAACTATACAAAAGATCTATAATCTTTTGATTGTTTAGTTCCATCAACCTAAACTTCTACATGCTCATCAAAATTTACATTTTCACTCTCCACAATCTTATTAGTGTTAGTATTAAAACACTTGTATGTTTTGCTTCTAGTGGAGTAACCAAGGAATATTCCTTCATCACTTTTTGCATTAAACTTTCCATTTATAGTGTCTTTAAGAATGTAGCATTTACAACTAAAGACTTTGAAATGTTTTACATTAGGTTAGTGACCATACCATAGTTCAAAAGGTGTTGCATTTGTACCTTTCTTGACTTGGACTCTATTCAATGTGTAGACTATAGTATTTACAACTTCTCTCCAGTACTTTAGAGCAACATTTTTCTCCATCATCAAGGTTCTTATATAGACTATTACTAAGCTATTCCTTTTTTTAAAAATACCATTCTGAGGTGGAGTCCTTGGTGTTGATGTTTTCCTTTTGATACCTTTATTATTGCAGAATATCTCAAATTCTTTTGATGTAAACTAACCTCCTCTATCTGACCTTAGGCATTTCAGATTCTTCCCTGTTTCCTTCTCAACTCTGGCCAAATATCACTTGAACATTTTAAATGCATTAGATTTTTTCTTGAAGAACATAGCAATCATCATCTTGGAATAGTCATCTACAAATAGCATTATGTATCTATCTCCTAGGTAACTTTGCACTTCTATTGGACCACATAAGTCTATATGGACTAGCTCTAGTACTTCTTTGGAAGTGTATGTTTTGCTTTTGAAACTAGAATTGGTCATCTTCCCTAGTTGACATTGTTTGCACATTTTGTTTTTAGGTTTATTCAGTTTGGACAACCCTCTAACCTTCTTCTTTTTGCTGATGCTAATTAGATTGTCAAAGTTAACATGACACAATCTTTTATGCCATAACCACACATCATCAATTCTAACAATAAGACAAGTTGCATCTTCCATATCTAGGTAAAACAGATTACTCTTAGATTTTTTACCTTTTCCTATTAGATTTCCATTAATTTCATAGATCTTGGCAGTTTTGTTTCCAAACTCTACTTTGCAACCTACATTGCCTAACTATGATACACTCAACAAGTTGTAGTTCAATCCTTCAACATAATATGTATTATCACATGAAATTTTCTTGGTAAGTTTAATTGAACCTTTTCCTTTGATTTGACATGGAGCATCATTACCAAATCTAACACTATTTCCATCATATTTAGTAAAGGTAATGAACTTACTCATATCTCGTGTCATGTGATGTGAGCATCCATTGTCTATGATCCACTTGTCATTCTTGTTCACACTAGTAACCAATGTTGTTGCTTCATCTTCATCTTTATCTGATTGATCCTTCATGGTCACATAGACTACATCATCATTCTCATCAAAATCTTCTTCAACAATGTAGTATCTTTTTCTTTTTTACTTGTAATCCCTGCTATCATCTTCTCTCTTGTTCTTGTACTTGTTTCCTTCTTTTTAATTCTTCTTCTATGTACACCTTGTAGCAATATGACCTACTTCATTGCAATTAAAAAATATGATAGGGAGCTTACCTTTAAATTTTCCTTTGCGTCTATGGAATCTCCTAGCCAATAGTGCTTCTAACTATTCAACATCTTCCTCATCTATGCTGCTATCACTAGATGCATGTTTTTCTTCTCTTTTTTTCTTGTTTGATGTCTCCTCATTAGTGTCTTTTATTGTTATCTTGGCCTTGAAAGAAGATTCAAGGTTCTTAGGTCTGTAGTTGTCAAAATTAGACAATTCAAATGGAGTAAGTCTTCCCACTATACCTTCAAAGGTTACTGTGTTTCCTTGTATACACCTTAGCTCTTGGATGGCTGAAACTCTAATAGCATAGATAGGGAGCAAAGTTCTTAAGTATTTTTTGTTGATAGTTTCTTCTTCCAATTGACCACCTAGACTTCTTATTGCACTTACCACTTCTTTCATTCTAGCAACATATTGAGCAGCATTTTCACCTTCCTCCATTTTCATGTCATCAAACTTTCTCTGAGGATTTCTCTCTTTGCTCTTTAGACATTATGTTTCCTCCATATATATCTATTAGGGATTTTTACATCTTGAGTGTAATGTCACTGTTGGCACTCAAAATTACAGCCCTAATTTTGAGCACTATCGAGAAATTAAGCCCTATGAAAGCTTTTTGGTGCCTATCTACCCGACTGTCGGTCTGAAGCCCAAAAGGTATTTACTATTTCTAATACCTTATATTCAGCCTCTTTATGTGGTTTTTGAAGTTAAATTGAGTTTCTGAGTCATTTGATGAAGTCCTGTTTTCAAGCATTTGTTAAATTTGCAATTATGCCCTAGTGCCAAACAGCAACAGGAGGTTGTGTTTGTTAATGAATATGTCGCACCCAAAAATGTGTCATGACTTGCCACTTTGAGATTATCTAGTGTCCATACCCAAGAACCTATGTTTCAGATTTTGAGTCATTTTGAGTTCGTTTGACTAGGTTTTGAATCCCTCGAAGTTGGTCAGTTACTATTTTAATGCTTTTCTGCTCTGCACCTAATTTTGGGAAGCCCTGTTTGACGTGTTATAACTTTTGACCAGTTTACTTAAATGTTGAAATTCCTGTTGTGTTGTATTGTAGATGTCAAAGACCTCCTATGTTTCAATTTTTAAGTCTTGACGAATTCGTTTGATCAGTTTTTGAACGTGATTGCAAATGCAATTTGTAACATTTTATTGGTGTCAGCATTTGCAGATTGATCAGTAGCCCTATTCGGGATTCTATATCTTTTAATCCATGGTTGGAAAGATCGAATGAATTGTACCACTATGTTTTTCTCTAAAAATATTACAAGTGTGCAAATTTTTAGAACTTGACGAATCTGTCTTCACACTATACCAGGTCAATTCCATTCACAAAAAATGCTTTCTGTCAATGTTTCTAGTTTGCAAAATTCCAAGTAACCCACTTTGAATGTCTGCCATTTGCGTCCTATTATTCGTCATGAGCCCAAATCAAACAGTTATACTTTCCTCATGGCAATCTACTTGTGTCCCAATTTTTAGAACCTCATGTGCCCATTCGTCCAGTTTTTTAGGTCATTTCCAAATGCAATTTCCAGCTTTCTGACTTGTTTAATTGCAGGTAATTTCAAGTGAGCAACTTCAGAGGTCGATATCTTTTGACCCTGATGTCGTCATGTGATGAGATTAGACAGACCTATTGAATGTGTCAAAGAGAGCAAGGATCCTGAGTCTCAAAGCTCTGTCAGATGTTTGAATTAGTTTTCAAAGCCAGGTAGCAGGCCTCCTGACAGAGATTTCATAGTGATGCGAAAATGATTAAAATGTGTTTTCAGTTGATGTTTCAGTGCTCAAATTTTATTCTAATCAGTTTGAGATGCTTAGTTGATCATTTTTCCCATTAGTTGTTCGGAAACAAAATTTTTTTTAGCCAGACCCACTTTGGGGCCGGACTGATTCCTTCAGACTAGTCCGAGTGTTATGGCATTAGGGAGATGCATTTTGTTATAATCAGAGGGGCATTGTTTGAATGGAAAGCATCTATGTTGTAGAGAGATATTATATAAATGAGAAAGAAGGCGTGATGCTTTATTCTTCTCCCAACTCATTGCCATACTAGGCTTGCCCATTCCTTGGTCTCTCCTATCAATACATAAAGAATCCTTGCACCACTTACAGGTCAGGGTCATTTAAAAGTGCAGATAGTTTTCCCTATAGATCTAATATTAATGTGAACATTGAAGTAGAGGATGCCATATGTGAGAGAGCAATCGTAGTGAAGGTAAAACTTAATTTGAAAACAAGTCAAGTTAGCAGCAAGCAAATGAAGAGACCACGCCAAAATATTGAAAGGCATGCAATTGAAAGTGAAGCCCATGCATTCTAATCAAAAGATAAACCACAGATCAATTTAAAAGGATTCCATGTAAATCACAAAGATTGTGCATGGTTAACAAAGAAGTCGCCAATAACCAAATTAAGTAGCTCATGCATTGAAAATGCAATCAAACAGATAAAACTGGGAACTGAGCCTCTACTGTAGCACCATACATAGCATGATGGGAGGTGTGCTAAGGTAGAAGTACCATATCGCACAACAGGCAAAAAAGATCTTTTCCGTGCATGCCAAAGTAAAAAAAATGCAAGACGAGCTTCTTCAATTTTTTTTAATTAGAGAGGAGCCATTTCTGGGCCGAGGTGGCAGTCATTAAATAGGGGCATTCACATTTTTTGAAGAAAGGAGGATGGTCTTTAAAACTCGGCCCATGAGAATTCCTTCCAACTAGTGTCATGAGATCAAGGCTCTAAGATGAAGTGTTATGTGCTGAATTTTAACGTGAATACACTAGTTGACCATATGTAAAGAACGCTGGCATGTGAAGAATATATGAAAAAGCCAAGTCTACGTAGGATAAAATGAATGACTCTACAGAGGAAGGTGACCCATGGACAGACTTGCTTGGCGTTGGAAAAGTATATGTATATGCCATTATCGTTAATGGCAATTTTCATATGATGGAAGGGTTTTTGAAAGTAATCAATTGCTTTTTCTACTGCTTTAAAGGCATCTGATTCTCATTGAACTCCTCCTCCTTTCAAAATTAATCATCACTTTTATGTGATAAACAATAGAGGATGACATCCATTCTAACATGAAATTATAGTCTGAGGAATCATCCAAGAAAAAGGTAGGATGATTGAAAGTTTCACTCCATAAATTGAGTTATCTGCAATAGGCACCATATAGCTAAGATGAAGCTATTCTTCCAAGGAGTAAAGCCTGCAACTAGAAATTGCCCAGTGCAGTATAAAGCATAGTAGCAGATTCAATGCAGGGGACTCACACATAAAAAAATTGCAGTCAACGTATCAAATGACCATGTACTCAAATAGCAAGAAGAACCTTGCGACAGTCCAGAGAAATCCACTCCAACAAAAGAGATCACCCACACATCAGTTGAGATCACGCTAAGGTGAAGACGATAGTGTCATTGACCATGCTAATTAGAGAAAGGGTTTTAAAAATTTTTGTCCCACATGTACTATGGTGGGGAGTATTCAGTTGTTCAAATACTCCGACGCTTCCTTTTTAACTTGTCTTGAGACAAAAGGCCTTTTGTGAAGGCAACCACATGCCGTTGACCCCCAATCTAACCCAAAAGGTGTTGACGTCAGCTAGATTCAAAAAAAGCACAATTTTGAAGGCAAATGCAATTAAAATTGATGATGTCAGCACAATCAAAAAATCCAAGAATCTGGCACCTCGCTACTTCGCCAGCCGAAAAATCTTGGCAACTCCAGCTAGCAAGATAGCAAGGTTGCCGAAAAGACGTAAAAATCTAGTGAGTTCCAAAGTGTTACGAGGGTTCAATAGCAGTGCTGTCAGTGAATTAGATGTTGACAAGTGGTAGTGACAGAGTGATTGGGTAGTGATGTGGTGGGCAAATGGAAGAAGCACATCAGATTGGGCCATGTGGCAGATCTGACGGTCCTTGTTACCTCGCTAAGGCAAACTTGCTCACCGATTAATATAGCGAAGTAGTGAGTGTGATGTGGCATCCATGTAGCATGTTGATGTGGCAGTGAGCTAAACCAATCAGAAGCTGACACATGTCAAGAGTGGTTAACATGGTTTGACCCGAATAGAAAGTGGTGGGGAATTTGTGAGCTTCCAAATTTTAATATTTTACTATTTCTTCCTCAAAACTGACATGCAAGACTTTTTTTTAATAAAGTTTGAACTTCTGATATAGTTTTAACTTTTGAAAGTTCATACATTTGTGAAATATTGTCATAGAGACATTAGCAGAGGCTTGAACTTCAAAGGGCTATATCTGGGTCAAGTTTTGCCCAAAATAGATGCTCTAATATACCACCAGAACTGGGAAGAGCTGAATTTTCTGATTTTGAGGTTGGTTCTTGCACAGGTGCCTCCTAGCTTGAGTTATAGCCAAAAGCATAAATTTAGGGGTTTTTCTCAATGGAACGGGTAAAAAACTAAAAATCCAATTAGGGGATCAGTAAAAATTGGTAAGAATGCGGTTGGAGTTCACATCTCTCACATTCACTCAATTTAACCCAATTTTTACCAAGTATTTCAAGGGGTAAATCAGATATTGTGGTGACTCAGCAATGTTGCATCATTTCAACAGAGATATTGTGCAAGTCAGTAACAGAAATGATGAAACAAGATTAGATTAGAATGAGAGATGGAAGAGACAGGTTTTCCAGTTGTAGGAGATTGAATTCCAAGTGGACACTTGTCATTCTAAAATCAGATCTGAGAATTCATCTAGAATATATCATTCTTTCTTTCTATCATTGTGAGGGTTCCAGTCTTTGGAGAAAAACTAGTCACTATTGAGATACCAGATTTTGGATCTAGTTTTGATATGTTCCCATACTGTGATACCACATATTTCTTCAGCAATTTCTCTGGTGTGAACAGTAGTAGGAAGATAAATACAAATAGTTCAGATCTGTTAGGTTGTTTCATGTCTTTCATTTCATGCATATGATTGTATATTTTCAAGGAAATAATGCAAAGAGCAGAAGATAATTAAGTTTCAGTTGAATCTTGTCTCAAGTCTCATTGAATTTCATTGTTTTACGATCTCTGAACAAAGAGTTTATGTCATAGTTGCAGTCCCCTAAGACTGTATGTTGTTTCATTGTTGCTGATAGTTCAAGGAATTGTGTAAATGCTTCATAGAAATCAATAGGTTTGCAGATTTATTAAGGAGGATATCAGGTAAGAACGAGATTTTAAACTAAACATAGATGTCTATTTACAAGTTAAATAGATAGATCTATATTTGAAGGTACACACATGTCTCAGATATTCATATGTATGTTTGTGATCCATGAATTTTCCCAATGGACTAGGCACTGATCAGCTATAGGGTCATTACTTTCTCACTGCTGCATATCTGAGGGTTGTTGAAATCAATATCAAAAATCAAACACTTTTCCCCTTTCATGTTGAAGAGCTATCATAGAATGCCCTCACTCAGTTTATGAATAATATAGGTTTGCACCTAGCTATTGTAGAATTTGTGTTGTTTCATAAGCCATTAGGAGATATTAGGGGTTTCAATCTGCTCATTAGATTCAGTGTATGCTTTGACAATTGGTACCATATAAAGAATCTACAAGTCTACCCGCCTAGGTTTTGCAGAGCCTGAAGTAGAAGAAGGGTCATGCCTTATAGTTGTCCTGGTGTCTAAATGGATGTGTTGATAATGGGAGTTAGCTACCCCTAGATGTGTCATATTCTCATTAGGGTAACTGGAAACGGGTAACATTTTCAAACACCAACAGTAACAATCTTTGATGTCATTATATTTTGCATAGTTGAGTATAGAGGCAATATGTAGCATTGCTTGATTGTGCTCCTTCCTTTTGCTCAAATCATATGTAGTAAGAGGTCTAGTTGGATTTACATTTTCTATTCTAATTGAGGTTTGTGCATAGTCACCAATTGATCCAAGGTGCAATTTCATCAGACTCTGTCATGCAACAAAATTGTCTTTGTTGAACTTGGGAACGTCCCTCTTGGACTTCTTAATCTTCCTACTTCTAGTACCTTGAAACTAAATTAGTAGATGGCTTTGATACCAATTGTTAGAAATGCTTTAGAATAACTGAGGGGGTGGGGGAGTGGTGAATCAATTATTCAACGTCAAAATGTCTAATTCAAAATTTTTACCAAGTGTAGCAAGCCCATTCAACCATTCATTCATCTAAGCTTTAACAATCATATTCAACAAGTTACTGTAAATCAGCATGCAATCATAACACATAAAAGATCAATACATAACATAGTGATTTATGTGGAAACCCAATTTGGGAAAAACCACCAGTAACATGCTACTCAATTCTCACTCTTCTAAAGTGATCCCCTATGAAAGACCTACCTTATCAAAGGCTTATAACACACTGTTAAATGTAACCTTGTTAGAGCATTTATCCACACTCTTAGAAGTGGTCTTGGTTAGAGGACTTTAGAATATTCACTTGGATTGCCACCTTATTAAAAGATTTAAAAATGGCTATTAGGCAAACCTATGTCCATAGGATTTTTCTTCTATCCTAACTGATACAATTGCTAGAGTGTAACAATTATGGGTTTTGACTTGATTATAGCATACAACTCAACTTGCAAATTTTAGATCACCATTTAGCTCATATCTTTGCCTTACTTTTAGTCTTTGCAACTCTTGATAGCTTGCCCTCCTTTCAATCTTAGTCTGCTAGAGTCTCCATGCTCAATGTACCAATGCCATCATCTCTTCTTGACCACTTGTAGAAGCAGAGTCTCTGTGCTCTATTCTTCCTTCATCTAGATGTCTTCTCCTTGACACCCTTCTAACCACTTCATAATTTGGTACTCTAGCAGCTCTTGTTTCTTGGTCTATGACTCCTTAAATAGAAGTCTTAGAGTTCTTTTTCCCACTTGATTCTTCCCTCCTTTAATTTCAATTTGCATGGATTAGGTAGGATTCATTGTATCTAACCCATATTATGTTTCTTCTAGAAACATCATGAAGGATCCTTCTAAATTCACTCAAAAATGGTTTACATAGAATTTTGTGCCACCAACCTATCATCCTTATCCTCCAAATAATTCACAAAATTCTAGGTAACAACTATGTCAGCTCAGATTTGGCAAATTTTCAATTTTTCAAATAATGCAATAGCTTGGCACCATTGAAATCTTGATGCTTGACACATACTGTGTTACTCAGCACCAACTTTGATTTTACTGATGCTTGACGCCTAAAGTTCACTTGGCACCAACTAAGATTTTCTAATGGTTGACACCTGCTACTTTTCTCAGCACTTGCACTTCACTCAACACCTGAAGATCACTTAGCACACACTAGATTTTCCTTTTGCTCAGCTCCAACTAAAAATTTTCTTAGCTTCAACAAGCTTGCTTGGCACCCATTGATGAACTTAGTTTAAGCTTTGCAGTCAACCTTGTTACAACTTATACTTCTAATGTTTCTAAGTGTGACTAGCCTCTATATCTTTTATGTCATCAATACATCATTTAACCATTGTATTAACTGATCCTTGCACTTCATTATGACATCATAACTCAACCTTTCCCTAGGTGTACTTGTTACATCTTGTTGATCAAATCCTCTTCATCAATCAACTAAGTTATAGTACTTAGATCTTATAAGCAATTGTCATTCCTACAAATAGCAGGTTTGACATAAATGATAAAACAATGATTGAAAACATTCTTTTAACAAAAAACTTCCTTCTTTGTAACAATCTCCCTCTTTGATCTTCAACAATGATCTTTTCAATCAGATTTTCAACAATTTAGCTCCAAAATAATGCCAATTCTTATAATATAATCATAAGATTTATATCCAACATACCTAGCTCTAAAGCCTTCCAGGTTATAGCCAAATACATAAGCAATTACAATAATATTCTATAAGATCCCTCAAGATCCAATCCCAACTCTAGCTAGTCTGGATCTACACACTGGTAGAAACCTCCAAGGAAGATCTCAAATGTGCTTGCAAGCCCACCAAGCAATCTCCTTGTTTTCCAAGCCACAGCTACTAGCCCTTCTCAAACTTTATCCAACATCCAAGTGTAAAGTGCCTCATATTTGGTGCTCTATCCACACACTCTAAAAATCTTCCCTCTTTTAGTTACTCCATCTTCCATGCTATTCTCCAAGCTAGATGATAATCATAATCCTATTGTAAATTGCCTCACATTCGGTGCTCTATCTATAGACTTAGAAAAAAATTTCTCTCTAGCTACTCTCTGTACTCACTTCTCCTCTCAATGAATGAATAATGACAAGAAAAGGCCTTCGATTTATACCAAACCAAACCACAAGTCAGCCACTAGTAAGTTATATTAAATAAACCCTCTAGCCATAAGCTACATTTAATAATGCCACCTATTAAATGCCTTTTCTCTTTCTTCTCCATTTTTAAATTTATTTTAAATTTGTCTTCTATTTTTTGTCAGTTTCTCTCTCCTCCATAAATTTTAAATTTTTTTTCCTCTTATTATTTTTTTTTCGGAAAAAAAAAAAAACAAAAACAAAAATATTTCCCCCTTTGTTTTCTGATGCAAGATGTTCCTGCATCAAAGTGTTGCAATATAGTTCCTAGCTATGGTATTTCTCTTGATTTAGGAGAAAATTCAAAATGTCTTTATCATGCTCAATACTTGCTAGTTCTTTATGCTATCAGGAATGGATGGTTTTTTCTGCATATCAATCTTTCATTAGGCTTAATGGCTACATTAGCTAGCAAATCAGCCAGTTTATTATTAGTTCTATCCATCCAAGAAATCCTAGAAGCATCAAATACTTCAATCTAATCCCAAATAACATTCATGCACTCTTTTAACCTCTTGTTCTTGGATAAATATGTCTCCTTAATTTGAGTACAACTAATTATGAATCACCAATATCATCCAATTTCTTGATATCTTGACTTGTTCCAACCTTAACCCAAATAAAAGTGCCTCATAATCTGCTAAGTGATTAGTATAAGTAAAATTTAGGGTAAATGAATATCTAAACATATTTTTCTCTAGATATATAAAGACTACTCTATCCTCTAACCCATCTTTAGAACTATCCCCATCAAAATACATAGTCCAATGATTCTAAGAATCTAGAAATTTTATTGCTTCCTATAAAACTAATGGGACCATCTCTTCAACTTCCTAAATGGTGATTTCAGATCTATAAGGATACACTTTTGTGTCTAAAAAATAAGTACAATCTATATCAATGTTATCTTCAAGCATGTGGATAATCCTTGGCTATCTATCAACTTTGATGGCTTTATCTCCTATGTGAAATGTCACAAAAGACAAGTCACATTGTAGGCTACTTCCCATTGCAATGCTCCATTTTCTTGAGAGAAACATTCCATATTGTGAAGGAATATAGACTACTAAGATAGTCAAAGTTAGGTCAACATCAAGATAGGCAACTAGTTTGAAAGGCAAGACATTAATTGTATCTATGATAGGGAATTCTCTAGCATCCATAGCTCTACATATACCCTTCTTTGTATCCACTTTCAAACCAAGAGCTTCCATGATTTTAAATAGAATGACTATATTTGTGGATCCTAAATCAATCATGCAGTTCTTCAAGGAATTTCCATTTATAATTAGGCTAAGGAAGAAAGGGACTATGTTTTCTATATAGGCTATAGAATAACTATCCAAATACATCTAAATTGTTTAGGACATGACTCCTTTGTCTTCCTTATATTTTACTACAAGTGGTACCTGCTACCTTACTGATGACTTTTTATCAATAAGATTACTATTTCCAATCCCTCCTAACCAAGAAAGGCTTTACTCTTATGTTCCTCTATCCTAAATTTTTTTGAGAAAGGAACTTTAATAGTAATTTGTGATAACATACCAATCATTTCAAGAAGATCATAAACAAAAGGTTTAAATGGATTACCTTTTGTTGCTTGTATATGAGTTATAGGCTCCTCCACTTGTCTGACACTATCAAGACTTTACTTCTTTTCTTCTGTGTTCATCTTCACTACCTCTACACCTTGAACTTGCACCTTCTATTTAGGTTCTCACTTTTTTTTCCTTAGTGTCTTTGATCTTGATTATTACTCAGTTCTCTTTTGGTTTATTATCATCATGCATCTTATGAGTTATATCGTTGATGAAAATACAAAAGGCTTTTCCAAAAGTATTGTTTACTATCTTATTTCTAAGGTTATATGTACTATGAAATTGGGCCACCATCTTTGTAGTTATTCTATTAATTTCTTCTTTGGATGGTTTCCTCAAATTCATATGTTCAACATCTAATATCATTTTTCATATCCTATTGTGAGTGCTAATTATGGCCTAATGTAATTAACCATACTTCAACACGATCATTATATGTAGAATGTATTAGAAATATTGGTGGAGCAAGTGAGAACGGAGGGATGAATCAATTACCACTAAAATAAATCCTAGATCACTTAGATGTCAATACAAATAAGATATGTATTTTGTTGTAACTCAACAAACACACGTGCACTAGGATTACACTAAAAAATTTTGAAACTCGATGAATACTAAAATATCCCGATAACTACTTAACATGAAAATCTTTAAGATATTATCTATGATTAATCCTACTTAACTTAGTTTCATACATAAATTAAATAGAATGAACACAATTGAAACCAAGATTTAATGTGGAAACCCAATTTGGGAAAAACCATCAATTGTAACTAGTTACTAATTTTCACTCTTCTGAAGTGAGCCCTATTAGGAGCCAACCTTGTTAAAGGTTAGAAAACACACTATTAGGTGTGACCCTATTAAAGGATTTAATCACCCTATTAGGAGTGACCTTGTTAGAGGTTTTTAGACAATTCAATCTAGAAATTCCACCTTGTTAGAGGATTTACAACAACTCAATTAAGGGATTTAGATCACTGCTACAATGGTTAGAAAGTAACAATAAGATGACCTAATTTCTAATGCAACTAAATTGGTGATTATAGATCTCAATTCTAGCTTGTATGTACTTGATCCTTCCTGATTGAATGTATCTTTTAAGCTCAACAAGGATATTTTTCTTGTCCTTCCAATTCTCTTCCTCTAAGCATCATTAAATCTTCTATTTTGTTCTACTCATTCAATCCTCAACTTGACCTTATATTTATATATTACATATTATCAACTTGGCTTGGATACAACATAGAATAATAAATATTCATCTCCTTAGTTGACTATAATGAACAAATAATTCAATTGAAATCAATATGCCAGAACAAGGAAATCCTTCGTTAGCCAACCTTGCTTAATAGACAATAACTAAGAAATGATTTTCCTATCTTAACCAAGTGAACTCAGGTAATACTGCATATTCAAAAAGTTCCTTTGGTAACCAAGTTAGTTCGGTTAACACTTGTTGTATCCAACATTTCCTTCATTAACTGAGTGAGCTTGGTTAACATTTAACTTCTACAAACTTTTCTTTCATGATTAAGTGAACTCAGTAGAGAATATCTTCTAAACTAGTCTAACTCTGAAATTCTCAACAAACACATAAAATAGTCTTTATTGCTCAAGTGAGCTCAGCATACACTAAATAAGAATGATACGTAACATCAAAGACAATACAAAATTAATAAAATTTTTTCAAAAATCTCCCTATTTAGCATTGATGAAAACACAACATATCATAATACAATGAAATTTAAGAGAAAGAATAAAGTAAGGAACATATCCTTAGTTTCATTCTGATTCTCATCCATGAGAACTGCCTCTGTCAATTTTAAATCCCTCTGCCTTTAGTTTCTCCCTTTCTTTTCAACATATTCTTCTAATAATAAACTTTCCTTCTTTGATATTAGACCAAGTTCTCCTTCTTCAACATCTCCCTCTTTGTCATCTCTTTAAGTGATAAAAAATTTGTGAGTTATGACAACAAACTTCTCCTTGTTTGACATCTTATGTCAAAGACAATATCTAGTGAATATCAATATACCTCATGTACTGATTCATTTTCAATGTACCTTTGTCAATACTACACCAATTGACTAATCTTCAACATGTTCTAGTTGACACATCACTAAACTTCATTTAGTGAGTTTCAAGTAGGGGAATGCCCCTAACTTAACTCTTAGATAAAAAAAATTCATCCGTAGGTAATGTCTTAGTGAATATATCTACAATATGATCTTTAGTATTCACATATTACATTATTACCTCTTTATCTTGTACCAATTCTCTCAAAAAATGATATTTTATAGAAATGTGCTTGGTTTCGGTATGCATCACATGATTCTTTGATATATTAATTGCACTAGTGTTATCAGAGAATATAACCACTAGATCCTTGATTTCTATATTCATACCTACCAATAGTTTCTTGAACCAAACAATATTTAAACAATTAATTATTGTTGCCACATATTGTGCCGTTGCTATGGACTAATAAATACAATTATGTTTCTTACATGTCAAAGAAACTAGTATTTTATCAAGAAATAATGTTCCACAACTTCTACTCTTTCTATCATCAACACTTCCTGCCTAATTAGTATCAATGAATGCTTTCAAATCTAAGTTGCCTCCTCTTTTGTACCATAAATGACATTCTTTAGGACCTTTTAGACACCTCATGATTCTCTTGATAGTCATCATGTTATTTTCTTTGGGATTTACTAAGAATCTTGCTACCATACCAACTACTAATGCAATATTAAGCTTTGTATGCACTACTTACTACAATTTTTCAATCATTGATTTGTATATGGTATGGTCTAGTTCTTTGAAATCATCATTTTTAGAAATCTTATGTCTAGTAGACATAGGTGTTCCAACTAGTTTTGATTCTTCCATTCCAAACATATTTAGTGTCTCCTCGATATATTTGGATTGAGTAATGTAGATACCATTTTTCTTCTGTTGGATCTATAATCCAACAAAGAGTTTTATCGCTCCAAACATATACATCTAAAAAAAATTTCTCATCTCTTCTAAAAATTCCTTGGATAATTCATCATTTCCTATAAATAAAGTGTCATCCACAAATATTTTTGCCAGCACAATCTTCTTGTCTAGTCCTTCTTTGATATATAGACTACCATTAGCATTTCTTCTTTGAAAACCAATCTTTATCAAATAGTTATGAAGTCTTTCATACCAAGCTCTAAGAGCTTTCTTGAGACGATACAACACTATTTTATTTGCATACCATATTTCATTTCCTAGGATCTACAAATCTTTCAGGTTGTTTAATATAAACTTCCTCAATAAGAATTCCTTTCAAGAATGTAGATTTTACATCCATTTGATAAACTTTAAATCCTTTGTGTGCTACATATGCTAGTAAGGTTCTAAAACCTTCTAATCTTGCAATAGGAGAAAAAGTCTCACCATAATCAATACCATTTCCTTGAGAATAACCTTTACATACTAACCTTGCTTTGTTCCTTGAGACTTTTCCTTCTTTATTTTTCTTATTTTTGAATACCCTCTTTGTGTCAATTACATTTTTATCCTTAGGTCTTGGAACATGTGACAAAGTCTTATTCTTCTCTATCTATCTATTTCTTAATTCATAGATTCAATCCTACATTCATTATCCAAAGCATCTTTAATATTTTGAGGTTCAAATTCAGCAAGAAAATATGTAACTTTCAATTTGTTTATTGGCATTGTTCCATTTGACTTGCCTCTAATGCTCTGATCAAGTGCATGGTGCTTTTTGACATATCTTGCTAACAAAAGTACTTTACAGTTAGAATTTATTCTACTAACTACTTCATGATCTTCTATATCAAGTTTGGATCCCATTGTCTATGACTTAGGTCTATCGGACTCAGTTTTCTCTTGTAGTAGCTTAGTAGCTCTTGACTATGACTCAAGTCCTATAGACTATGAATTGGGTTGCAATAGTTGCAACTTGGTAGCTTTTGGAGATTTTGGGGACTTGGGAGGTGAGAGTTGGATATAATTGCCTAATTGTGTATTGTCTTTGATGTTACACAAATTGCATATAAGTTGTCAGTCAGTGCTTACCAAGCTCACTTAGTCAACTAGATAGTTTTCTTTGTCTACTGAGAATTCTTGAAGATTACTCTTTGAGGACAATATCTACCGAGCTCACTTGGGCATCAAAAGAATTCAGGCAAGAAACAATGTTAACTAAGATCTCATTGTTAGTGAAGGAAATTGGATAGAGTTAGTGTTCACTAAGTTCACTCGGTTGCCAAAGGGTATTTGCAAATTTGCAGTGTTAACGAAATTTTTGTTGCTTAACACAAGAAATCATCTCAGATTCAGTGTTTATCGAGCAGGGTCATCCAATGAAGGATCTTGTTGTTTTGACATAAGAAGCTTAATTATTTTGTTTCTAGACAACTATGGTGATGATTATTGGTTATTGTGATTTGTAATTTAGTTGGCTTGGTAATCTAGATGATATAAATGAGAGGTCAAGTTGAGATTTTATTATGTATGAGAAATTTGCCAATTGAATTGAGAAAGAAAGAGTAAGAATGAACCTGAAGGATAAGCAGGTATCCTTTTGGAGTAGAAGGATCTTTACCATTTACATATTGCAATATTACCTCTTTATCTTGTACCAATTCTCTCAAAAAATGATATTTTATAGCAATGTTCTTGGTTTTGGTATGCATCTCATGATTCCTTGATATATTAATTTCACTAGTGTTATTAGATAATATAACCACTGGATCCTTGATTTCTATATTCATACCTACCAACAGTTTCTTGAACCAAATAATATTTGAAAAATTAATTGTTGTTGTCACATATTGTGCCTCTACTATGGACTAATAAATACAATTATGTTTCTGACATGTCTAAGACACTTGTATTTTACCAAGAAAGAATGTTCCACCACCTGTACTCTTAT
Source organism: Cupressus sempervirens (assembly GCA_028749045.1). Taxonomy (NCBI): domain Eukaryota; kingdom Viridiplantae; phylum Streptophyta; class Pinopsida; order Cupressales; family Cupressaceae; genus Cupressus; species Cupressus sempervirens. The sequence goes on along the minus strand of CM053787.1, from coordinate 585,496,993 downwards.
TGTCATCAACACTTCCTGCCTAATTAGTATCCATGAATGCTTTCAAATCCAAGTTGCCTCCTCTTTTGTACCATAAATGACATTCTTTAGGACCTTTCAGATACCTCCTAATACTCTTGATTGTCATCATGTTATTTTCTTTAGGATTTACTAAGAATCCTGCTACCATACCAAATACTAATGCAATATTAAGCTTTATGTGCACTACTTGCTACAATTTTTCAATCATTCATCTATATCTGGTATGGTCTAGTTCTTCAAAATCATCATTTCTATAAAGCTTATGTCTATTAGACATAGGTGTTCCAACTAGTTTTGATTCTTCCATTCAAAACATCTTTAGTATCTCCTTGATATATTTGGATTGAGTAATGTAGATACCATTTTTCTTCTGTTGGATCTGCAATCTAACAAAGATTTTTATCTCTCCAAACATAGACATCTAAAAAAAAATTCTCATCTCTTCTAAAAATTCCTTGCATAATTCATCATTTCCTATAAATAAAGTGTCACACTTAAACATTTCTGCCAATACAATCTTCTTGTCTAGTCCTTCTTTGATATACAGACTACCATTAGCATTTATTCTTTGAAAACCAATCTTTATCAAATAGTTATGAAGTCTATCATACCAAGATCTATGAGCTTTCTTGAGAAGATACAACAATCTATTTTATTTGTAGACCATATCTCATTTCCTAGGATCTACAAATCCTTCAAGTTGTTCAATATAGACTTTCCCAATTACAATTCCTTTCAAGAATGCAGATTTTACATCCATTTGATAAATTTTAAATCCTCTATGTGCTGCATATGTTAGTAAATTCCTAAAACCTTCTAATCTTGCAATTGGAGCAAAGGTTTCACCATAATCAATACCTTCTTCTTGAGAATAACCTTTACATACTAACCTTGCTTTGTTCCTTGAGACTTTTCCTTCTTTATTTTGCTTGTTTTTGAATACCCTCTTTGTGCCAATTACATTTTAATCCTTAGGTATTGGAACATGAGTCCAAGTTTTATTCTTCTCTATCCATTCTATTTCTTCATTCATAGATTCAATCCTACATTCATTATCCAATGCTTCTTTAATATTTCTAGGTTCAAATTCAGCAAGAAAACATGTACCTTTCAATTTTTTTATTGCCATTGTTCCATTTGACTTGCCTCTAATGCTCTGATTAGATGCATGGTGCTTTCTGACATACCTTGCTAACACAAGTATTTTAGATTTATAATTTATTCTACTAAATACTTCATGATCTTCTATATCAAGCTTGGGTCCCATTGTCTTTGACTTAGGTCCATTAGACTCAATTTTCTCTCACACTAGCTTAGTAGCTTTTAATTGTGACTCAGGTCCTATAGACTATGAATTGGGTTTAATAGTTGCAACTTGGTAGCTTTTGGAGATTTTGGGGACTTGGGAGGTGAGAGTTGGATACAATTTCCTAATTGTGTGTTGTCTTTGATGTTACACAAATCTCATATCAGTTGTTAGTCAATGCTTATTGAGTTCACTTAGTCAACTAGATAGTTTTCTTTGTCTACTAAGCATTCCTAAAGATTACTCTTTGAAGATAGTATCTACCGAGCTCACTCGAGCATCAAAAGAATTTAGGCAAGAAATAGTGTTAACTAAGTTCTCATGGTTAGTGAAGGAAATTGGATAGAATCAGTGTTCACCGAGTTCACTCATATGCCAAAGGGTATTTGCAAGTTTGTAGTTTTAACCAAGCTTTTTTTGCTTAACATAGGAAATCATCTCATAACCAGTTTTTATTGAGTAGGGTCATCCAATGAACGATCTTTTTATTTTGACATAAGAAGCTTAATTATTTTATTTCTAGCTAATTATGGTGATGATTATTGGTTATTGTAATTTGTAATTGAGCTGAGTTGACAATCTAGATGATATAAATGAAACGTCAAGTTGAGATTTTAGTATGTATGTGAAATTTGTCGATTGAATTGAGAAAGAAAGAGTAAGAAGGAACCTAAAGGATAAGTAGGTATCCTTATGGAGTAAAAAGGTATTATTCGATTAAGAAGGATCAAGTATGAAGCAGAATAGAGATCTATAATCAGCAATTTAGTTGCATCACAATCAAGTCATTTCATTGTTACTCTCTAACCATTGTATCGGTGTTCTAAAATCTCTTAACAAAGTTGGTTTCATAGCCAATTGTAAATCCTCTAACAAGGTGATAGTTGCATTGAATTGTTTTAAGACATCTTGCAAGGCTACTTCTTACAAAGTGATTAAATCCTCTAACTAGGTCACACCTAATAGTGTGTTTTATAACCCTTAACTAGGTTTGCTCCTAATAGGGCTCACTTCATAAGAGTGAAAATAGTAACTAGTTACATTAGTGATTTTTCTCATATTGGTTTTTCACATTAAATATTAGTGTCTCATGTGTTCATTTTATTTCTCTAATGCTTGCAAATTAATCACTATGAATGTTTAAGATCAAATAAAAGTAAATCACTCTACATTTACTGAGTTACAACATTTTTGTTTATACCAAATAAAAAAAATTTTGGTGCTTGTAGGAAAGGTTTCCAAGACCTAAGCTAAAGATCAAGATGTCTTACAAGAGAGAAATTTCAAAGCTTAATAGAGACAACTTTCTAGTATGGCAGGGACTAATGAGACTTCATCTAGCTTCTATTAGTAATTTAGTCTTGAAATACCTTGATGAAGAATACACAATTCCAACTAGTACATTCTCTATTAGAGACATTGCTGAGAAAAAGAACCATAACACCATGATGATTGATATTGCATCTACTCTTAGCTATGATGAATTTGATGATATCGAGGACTACAAAACTACATTTGGTATGTGGAACAAGCTAAAGGACATCTATGGTGGTGATGAAAATGTGAGGAGATCCAAAGCAAAAAGCCTTAGAGGACAGTTTGATCAAATGAGAATGAGAGAAGATGAAAATGTTGCCAAATATGTGGACAGAATCAAAGCTAGTGTCAGTGTAATTAAAGCATCTGGAGGAGAAATCAAGGACAAAAATATTGTAAGTAAAGTTCTTAGAACATTACTTCCTATCTATGCAATTAGAGTATCTTCTATTCAAGAAAAGAGGTGTGAGCCAAATCATGAGATAACTTTAGATAAATTAGTAGGAAGATTGACAAGTTTTGAGCTAGACAACTATGAAAATTATATTCCAGCTTCGGAGAATATTGAATCTGCATTTGAGGCCAAATTTTTACTTAAGGAGAAAGGAAAGAAAATAAGGGACATTAAGTTAGAAAGTGAAGAAGAATCAGAGGAAATTTCTAATAGTGATCTTGAAGTTTTTGAAGCTTTACTTGCAAGGAAATATTCTAGAGGTAGAGGAAAATACAAAGGTAAAGTTCTCTTAATCTATTTTTCATGTAAAAAAATTGGTCATATTGTTGCCAAGTGCCCAAACAAAGAAAGCATGGATGAGAAGAAAAGTCACAAGTGCAATGACAAGAAGGATTTCAAAAATCAAAGATGAATCTGATGAAGAAGAAGGTAAGATTGCACTTATCTCTTATTTCAGTAAAAATGAACACATGGATCATAGACAATGGATAATCACATCATATGACTGGAGACAAAACAAAGTTTGAACACTTTAAAGACTATAATGGTGGTAGTGTAAGGAATGGAAACAATGAACCTTTTTGCATAAAAGGGAAAGGCCGAATCTCATTAACCAAAGAACTTGTATGTGGGTGATCTCACAATAATGGGTTCCACTTTTTGACCAATTTTGACACTGAAATCAATATTTTTGCAACAAACGTCACGTTCAAGTGACTATATCTCCAAAACTATAAATAATTTCAAGATGACATAAACTAGTGATTTTGAGTACTTTGTTCCTACTTTGTAACCATATTTTTTAATATAAAGAAAAAAATTTATTTATTTCAAATTTTTTTATCTCCTCCGAAAAGTGGTACATATTAAAATTCAATATTTTAAAAAGTGATAGTCCGTTTGACACACATAAATTTTTTTCTAGAAATGATAATGAAGTAATTCTTTTGATGTTAGATTTGTAACATCAATATCTAGAGGATGCATTTGGTTTGATTTATTTTAGTTGAATATTGTATAGTTTATGAAGTTTTGAAGTGACATGAATCGTAATTTAGACATACATTCTGTTTGACACAGATAATTTGAAGTCAATTTATCATAAACCATTTTTTTTTTTTTTGAATAGAAAGGTATCTCAATAAGCCAGTGTCTCCATATTTTTCAAAAAAATTTTGACCTAATTTACTAATTTTCTCGAGGTGTCAAAGTTGGTTGATGTTCAATCGGTAATGAACCTATAATGAGTTAAACTCATATTTGAAAGTCTTAATGATTAAATTATGTATTAAAATTATAGTCATTAGAAAGCTTGCTCCAAGCAGCACATTTTGACATTTTTTAATTTTACAATAGGAGATCATTCTCCTGCAATTATGGCAGTCAAAAGAGCAAAAACGAAAAAAGAAAAAAAAAGGTTAAAATTTTTGTAATTTTGCATGTTCGTGCGAACATGGCGTTCGCGCTAACACGTTTACCATGTTCGCACGAATGTATGTTCACGAAAACATGCAAATCATGTTTGTGCGAACATATTTATCACATATGTTCGTGTGAACATACGAAATATGTTCGCGCGAACATGATTAAAAAAAAAAGTTCACGCAAACATATGGTAAACTCAATTTCTCATTTTTCAATTTTTTTCATTTTTGTTCGTCCCACTAAAGTGGAACCCATTATTGTGGGTTCAACCATGTGACAATGCCTATTGGGTTGAAGGACTAAAACATAATCTGTTGAATGTGGCACAACTGATTGACATTGGATTCAAGGTGGAATTCATGCATGGCAAGAGAAGACTATTGAATGACAAAGGTGATCTAATTGGATTAGGCAAACAAACAAGAGGTAACCTATTTCATCTTGATCTTGGTGATTGTTCATGTTTTATTTCTCAAATAGAAGAAATTTGGTTATGGCATAGAAGATTATGTCATGTAAACTTTGATAATATAGTCAAGATAATAAAATTCAGAAAAGTCAGAGGTATTCCTAGTTTGAAGAAACCAGATGTTGGTTTATGCAAGAATTGTCAAATTGGCAAAATGAGAAAGACTAGTTTGAAAAGAAAAAATTATTAGTCTAAAGATGTCTTGGAAATTGTGCATACTAACCTATGTGGACCCATTGGAATAGAAAGCTATAGTGGAGAAAAATTCTTTATTCTTTTTGTTGATGACTATTCCAGAATAATGATTGCTATATATCTTAGAGAGAAGTTGGAAGCATTTGAGAAATTCAAATGATCTAGCAAGAATAGAAAAGGAAGAAGGGAAAAGATTGAAATGCTTAAGATCAAACAAATGTGGTGAATTCATCTCCAATGAATTCAATAAATTTTGCATTGAAAGAGGAATCAAAAGATGAGTATCAACCCTTGGTGCTCCTGAGTAGAGTGGAATAGCTAAAAGAAGAAACAGATCCATCATGGATTGTGCAAGACTCTAATGACTGAAAAGAATGTTTCTATCAAATACTAGAATGAAACTATCAGCACTACAGTTCATACTTTGAACAAAGTACAATTGAAGACGGACTCATATAAAACTTTCTATGAATTATGGTATGGCTATAAACCCAATGTAAGTTACCTAAAAGTATTTGGAAGAAAATGCTATATGTTAAAAGAGTCTAGAAAAGGAATGTTTGATGTAAAAAGTGATGAAAGTATATTCTTAGGATATTCTTGTAGAAGTAAGGCATATAGATGTTTGAATTTGTCTACTCATAAAATCATAGAAAGTACACATGTGAGAATTGACGAGTTTGCAGAAAGGACTAAACAAGAAAGAAAAAAGGAGCCAAAAGATTACAGGAGATTTTTCTACATCCAACCTGATACATTACTAGACACATCTATCAATAAGGATGCTTCTACTACCAATTCTTCCTTAGTTACAAAGTTGTAAGAAGTTCAAACTGAGTCACAGTGACCTGAGTCACATTCTAAAGCTAGTAAGCCAATGGCTACTAAGTTTAAGCAACCAAAGTTAGAAGATGAAATTCAAAATGAAGATAGTACAATTCATTTAAAAGGTAAAGAACTTGTATTGGCCAAATATGTCAGAAGGCATCATGCACCTAATTAAATTATTGGAGATAAATTAGAAGGTACTATGACAAGAAGTAAGCTAAAAGGTACATGTTTACTTGCTAATTTTGAACCTAGAAATGTTAAAGATGCATTGTAAAATGAAAGTTGGATTGAGGCTATGAATGAAGAAATAGAAAAAATAGAGAAGAGAAAAACTTGGACTCTTGTTTGCAGGCCTAAAGATAAAAATGTGATTGCAAAAAAATGGCTATTTAGAAATAAGTTTAATGAAGATGGACAAGTTTTAAGAAACAAAGCAAGATTGGTGTGTAAAGGTTATTCTCAAGAAGAAGGAATTGATTATGGTGAGACTTTTGCTCCTATTGCAAGATTAGAAGGTGTTAGGACTCTACTTGCATATGTTGCTCATAGAGGATTTAAAGTTTATCAAATGGATGTTAAATTCATATTTCTCAATGGTATTCTCAATGAAGAAGTCTACATTGAGCAACTAGAAGGTTTTGTTGATCTAAACAAAAAGGACATGGTCTACAAATTACACAAAGCACTGTATGGTCTAAAACAAGATCCTAGAGCATGGTATGAAAGGTTACACAACTACCTTATACAAATTGGTTTTCAAAGAACTAATGATAATAGTAGTTTGCACATCAAGGAAGGACCAAATAACAAGATTCTATTGGCAAAAATATTTGTAGATGACACTCGATTTATAGGGAATGATGATCTATGCAAAGAATTTTTACAACAAATGAACAAAGAGTTTGGAATGTCCATGTTTAGTGAGATAAAAAAATTTATTGGACTTTAGATATAGCAAAGCAAGAATGGTATCTACATTACTCAATTAAGTATATAAAAGAGATACTCAAGAAATTTGGAATGGAAGATTCTAAACTAGTTGGAACCCCCATGTGTACTAGACTAAAGCTTACCAAAGATGATGATTCAAAAGTGGTAGATCAAACCTTATATAGATCAATGATTGAAAAATTATTGTATGTAGTTCATACAAAGCCTAATATTGCTTTAGTAGCTGGGATAGTGGCAAGATTCTCAGCTAAACCTAGAGAAAATTAGATGATGGAAATCAAAAGAATTTTGAGATTTATGAAAGGTATAGAAGACTATCTCTTATGGTACAAACTTGGAGGAAACTTAGACCTAAAGATATTCACTGATGCTGATTGGGCTAGAAATTTTGATGACAAAAAGAGTACAAGTGGTGGAGCATTCTTTCTTGGTAAAAGATTGGTATCTTGGACAAGCAAAAAGAAAAACTACACATCCCAATCTACATCAGAAGTAGAATATGTTGTAGTAGCAATGAATTGTTCTAATATTGTTTGGTTTAAATAGTTGTTGGAAGGCATGAAGGTTGAGATCAAAGAACCAGTTGTCATCTATTGTGATAACACTAGCACAATTAACATATCAAAGAACCCAATGATGTATTCCAAAACTAAACACATTGCCATAAAATATCATTTTGTCAGAGAATTGGTGTAGGATAAAGAAATTAGATTAGAATATGTTCACACAAAAGAATATATTGTAGACATATTCACTAAGTCATTACCTAAGGATGCATTCTTGTATCTAAGAGGTAAGCTAGGGGTCATTCTCCTATCTAAAGCTCACTAAATAAAGTTTTAGTGATGCGTCAATAGGAACTAAGTTGAAGATCAATTAGTTGAAGTAGCATAGTCAAAGAAAATATTACATATGAATTAGTACTCAAGGTACATTGATACTAATTTGGTATGTGTTGTCTTTGGCATGTGTTTTCAAAGAGGGAGAAGATTATTGTCATATCTTTCTGAAATTTGTTTATATCTTTGTAAGGGAGAAGTATATTATCATAGAAGTTATGTAATTCCTACATAGAGGGAGATTACTACATGAAAGAAGAAGGTTTTTTTTGGTAAAAATATGAGAGGGAGAAACTTTCTATTAGAGGAAGTCTTGTTTTCAAATTTCATTGTGCTATGACATGTTGTGTTGCTATCAATGCCAAAGATAGAGATTTTTGGATACAATTGCCTAATTGTGTGTTGTCTTTGATGTTACACAAATTCCATATCAGTTGTTAGTCAATGCTTACCAAGCTCACTTGGTTAGCTAGATATTTTTCTTTTTCTACTTAGTGTTCCTAAAGCTCACTCTGTGAAGATAGTATCTACCGAGCTCACTTGGGTGTCAAAAGAATTTAGGTAGAAAATAGTGTTAACTGAGTTCTCACGGTTAGCAAAGGAAATTGGATAGATTCAATGTTCACCAAGTTCACTTAGTTTCCAAAGGATATTTGTAGGTTTGTAGTATAAACCAAGCTTGTGTTGGTTAACATAGGAAATCGTCTTAGAACCAATGTTTGCTAAGAAAGGTCATCCAATGAAGGATCTTGTTGTTTTGACATAATAAGCTTAATTATTTTTGTTTCTAACTGATCATGGTGATGATTATTGGTTATTTCAATTTGTAATTGACCCAACTTGGAAATCTGGATGATATAAATGAAAGGTCAAGTTGAGATTTTAGTATGTATGCAAAATGTGCTAATTGAATTGAGAAAGAAAGAGTAAGAGAAAACTTGAAGGATAAGCAAGCATCCTTGTGGAGCAAAAATGTGTTATTCAATCAAGGACCATGTATGAAGTAGAATAAAGATTTTTAATCAGCAATTCAATTGCATCACAATCAAGTCATTTCATTGTTACTCTCTAACCATTGTAGCAGTGATCTAAAATCTCTTAATAGAGTTGGTTTAATAGACAATTTTAAATCCTCTAATAGGTTGATAGTTCCATTAAATTTTTTAAAGACCGCTTGCAAGGCCACTCCTTGTAGGGTGATTAAATACCCCTAACAAGGTCATACCTAATAGTGTATTTTGTAACCTTTAACCAAGTTGGCTCCTAACAGGGCTCACTTCAAAAGAGTGAAAAGAGTAACTAGTTACGTTGGTGGTTTTTCCCATATTGAGTTTCCACATTAAATCCTAGTGTCTCATGTGTTCATGTTATTTCTCTTATGCTTGAAAATTAATTAGTCTGAATGTTTAAGATCAACTAAAAGTAAAACACTCTGCATTTACCTAGTTATCACATTTTTGTGTATACTAAATAATAACAACAATCAATTTTATTTAACATCTAAGGGATCTATGATATATTTTAGTCTTAACTAATTCACCCCTCCCCTCTTAGTTACTCCTTCTATATTTCCAATAGTGAGGCCTCTTGAATTTCAAATATAGTTGGCATTCTATCAAGTTCATAGTAAACAAATCTTCTATAATCCTCTGGTTCTCTACTACTTTTGTCTTCACTATTTTCTGCAAATTTATCAATTCTCAAATGTGTACATTCTATGATCTTATGAGTAGTTAGATTCAAAAAATTGTGTGCTTTACTTCTATAGGAGCATCTTAGGAATATGCCTTCATCACCTTTGACATCAAATTTACCTTTCTTAGATATAATATTTGCTACCAAATACTTTCAAGTAACTTACATTGGGTTTGTAGCCATACCATAGTTCATAAGGAGTTTGATTTAAATGTTTCTTAAACTATACTTATTCAAGGTATGCACTATAGTATTGATTTCTTCCTTCTAGTATTTGACTATAACACTCTTTTCTATCATTAAGGTTCTTGCATGATCCATGATAGATCTATTCCTTCTTTTAGATATACTGCTCTACTAAGGTGTACCAGGGGTTTATACTTTTCTTTTAATTCATTTTTCAATTCAAAATTCATTGAACTAATTAGAAAAGAATTCACCACCTCTATATAATCTCAAACATTTTAGTTTATTTCCAATTTCTTTCTCTACTCTTGCGAAATACCACTGAAACTTTTCCAAAGCTTTAGATTTTTCTTTTAGATAAATTATAATCATCTTTCTAGATTAATCATCAACAAATAGAATAAAATACTTATCTCCATTGTAACTCTCTTTTCCAATAGGTCCACTTAGGTCTATATGAACCAACTCCAAGACTTCTTATTTATAGTTCTTTCTTTTGAATCTAGTCTTTCCCATCTTTCCAATTTGACAATTTTTACATAGACCCATATCAGGTTTCCTCAAACTAGGAATTTCTCTTACTCTTCTATTTTTTCTTATCTTCACTAGATTATCAAAGTTCATATGAAATAATCTTTTATTCCATAACCAACTTTCTTCTACTTGAGTAATAAAACTTGAACTTTCACTTAAATCTACATAGAATAGATTACATTTAGTCTGTTTGCCACACCCAACCATATTTCCTTTTTCACCTAGTATTTTGGTCTTCCCATTCTTGAATTCTATCTTGAATCCAATTTTATTCAAATATGCCACACTCAATATAATATGCTTTAGTCCTTCAACCTAGTAAGCATTGTCACATCTAAGTTCATTGGTTATTGAGATACAAAGTTTTCCATTTATGCAACAAGGTTCATTGTTTCAAAATATCAAGCTACCACCATCATAATGTTCCATGTGTTCAAATTTTGATTTATCATGAGTCATATGATGTGAGTAGCCACTATCAATATTGCATTTATCATTTTTCCTAACATGAGAGATAAGTGTCATTTTATCTTCATCATTAGATTCATCTTTTATAGCAATATATACCATTTCATCATCTTCATTACTATATAAATCTTTTTTTATGAATATATATTTCTTACCTTTGTCCTTGTAGTATTTGTAATTTTTGAATTCCTTTTTGCCTGTGAATTTGATGTGTTTCTTTTCATCTTTGAATTCTTAGTTTGGGTACCTAGGGGCATTGTGTCCAACTTCTTCACAAGGGAAATAGATTAAAGGAATTTTACCTTTATACTTTCCTTTGTCTTTGGGATACCTTCTTGCATGTAATGTTTTAATGGCTTCAAGATCATTGTCAAAAGTGTCTTCCTCTTTACTTTCAGATTGTTTGCTTGTAGACATTTTGGATTTCTTCTTGAGTGATACCTTGGCTTCAAATGCAGACACAAGATTGGTAGAACTGGGAATATATTTATCATGGCTATCTAGTTTAAATGTTTTCAACCTTCCAACTAGTGTATCAAATTTTATCTTACTATTTGGATAGGATCTCATTTCTTGAATAGCAAACACTCTAATTTCATCAATAGGAAGAAGGGTTCTAAGTACCTTTCTTACCACTATTACACTTGGAAAAATAAGAGGAGTAACTAAGAGAGGAGGGGTATTAGTTACTACTAAAATAAATCTATGATACCTTAGATGTTAGTACAAAAAATTAAACTAAAAACTAAATACTGCTGAAGTTTGATAAAAACATATAGAATGATGCAACTTAGTAATAACTGAATGAGCTTGATAAATGCTTAACATATAAAATTTAGATGTTATCTATGATTACCATTACTTTAACTTAGTTACAAACACATAAAATAAAATAGCATGAACACATTTGACACCAAGATTTAATGTGGAAACCCAATTTGGGAAAAACCACCAATTGCAACTAGTTACTATTTTTCTCTCTTTTGAAGTGAGCCCTGTTAGTAGCTAACCCTATTAAAGGTTACAAAACACATTGTTAGGAGAGACCTTGTTAGAGTATTTAATCACTTTTTTAGGAGTGGCCTTGTTAGATATCTTTAGACAATTTAATAGAACTGCCACCTTGTTAGAGAATATACAACACTAGTACATTTGAGACCATTTTTCGACCATTAATGGTCAAAATTTTGACCCAATTTTTGACCAAACTTCAACCAACTTCGAGCAACCCATTGGTTGGAATTTTTTTGGTCAAAATTTTGACCAATACGTTGGTCGAAAAACCTCGATTGCCATGTGCAAGTTCTAACAGGAATTGGTCAAAATTTTGACCAATAGAGGTAGAAATTTCCACCAATGAAAGTCAAAAATTTTGACTAAGAAAGGTAGAAATTTTGACCAACGAGGGTTAAAAATTTTCATGGATTAAGGTAGAAATTTTGACCAATGAAGGTCAAAAATTTTGACCAGTGAAGGTCAAAAATTTCGACCAATGAAGGTAGAAATTTTGACCAACCAAGGCCAAAAAAGTTTAACCAAAAAAGGTAGAAATTTCAACCAATAAAGGTCAAAAATTTTGACCAATGAAGGTAGAAATTTCTACCAACAGATAGGTGTAAATTTTTTTCAGGCATTCTATAAAACAATCACGTCTTGTGTATGATATGACATTTTGCATGCATATTGCACTCTCTCATCCGGCTGATGATGGATTACAGAGAGTGATTTGAAACCATGATGCTAAAATAAACTCACAATCAAATCCAAAATGAACTTGTATTAAAAATGGATTGTGGAAATCTGATATTGTTAATTTTGCATGCATGTCTACTAGGACAAATATATGTTTAAGTTGTGATTGTCCTGGTAGACATGCATGCAATTTTACCAATATCAAATTTCCACAATCCATTTGTAGTGCATGTTCATTTTGGATTTGATTGTGTGTTTTTTAGCATCATGGTTTCAGATTACTCTACGTAATCCATCATTAGCCGGATGAGAGAGAGTGTAGGATACATGCAAAATGTCATATCATATGCAAGACATGTGACTATTTTATAGAATGCCTAAAAAAAAATTTACTAGTGAGTTGGTCAAAATTTTGACCAGATAAATTTTGACCAATGGGTTGGTCAAATTTGGTCAAAAATTTGATCAATGAAGGTTGAAAAATGAACCCAAATGCACTAGTATGCTTGCCAAGTTGACTCTTTGAGTTTGGTCATCAAGTCACCCCACCAAAGTGCCTCAACAAGGTCAATCTTTAGGTCCGCTCATCAAGCTTTCTCACCAAGTTAGCTCACCATGTCACGTCTCTAAGTGGCCTTGCTAAGTTGGCTCGCCAACTTGCCCCACCAAGTTGCCACTTTAAGCCCACTCACCATGTTAGATCGCCAGGCCAACTCCTGGCCAAGTCAGCTCGCCAAGCTAACAATTGAAGTACACTCACCAAGTTGACTCTCTAAGTTTTCTCACCAAGTTTTCCCCCTAGGCCAACTCTCCAAGTCAGCTCACCAAGTCACCCCCACCCAGTCACCTCAACGAGTTGACTCATTAAGTCAGCTCACGAAGTTGACTCACCCAATGGTTTTACCACCTTGCCCCAGCAAGTGGGCTCACTCAGTGTGCTTACGAAGTTTCCCCATACAATTTCTTCTCTAATCTCACTCACCATGTAAACTCACTTGGTAGGCATGCCAATTTTTATCATCAAGTCACCCCACCAAAGCACCTTATCAAGGTTAGTCTTTAAGTACACTTAGTAGGTCAGCTCACCAAGTCACTTTGCAAAGTCGCCTCACCAAGAGGCCTCGATAAGTCAGCTCACCAACTTGCACCACCCAGTTGCCACTTTAAGTTGACTCGCCATATCAGCTTGCCAAGCCGACTCCCATAGTCAGCTCACCAAGCTGACAATTCAACTACACTCACCAAGTCTGCCCTAGGTCAACTCTTTAGGTCAGTCCACCAAGTCACCCCAACCGAGTCACCTCAATGAGTTGACTCTTTAAGTCAGCCCACCAAGTCTACTGTTCAAGTATGCATGCTAGGTCGGCTCGCCAAGCCCACCAAGTCATGTCACCAATTTGATTGTTTGAGTACACTCACAAAGTTGACTCTTTAAGGTCAGCTCACCAAGCTAGCCTACCAATTCATGCCACCAAGTCACCTCACCAAGTTGGCTTGCCCACATGTCCCACCAAGTCCCCAAGTCTGCTCGCCAAGCTGACAATTCAAGTGCACTCACCAAGTTGACTCTTTAAGTTCTCTCACCAAGCCCATCCCCTAGGTCAACTCTCCAGGTCAGCTCGCCAAGTCACTCCCACCCAGTCACCTCAATGAGTTAACTCTTTCAGTTAGCTCACCAAGTCTACTATTCAAGTACTCAAAGCACGCTCTGCCTCAACAATACTTGAATTTAGGATAGTACTCTTTCGTTGATTGCTATTGTTATTGTGTTTATATTAATGCTTTTAATATAAGGTGTACAACCCCTCCCCACTATAGATTTGAACTTTTGACCTCTTACAAGAGCACAAGTTCTCTACCATTCACAATTGGCAAAGTATCAATTCATTTTTCACTTTCTATATCATTCAAAGAATATGATATTAACATTATTTCATCATCCTAGGGCAAACAATTTGGATTATTTTCATCCTTCATCTTTTCTCCAAGCCTTTAAATCTATTCATCTCAAGGTTTGATGAATGGAGAAACTAACCTTGCCTAGTTTTTGTGTGTGCATGTCATCATTTACAATTTGATGAAGCAAATTATGTCATGCCCTTACACATCAACAACAATGATTTTAAGTGATTGTCACTATTTTTGCACCAATAGACTCAACAAGACTTTGCATAAAAGCATGCAAATCAAAAGCCAACTAATGTTGTCAATCTTCAAATGTATAGCTATGGAAATAGCATGCAAATAAGCTCAAAATGTAAAATCATAAAGTTCACCCCACATGCAATATTCTGATGTGTGCAGTTCTCTACCACTGAGTGGAACTTCGCTTATTGTCGTGACAGGCACTCATTATATTCTCTAATAGCCACAGTGAATTGTAACTCCTTGTATGTGTGCCATACAGTGCCCATTGCTTATTTTATTTCACTTGAACTCCAAATTTAACATTAATCTAAATTGCAAAAAGTATAAAACATATAGATACAATGAAAATTGACACTAGTTGATTTAAACTTGAAAAGGATGCCATCCATGTAGTCCAATGTGGTCTTCAGCTGCCAAAGAACTACATATTTAACTTTGATCTACATTACACATTATATAAAACCATAAGGTTAAAATTCCAAAAATAATACAACGATTGATTTCAGCATAAAAGATGCCACACATACAGTAACATACAACCATTCAATTTATCACCAGCTCCTGATTATGGTTTCGTGAGTTATATGTTATAGCACATTGCATTTTTATGTTGTGAAATCCTTTCTTTAATTTTTTGTGACATTAATGTAATTTTGTACTACCAACCTAATGTGTCAGTTGAACAAGATCTGGAGAGTTGGATATTAACCCGATCTTTAGAATATTTCCTTGTATACAACCTTCATTTTTACATCCCATTAGATTATACTAATTTGGATTAGAATACCCTTGAACAAACTGCATATCCTTGTGGGTTATGATTATTCCCTGAATAAGCAATCTGTACTATACTCCTTAAATATTATCTACACCAATATTTTACATACCCTTTATTAGAGACATGCATCACTGCCTCATTAATGCTCAAATCATTGCTATTATCCCGAGTCTTAGTTATTCTAAATCAAAACTACACAATAGAATTGATAATTTAAATAAAAACATCTTATTCCAGTCTCAAAATTATTATAAAAGCATTGATCAATACTTGCAATTGCAGCTCATTACTCTATATTTAAAAGTTGCACCTATATTAGGCAGAAAACAAGAAATATAGAGGCAGATTAAAATTATGATTTCACACAGAAGGGATGCCCCATTAGATGAATTCGTAGCTTTTTCATTGGCTTATATTTGGATTTTAAGATTTAACAATTGCAAGGGCATTTGAAATCAAATATTTACATGTATGAAATGTTAAGGAATCTAAGTAAGTCAGCTCTACTTATTTCTATTGAATAATTTTGAAGTAATTTATAAAAGGATCTGACAAGAGTGTCCATACAATTTCTCATCCTATGTTTAATGAAATTTAAAACCCATCCTAGCTGAGCCTCCATACCTCATATTCTTCAAATTCGTGCCCTTCAATCATGACAATGCTAGGTACAACTTTTGGACCAAGATGAAGCAAATCCTGAGCTTCTTCCCATGCCAACTTCAATTCAAATGCATCACCATTCTCCATGCAAAGTCTCTTATTCTTGGAACAAATATTGTGACTTTTTTCTTTTTTGGTGTCAACAAGGATTGACTTGAACTATCTTTGGATTTGCCTCCAGCTTTGTCACTTTTATACCAACTAAAGCTTGTGCTTGGAGTATTGACTTGACTTGTAAGAGGCTCTGCAAATGATTCTTCTTTTACATTGATTGAAGGAAGTGTATAGCCTGAAATTTTTTTTGTACTTGTAGAGTTAAGGGTGCTACTGAAAAATGGCCCAATTCCTGATGTTGATGGTTGAACTTCCTAAAATAAGAAAAGACAACATCAATGCATCAAGAAAACTATTATGTGCTCTACTTTTCTAATAGAAATATTGGAAAAGCACCCAAATGCTATTGTAATAATCAATAAAGCACACAAAATAATAATATGAAAGATTAAATTGTATAATGAACATATAACCCAATCAGACTTAAGCCAAGAAATATGACATAACCTCACATTTCATTACTTTGTAAGTCCAATAAGCAGGAAAGCCAACCTAATTTAATATAGTATCAGAAGTCTTTCGATAACCCATGACAAGGTTTCCTTCTAGATCAATCCGGCTAAATGTTACTAGTACAAAATAGGAAAAACATGTCATTTATCTAGACCAAAGCATAAAATCAAAGAAAAAAAGAGCATTGGAATCCATATTGTCACATATATGAGCTCTAAGTAATGACATCTGAACTCTACCATATTCTTGCCTATTATTTTGAGAACAAGCTGCCTATTAGATCAACTAGTATCTATTGGAGGTTTATTGAGACGACTTGTGATGACAACTTAGCACTCTGAAATTGATAGATAGTCAGCAAATAAGACAATAAGTTATACTAAAATCTGTCATAATAGCATTAGCATCAGCATATTAACAGCAGTATTTGAAATTTGAGCTTCTAATGTATTCTGATCTATCGTTCACCAAGTGCTAAAAACAAGGTCACCGAGAGATGGGGAGACTTGGAGGTCTCTGGTACTAGTACTGGTATGAAAATTTTTCAAAAATGGGAGATGGGGGGTATTTGGAGACTGCAATTTTTTTTTTTGATAGTTTGTTGAGTTTAATACTAAATACATTTTTTGAGGTCTCTGGAGACGCGAAAAGTCTCCAAAATGCATCTCCGTCTCTGAGACGTGTCTTTTAGGGGGAAGACAGGTCTCCCCGTAACCATGGGTAAAAATTATGAGTTTATCATGCTAATTCAATGTAAAAATTAACATACATATAGCAATATGGCAATATGGCAACAACGTTACTCTCTAGACCTCAAAAACTATAGCAGATCAAGGGAAACAAGAGAAAATGGCTTGCCACCCATTCATGGAGTTGCATAGACCATCAGAGTAGACCCCAATTTCAGACCTTATAGAGTTCTTAAACCATTAAAAAACAAAAACAGACTAGGGGAAAATAGAGAATTTGGCTTGCCATCCATTAATGCCATCAGAGTAGGCAGCAATTTCAGATCTTTCAGAGCTCTTAAACCATTAAAACAACAAAAGTAGATTGGCTCATCATCCATCTTTAGAGATGTATAATCCATCGGAGAAGGGTGCAAATCTGCACCTTTCTGAACTCTTTGACCCTTAAAAGCAAAAGGAAATATAGGGAAAACAGAGAAATGGGCTTAGGTACCATCCATTAAATGAGTCGCATAACACATCAGAAGAAGCCACAATTTCACACCATTGAGAGCTCTTAATCGCTCAAAAACATAGCAGAGCAAGGAAAACCAACAAAGTTGTCTTACCGTCCATTAATGGAGTTGGATAACTCATTAAAGTAGGCTGCAATTTCAGACCTTTGAGAGCTTTGGAGCCCTTAAAAAAAAAAGCACGTCATGGGAAACTAGGGAAATAGGTTTTCCATCCACCAATGGAGTTGTATAACCCATCAAATTTGGCAGAAATTTCAAACCTTTGAGAGCTCTTAAACCCCGAAAACAAAAGCGGATCAAATGAAACCAGGAAAATTGGTTAATGTCCACCAATGGATTTGTATAACCCATCAGAGTAATCTTCTTCCAACCACTTCTGAGGCAATTTGGACTAAGGCATTACTCAAAATTCATGCTAAGACTATAGGCCACTCCTATGCTTCAAATAGACTGTTGAAATTGGTGATATCAAAATGTATTTCAAAAATTCATGTTATGGGCAGCAGTAGTCGTGGATCATTTTAGACCTACCACATGCGAAGTGTCCATTTTATGTTAGTTTGAGCTTCACTTGGTTTCAAGAATACTATAATATTCTCTACTTAACAAGGCCAACCACAGGAAGGTGGAAGCTCATCTAGCCTCACCCCCCTCCCCCTAACATCAATCTAAAGTACCCATTATCATCTAATTACATACTTCATTGATTCATTCATCCATTTATGAACCATACCATTCAATCAATACAATCACATAACATTCATTAATATGATATAAAATTCATTAATACACAATACTAATCAAGACTTCATTAAGACATAACAATATTCATTAACATAAGATAAAAATCAGTATTAATACGCATCATTCATACATAATTACTTAAAACAAAGTTCTTTCATTATCCAACAAGGTTTATCAAAGAAGATTTTTAAAACATCATTTCTTCTTTTTGTTTTTATGAGCTTTTTTAAGAAAAGTGCTCATAGGAGCATCCATATCTGCATCATTCTCCTCCTCTTCTGGCACGTGTAATGTCAAATTATGATGGCTCCTTCTCTTTGCAGGAGTAGGAGGCTACTGCACTAAAGGGGGCTCTATTGCAAGAACAAGTGAATGGGATAAACTGGCATACTCTTTTTCTTTTTTTAACTATTACCAGTCTATAATTAAGTACTAGTACAACATAGCATGCATTTTTCTTACCTGACAATGCCACATCATGTACATTAACA
This sequence comes from Cupressus sempervirens, assembly GCA_028749045.1. Taxonomy (NCBI): domain Eukaryota; kingdom Viridiplantae; phylum Streptophyta; class Pinopsida; order Cupressales; family Cupressaceae; genus Cupressus; species Cupressus sempervirens. The sequence goes on along the minus strand of CM053787.1, from coordinate 585,478,015 downwards.
TTTTGATCCGCCGCCACGTCAACATGTTGAACACTTGGAACATGTTACACTCATTTGACATGATGTTCAACATGCTCTGAAATATTCAAAAAAATATTATCATGAGTGATGGATTCATTTTGAGCACTGCACATGAAATATGAGTCAATAAATTTGACTCAAATACTACACAGTTAAATCATGATAGAAATATCACAATATTTACTCTATGAGATTTGTTAGAACAAATGATTTATCAAAGTACAGAGTTGGAAATCATAATCAACTACCAATCAAAAGCTTAAAGATCCCTATTTTAAAATAATGAATATGTTTCAGCAACCAGAGATAATATTTAAAGTAGTGTTAGAGAAATAAGAACAAAACTACGTGAATGTTCCAAATCATATAATAAATTGCCTTGCCAATCTATAAACCTGGTTGTCATTTCTCAATAATACCCTAATTACATAATACAAGAAATGTAAACTACTATGATTTAATAAACAACAAATAGCGAAGAATATGTGAGCATAGAATATATGTTTGGATAAGACCATGCTTGGACAATAAATGGAAGGAGAACATTTCATATTTCTGATTGCATAATTAATTTCCAATAGAAAATTAATACCTCCACCACTATAATGCACATTATGGCCTTCGTCACAAGCAGGTTCTGTGGTAGGATATGAAGGCTGCAATAAAATGTTATGCACATTGTTATGTAGTCAATTTATGTTCAAAACTAATACCAAAAAAGAAAAGGATCAACTATTCAATTTCATTTACTTTTCATTTAACCAATTTACTTATGAGATATCATTTGGTGAACTAGATTCTTGGGGAAGGCTTATAGATTCTTCGCATAGGCATGCAACCATGACTTTATAGCCTTCCTTCGAGGAAAGTTTTCTATCTTCATCTGTGACCTCCACATTGAATTTTGTGCCTTGCATTTTTGGCTTAATATCATCAGTTTTGTATGTATGGTTTCACTAAACAAAATTGTTTGCAACATTATATCAAAAAAAATTATTTCATATCATTGCTCCTACTTACAACTTGAGAGTGGATATTCATATAGCCACCAGAGCCAAGTTTGTGTTGGCCAAACTTTTCTAGTCTCGCTTTTGTAGCCACGGATGTGTTCTGCAATCTATGAACAATTTCAAACATCTTAGATTATATATTTACAAATATGAATAATTAGTGCATGATTACAATGTACTTAATACTATCATGACATACCTCTTTTTGCCCTATGCTGCTTCATTACCTCTATCTTCACATAGCCTTTTCTCCTTTGCATCTTCTACTATTTCATTCCACTCCATTGGTGGAATCATAGCTGGACGATCGTACTTTGGGTTATCCTTAACAGCCCTTCTATATTGATCCCTCACAGTCTTTAAATGCTTTGCTACTCTTTTGAGAAGTAGGCCATTATCAAACATGTCTTTTCCAAATTTCTCATCAAAAGATGCAATGAGCTAATTTTTTAATTCCATGGTTTGTAAATTCCACCTTTTTAAAAACAAATAGATTGTTAGATCAATAACTTTAATATATTACAGTAAATGAAAGAAAAGAATAATTATGTAGAAATGATATGAAACTATGTACCTTTTATGTATGGTGGGTCCGAATAGTCTCAATGTCATATGAAAAAGATGATTAAAGAAAACATTATTACCTACAAAAACATAAAGGATTTATCAGTCCAAAACAAGTAATATAAAAATAAATTAAATTTACACTTTAAATAAAAACAATTTTAAAGCACCTGGAAGCTTTTGTTCTTTTAATGGAAACATAGTTTTCTTATTCAACAATAATGTCCCTTCATATGAACCAATACTAATCACATGAACTGCTCCAGGAAATGGATCAACTTCAGCAGTACTGCTCTCTGCTAGTCTGTCAACTGAAACATCATGACAATTAAAGTAGACACAAAATGAATTAAAGCATACTTATGGATATAATCAAATTGAAGAAATTGACTAGCAAAAATGTTTTTTCATTAGGTAGTCAGATTTGCAAAAATGCATAAAGTTGCATACAAAAGTTGCTGAGAACTTTTAACAATGTTGCTCGGTATTGTTTAAAAGTTTTTATTGTTTGTTTTAAGTTGGGGAATGGTTACTTGGTTGTTCCAACAGTCCTATAGGCCTCTATATATATCATGTGTGATCTTAGAAGGCGAGGGAGATCAGGTTGTAGTTGATGCTTGGACAAAATGAATAAAAAACCTCTAATTTACTAGTAATTTTGCTATTACAGTGGGTTGTACAGTTCCATACGGTACTGTTATGATTGCTATGTGTGTGGCTTAGTTGTAGGGGTGTGTTCATAATTTTTTTGGCTTTGATTTGACATAAATTCAAAAATTAGCACAAAACCTTGCCTACGTAGTACAATATATGTATGTATGTATGTAGTGTGGTGTGTGTATGCATGTGTTTGTGTGTATATGCAGGCTTTTGTAGACATCATTTAAGCACTGATATGCTACTTTGTTGTTCATCAACTTGTACAAATACATTACAAATTCTAGCAAAACAAGGTTTTACCAGTTCTAGTGGGTAGAGATGAGGATGTTTGCGTGGCCCTTGTTGTCGACAATGCAGTAGGCAATAGTGGACCAACAACCGAAGGAGGAGTTTGCACGTCATCATGAGCTGAGGAATACAATATTTTTAGCAAAGACATTTGCAATGGATAAAGATCAAATGGGATACTAGCTAGAAATGTCCACAAAAAAAAAGTAACTATTATAATGTTGATGAAAACAAACAAAGTGCTACTAACACAAAGGTTGTACGCAATGACCATCACCATGTTCACCATGTGATGTCACAAATGGCACAAATGTCTATACAAGTACACATAAAATTAGAGATCAAGATTCATAAGATAGTATAAAATATTCATATCTATTGAACTTCTATTATTTCTTTAGTCGAATTACTGCTTTCTTGCAAAGATTGGATTCTATGGCCCAATTCTATTCTCAGTGCCTCTTTCTCCTCACTTTTGTCACCCTCGATGATAATGTTAACAAGTTCATCAGTGTATATTTGCTTGATTTGTTAGGTGATGAACACAGGGTCAGTACTAAGGGCGATGTTATGTAGATATGAAGCTCATATTTCAGATTGCATTTGATCAGTGGTCATTCTAACTTTTTCCTATCATTTGTGACATTAAATATCAGTAAAATTTCATCAAAACAACTCCAAAGCCACAAAGAAAAGAACATAATAATATGACATCTATTTCTATATTAACATTAAAATTTACAATATTTAATGTTTACCTCTACTAAAGGTGTCTGAGATGGTGCATCCATATCGCACTATGAAAAAAATTAGTAAGTCTTAGAAATCAGCAATGAAATTAAAGTAATAGACTTACCAAAAAAAAAATTAATAATAAAGTAGATTTTATATGGAAATCATTTTTCTGAAGTTAAAAATTTAGTGTAACTAATGTGTATATCTAAAAAAAATTTGACATGTTCTACGTAATGTTTATATGTGCACATATGGTTTAGAAAGAAAATTTTGGTCATACAAGACCCCATCATAGTTGACATTGATCCTAGCTGGACATTTTATTGATCATCATGATCTTCATCCATGTCATCATCATCATCATCATCACCATCATCATATTTTTCACTTTGATCATCGTCGTCACCACCACCATATTCTTCGCCATCATCACCATCTTCATCGCCATCATCATCATCTTCATCACCATCATCATCATGACCATCATCGCCATGATCATGATCGTCATCAACATCATCATCATCATTATCACCATTATCATTAGCATGACCAAAATCATCACCATCTTCTTCATCTTCACCACTGGGTAACTATTGTTCCTGATAATCATTTACTTCCTCTTCTACTTCTTCAATTTCTTCTTCTTTGATCACATTATACTTTACTGGCCTTCCTCTTGGGTCATGTCTAACAACAAATGACCAACCTAGTTTCTGTGGAACACCAAAATAAAACACTTGCTCGCACTGGCTTGGAAGAACATAGGGCTCATCTTTGACTGGCTCAAATGACCTTGTATTAATCATAGTAAATCCACTATCATGTTCAATAATAGTCCTATCAGGATCATTTCGATTCAGTCGTAACCTGAACCATTTGATGACAAATAGAACTATTTTGAATGAATTAAAGTTGCACTCAAGTATATCATCCAAAATTCCATAGTATTGATTTTTAGATCGTTGATGATGTATGTCAATTCTAGATGAAATATTGGTGACCGTGAAGACAACACTTATCCCGAAATCACATGTTTTCTTCGTTTCATCTGACTTTTTTGTGTGGAATTTATAGCCATGGTAGTACATAGCTTTGTGGTGTTTGACCTACAATTATTCAAACATGTCAAGATTATTTGCATCGATCTGTGAGTTGATATTAAACTTATGTGTGATGATTAGTAATCTTATGCGTACCTTTGTATCTCTTAAGCCATATATTAGATCAAGTACCATTTGTGTAACATTGGGATCTCCATTACGATGAGCTTCTTTAACGAATGATACAACACCATCCCATGTTAATGAGCAACCATTTTCTTGAGACTACTCAATCCATACCATCATCCAATCAAGATTGTTTGCAATATACAAGTGTAGTGCATCCCACTCACGGCCAACTATAAAGAAGACAATTACACTAGTTAGAAACAACTTATATATATTGATGATGAATAATAATTATTAAACTACAAAAAAAAAAAACTTATAATTACCTCTCACCCTCCTCAATCTACCTTTCCCCCTCAGGTAATCCCCTTCAAATTTTTCATTAGAGTTGGGATCCCGAATGCGATCTACATGGATATCTGTTGCAAACTTTGGAAGATATTTAGTAATGTACACCATGGTCTGGTATATCATATATCCCTCTATCATAGAACCCTCAGGATGTGCTCTTTTTCGAACCAAGCCCTTCATAAATTTCAAGTGCCTCTCAACCATCCACATTGATCTAGCTTGTACAGGTCCACACAATTCAATCTCCTCAACTTGATGTATGAGGTAGTGTTCTTGAGCATTGAAAAGGTTGGAGGTAAACACTCTTGCATTTCACACATAAGCTGTGGAATTTTTCTCTTCCAATATTTTATATCTTTTTTGTCAATTTCTTTAGATGATAACCACCTAAAAGAGATTCAACACACAAAACCACATAAACAAGATTTCAAATAAAATTATACAATAGATTTAAGAGAAAGCTACAAATCTAAGAAAAAACACTTCTAACCTTGTGTATTTTCCAAGATCATATATAACTTGTTTAATACTGTTGTCAAACTATTGTGGAAGGGATAGAGGTAGGATGAACTGCAATCATTAAAAATGATCATTTCAATATATTATTAAATAATGCAATAGGTAGTACATTCAATCTTACAAATATACTGTAAATAGAGAACATGCCTTACCTTGACGAAGGTATGCCAATCATGTGTTTTCAACCTAGGCCCAAAATCACCTTTCTTTGATAGAAGAGTGCTTATATTTGCAGCAAATCCTGTTGGAAATTTTTTTTTTTTTATGAGTTCTTTTAATGCATCACTCTGTTACTCCATTAATAACCAAGGAAGGGCGCTTGTATTTATGTAGTCTCCATTGCTATTTTATTCAATGGAAGCTTTTAGTGCATGATTGGATTCATGAATGTCGGTACAAATTTTGGCAATTTTTTCTCTATCACGTCTTCCATCCAATAGTTTCCATAGTGTCTCTATTACATTCTTTCCAATATGCATAGCATCAAACAAATGTGCAATTGGGAGATCGTTGTAGTACGATAACCTAAACTGAGTAGGATAACTTTTCATTCCTCTAGGAAGTTGGTAATTGATGCCTTGACAACCTTCACAAGTATCAATTACAATGTTAGTAAATATAAGACAATATCAAAATACAAATTTTAAACTTTGGACAACAAATTGGATATTACCTCGACAATTTAGTCGATCATATTCCAACTTCCATAAATGAGGTGTCATTCTTCGTGGCCTTGATAATGTCTCTTCTTTCCCATTTAAAAGATGTTTAAACTCATCAAACTCATCAAACACCTACTTTCTTAAAGTTCTCGAATGACAAGATTTCATCTTCGGACCACAAACTGGACATGCAAATTTTCTATTTGTCTGAAGACCTACAAGATCATGTAGAAGTGGATCATGTACAATTATCATGCACAACTTAAACATTTGATAGTAATGTGTAAGCACTATAACAAACCAAAAATATGTGATATTAACAATATAACATACCACAAAAATGAGTTAACCCAGGGGCATCATGTATTGTCCATACAAGCATTGCATGGAATTGAAATTGCCGATGTCCTATCAGCCTAGAGATGTCATACATAGTGATGCCATTCCATAATTTCAACAACTCATCAATTAGGGGCTCAATATACACATTCATATCTTTCACTTGGTATTTACCTAGCAATTGAATGAACATAAACATTACATTATTATTATGACCATTTTCATGCACTATTTATAAATTAATTTAGATAAATATAAAATGATAAAAATACCTGGCACAATCATTGACAACATTATGTGCTCCCTCTTTATGGACATCCAAGGAGGAATGTTATTATTAATAACAAAAATAGGCCACACTGAGTAAACAGATCTCATATCTCCACATGGATTGACACCGTCCGCTGCCAACGAAAGCTTCAAATTACAAGGTTCTTCTTTAAAGTGTGACCATGTTTCTTTGATCTCTTTAAATGCAAAACCATCGGCAGGCATTCACATAATGTCATCCTGACTTCTATTGCGTGCATGGTAATCCATAAATTGTGCCAAGGTAGTGCACCTAAATAACCGTTGAAGACGTGGAATAATGGGAATGTACCAAAGAACCTTGTGAGGCACTTTTTTTGTTATTTGATCTAACCGATATCTACTACTATGACAATCAGGGCATTCTACTGCAAATTCATATTGTTTATGATATAGAATGTGATCATTGGGATATGCATGTATTGTTTGATACTTCATTCCAATCTGATCCATAATGTTAGATAATTCTTGGTACGAACGAGGAAAAATGTTTGATGGTGGTAACAAAAACTCACTAATCAACCTACAACAACAAATATGCATTGTTAATATAATGAATAGTAATTGTATGCTAACATTGAAGATGACAAAAATGACATACCTTAGCATACGTGACATTGCTACATTGGATATACCATTCATAACCTTTAAGTTCACCAACAACACTATAGCCGAGAGTAGAGTTGTTTGGGAGCCTTCGTATAAGGGCTTGTGTGCCTTCTTAAGTAAAGATATATCAAGACCATCTTCATCATCATTATCAGATTTGCTAGTACCATCATTGTGAGCCTCTTCATCACCTACCCCAATACCATCTTCTTCAATCATGTCCTCTGGCACATTATCATCTTCTTCCATGAGAGTGTTATCCTCAGCTTGGATATTCACACCTCCATGTTCCTCCAGTAGGAAATCCACATCCAGCAATGGACGAAAATCGTGGCCCCCTTCAACATGACCATGTTGCCTACAATGACTCTGGGCTATTATGATTAGAATTCTTCGAGTCTTTAAGCCTTTACACTTCTTGCAAGGACAATAAAATTTATTAGGTTTTCTTCAGAACTGAGCCCACAATGCAGTCATTGTCTCATTTTGTTCAGCGTTCATATTGTCAAGCGTGGTCTTTCTTCACAGGAAAATATATCTGCAAATACATTGGACATGTTTTGATTAATGTTTATATCTGCAAACACTAATACATTTGGTACCAAATTGCAACGGCAGTGGCGTTGCAGTTTTTTTGTCACAACCTTGTCATCGTCGCAATTGCGATGGTCTACTATTGCAATTGCGACGATGACAAGGTTGTGACAGAAAAACTACAATGGCACTGCCGTTGCAATTTGGTACCAAATTTATTAGTGACATATGGTTTTTCTTGATTAATTTTTTTAAATGTAACTAAAATGATTCTATAATTTCTAGAAGGCGTAGGTGTTTGGTATGTATAATTTCCACATGTTCAGTTGATGGTATAAATAGCTATGTAGTTCGTACTTCTAGCCATCTTAAGCTAGGCATTACTTTCTTATGTCAATCATATTGCCTGAATTGGGCATAGCAAGTCAGCAAGAACAAGGCACATCAAAATCCTTTAAGAGCACTCAAAAGTCTTGGCACTAATTGGTGGATACTTTCTGTAACAACTTGGTCATCCATTGCTATCTGGGATCTTAGTCATCCATTACTATATTAAGAAAGATATTGGCAAATATTGTAGTTTGATGTGCACCAATATGAGGAATTAGAAGATAAGGAATCACATTAAGAAGTCAAATGATATGAAGGTATCATGTCGATACTAGCGATAAATTAATTCAATCAAATAAAACATATTCATATGGAATTATTGACTAAGACCACTCTTAAAGAGGAGAGATCCACTTTTAGAGTAGGCCTCCAGTGTTCATCATTTACCTTGACATCCTAGTAGGTGCTTCCAAGTCTACCAAGACACAAACAAATATGTTGCCATGCATCCTCTTTTGAATCTAGAAATTTTGTATGAACCTAAGATCCACGATTGTTATTATGAAAAAAATGATGGAACGTTGTGGAAGCATTGAGAAAACATTTTAACATAGCTTCTTCCCCAAAAATCTCACATTGAACCTCAAATGAAGTTTGAAAAATGTCCTCTAAAAAAAATATTTGTACAAAAATAAATAAAAGAATGAAAATTTTGTCATTTAAGTGAAATGATATCACTATAACATAAATGCCTCATAAAGTCCATTTACCACTTTGTTAGGGTATTGAGTGCAAAGATGGCTTCGAAGGAAGAACTTGATGATTCAAGGTTCATCCAAAATATTAAGAAGAAGAAAATCTGCTTGGATAACATTTCGAGTTAAGAGAATGAGGGGAGTGGCGAAGGCTTAAGAAAGTCTCCATTTAGCAAAGGTAAGGCAATGGCTGCACCAAATGAAGGTGACTTTGGATCAACTGAACCATATGCCAATTGGCTTACCCTTGAAGAAGGCTCATACATTGAAGATGTAACCAATAAGCATACAGATTTCATAGATGAGGCCAATGCTATAGAAAATAGAGGGGAGGCTTTATCAAGTAGTGATGATGGATCAAACAAAAGAGTAGAAGGAAGGGAAGAATTTTTTTTCCATGTCATATTCCAAAGGAAATCTTGACCTTGATATTTTGCAAACTTCCTCTCCACACTATTCCAAATGAAAATAGTTTCTACTTCATAGCAACGTACTATTTTTGGATCTACTTACTTTCACAATCTATGGGAGCAGGGCAATGCACAAAGGTGGCTGGTGATGGAACTTTATGACAAAACCATTGGATCTTCCAAAGGTCTTGTTTTCTATGATTTCAATAGAAGACAAAGGTACAAGTAGATATTTAATGAAGACTGGAGATGTAGTGACTTGCAGTGGTGTCTAAGAGCTGGAGATGGAGGCCTCTTTGTGTATAGCTATAAGAGAAATGGGAACCTTCAAGTGGTCAATCCACTGACTATGTAGTCCCATTATATTGAAGATGTAAGACTGAACAAAGAAACCAAACTTTCATATTACATAAAATATTATAATGATGATGTGGCTGTTCATCTCAACTATGATCCAAAGACAAAAACCTATCAGGTAACCCTTATAATTGGAAATCTTTACCTTGTCAGAAGTAAGAAATTTTTTGTTCTGATTTATAAATCTATGAACAAGAGAAGGGAAATAAGAGATGCTCCCTTTGAGAAAAGAAGGTCTTATGACTATATGCCAATTGGCTTTTTACAAGTATTTTCATGCAGAACCAAAAAATCTATTGGGTTTCTAAAGATGGGACATATGTCTTTGTCTGTAATTTGAATAGAGATGGCAATATCAAGTATCTCTGGGTTCTACCAAGGACGCAAGGTGAATTGCATCAGATCTTGGGAATTTTAATGTACAATGGCATAATTATAATGGTTTGTAGTGGTGAGACATGATATCCAAATAATCTTATTTTTAATGAGCTTGATGAGCTTGGGGAGATCTGGAGATTTAAATATGAACTAACTGTAGCTTCCAAAATTTTGTTTTCTAGAATAACTATTGTAAATCTGTTAGCACTATCAACTTGATATGTGGCTAATACTTCTTTAGAACTCTCATTCTACTCTAACATTAGTGAAGCAACATAAATCCCTCTAAGCTTGGCCTTCGGCGCTACTTAAATAATAGAAGATGATGGTTCATATTATTATATGAAAAACTGGTCTTTGGTCAAGCTCCACACATTATTATTGCACCCTCATCATAGTCACCACATCAACAAAACCTTTGATTTTTGAAAATACTTCTCAAATAGAGGAGTAACTATATTGCAGATTTTGTACAGTATCATAGAAAAGTTCTAAATGCACTTATGTAGGGCCAACTTTCATGCAACATAAAATGAAGTAATGTGTAATTCGTTGTCTTAGATTCTATCATCAAGATATAGAGTTAGAATAGAAGAATTTTTTTACATCAACATTTCAAATCCCATTTTTTCATTAGTATAATATAGAGTCAGAGATAAACATTTCTAGATTGACATTTTAAATCACATTCTATCATCAGTATAACAGAGAGTTAAGGGAGAAGAATTTTTTTGCATTGACATTTCAAATCAGATGCTTGTATTACACTGGCATAAATTGAGAATCAATCATCAGAATAATAGAGAGCTTGAAAAGAAGATATGTTTTTAAATAAATATCTAAAGCCCTATTATATAACTAGGATATTACAGGGGTTGCAAATGAGAACTTTTTGCATCAATGTTTCAATTGTATTGTATTTTTTGTGTCAATACTTTGAATCATCCTCTGATTTTTCATCCAAATAATAAATCACTTTCTTCCTCTAGTCCATCATATCATCCTTCCAAAACTATCTCATAGAATATAATCCTCTTCAAATAATGTTCCAAATTTGTCACAATCATATTAATAGTCTAATGTCTTGTTATTAAGAGATACGAAAATATATGCTTGAAAATATTGTATATTATATTAGATAAACATCACAAAATGTTTAAAATGTAATTAGTTCTATGTATAAAAAGTAAATTAAAAGGAAGCACATAAGTAGTTGCACTACTTACAAATATTAAAAAAATACATTGCTTTTATTTGTGTAATCTTATAATCAAATTATAGGGGCCAAAGTATTTGATTTGTGTATTCATTTGCATTTCCTTATGGCTCAAAATATTTTTTGCTTCTGATTTCCTAAAACCATTAAGATGTTATCAAAGATTGTAAATTTCTACTTTCTCCTATCCAACTTATTTCTGATGGTTTGCAATGCTTGGTGGTGTGATGATTTTCTGCTCTATAAAGTAACTCATAACTGATCTCAATGCTTTCTAGTCAAAAAAGTTACTCTGCTTATCATGTAATTTTTAATTGCTTTTTGCAAGATAAGTCTACTCTATCTTTCTGTCTATAATGAATGCTTGAATGCCAAACAAGAATATAACATTTTTGATACGGACCTGTGAATGATTGATAAGTGCACAAAAATTGTGGGAAGTGTGCACTGTTGTACTGCCATGTTCCAACTGGGAAAAATGTGGTTGGCACACTACATTTTACACTGATTAATGGACCAACTGAATGAGATTACTTTAAAAAAATTTCTTGTCTAGGCACTAGTCTAATAGGTATCTCACAGGCAATTAAGTATTATTCTCAATACTTAAGATTAATGGAGAGTTCAGTCTGGTCTATTTTTGAGAAGGGAAAAGATTTGTTTTTTCTTTAAGGCACACCTTGATTTCCATGTCCAATACAATGGTAGATAGAACACCTGACACAGATTACCTATTGAAAACATGCAAGGACTCTCCCTTTCTCTAATTATATAGTGTTGATCATTTTCTTGCAAAAGAAGTCTGGTCCATCTTCCACTCGATGTCGAATGCTTGGATTCCAAGTAAGTGTTGATGCATTTTTTCTATTATTGTGGTTCTTCATAAAACTTACAAATAATCCTGATAATTACAAATGGGTGGGATAAAAGGGAGATACCTTCACTTCGCCTCCATGTCAGCAGGAGAAAGACAAGCAGTGTTAGGTCAAGGACACCCAAGTGACTCCTGAAGGTGAAAACCAGAAACAAGAAGAGAACTATCTCACCCTAGAGAAGCTTTAAGAAACTACAGGAGAGGCAAGAGATTATTGAACAAAGATTTGATGATGTGGCAAAGTTTGTGGTAGGGTTATGCACTCGATAACTAGGAATCTTCACCTACTTCATGCTGAAAAATAAGGCCTCACTACTACAGTGGGGGTGGACATCACTAGTTTTATATATATGTTCTTAGCTCATGATTGGTTGTAGCTATTGTTAGACAAGCGGGAGGGAAAGGAGACAAATTAGAAGAAATATCTCTTCTCTTCATTTGGGATTTTGTTATATGTTTTTTACTGCAGTACTTGGCACAAGTGGACTATGTTTGTGGTACTATATATCTCAAATGAAAATCTACACATCAAACAATATAAAATATTGACTAAAATCTTTATGAACTTAATAAATTTTAAAAATTTAAATGCATGATGTGTGACTTTAATATTTTATGGTATTTTTGCCCTTGCAGATTTCATCATATCCTTAACTAAAATAGTTTAGTAGATGACCACTATAAAACTCCCTCACCACTTTGTTAGGGTATTGAGCATAACAATCACTTGAAGGAAGAACTCCATGATTCAAGGTTCAAGCAAATGAGAAATGTCTAGTACAAAAAAGGAAAAAATTGTATAGGGTGCATATAAATATATTCAAAACAAGGCAAGAAATGTCAATCTATAAAAAAAAACTTCAACTCGCCTTTGTAACGTTGGGAAGGAGACTCTTCAACGTTTCCAACTATTATTTGATCCTTTCACGCCACCTTCTTTCTGAAATCTCTTTCAATGTGATGCTATTAAACCCTTTTTCCACATACTCCTGGCCACAAATCACAGTGGTAGAAAATGGTTCAGTGAAACACACAAGGAACATTTAATTGGAGATCCACGAGACATTCAAATTAATGCCATAATCTATGACATCAAACAATTATCACCCTGCTACATTGGAGTCATTTCACACATTTAGATCTAAGAGCCAAGTTCCCTGGTCAACCATTGTATACATTGCTTTGATTCGAGACTCATTGATACAATCTAAGCTAACTGTCATGTGAACACATTGGCATTACAGTCTAAGTATTGTGATCTACTCTTAATCAAACATTGGATTGCCAATTTTTGGCATGCACTTTAAAGTCCGACAAAATCACTTTCAAGCTTAAGCAAACAGGTGACATAAATCTCGATACTTCTTTGAAAATATTTTACTCCTGCTAACTTTGTGAATCCAATAAATTGTAGATCTCTCTCAAATCTACCAAGGTATTATCGACAATTCATTTACTTCTGGCATAAGCCTTGTCCTTCTATCAACCTTTGCATTTGCATCCAGAAAGTAATGTGCTTGAAAGATAGGTGGGTTGAAGTCCGCTCTTATAGATCCAGGAAGAGAAGATTAAATTTCCTTAGTGGGAAAAGGAATAATCCCCCAACTAGGTTTCTTATGTGCAATGGAGGCAGGCGATCAAGGAAATAATCTAACTCCTTCGACCCACTCCAGAATGTAGAAATATTGGATAATAAATCTCAACTAAACCCATCTTCCCAGAACTGCAAAAAGAAGGAGTCCCCAATGCACGAGTCTTCTAGGTCGCGCAGTAACAATAAGATTAGGGCGGAAAACATAACATTTTTTCAATTTTTTCTTAGTGTGAGCCCTTGTTGGTCAAATTTCGACCAACACGGGCTCATCTTTAACTAAAGCCATCACAATTCAACCAAAATTACCCCAAACTATCAGATGGTCGAAAGTTTTGGTCAAAAATTTGAGTGAAATGTACTAGTGCTAGACAATGTATGTTAATTATTTCCATCTGAATGAGTATGTTAATTAGAGAAGGATAACTTATCAACAAAATCAAAATGTTGAATGCAAAATATCTACACAAAAAATATCCAGCAGTATATCTACAAAAATTAGAATTGCTATAATCTGACACATTTAAACCTAGAATATACTAACTACAATTACATTCAAAATAGTGAAATATTTCAATGCATCCTTGGTCTTTTGGTGAAGTTGAAAGTTGAAATCATCCATAATGTAAAAAAGAAAATAATAAGTGATTTCCTTCTTATGATAAGTTTGAAGTACTCACATTTATTTTAGTTATCTCTAAAATCATTTATTTTCTGGAGATCTCCCTATGTTCAAATGATTTCATATGGAATGTGGGGATGCCGGCTGGCGGCCCTAAAATTCTATGGCGTTAGATATTACGGGCTTAGATGATCAGCATTAAACATTAAATGATTAAGCAATAAACGATTGAGCAAAGCCATTGGATTAAACTAAAATGTTTGTGTTTGTAATGAAGAAAAGAAACATGCACCCACATGCTTCGACTAATTATGTACCAACAAATGCTTTGGTAACTTAGCACTACCACATGTATTACAAAGGTGACATTATTTGTGATTTTCTTGGTTTGTTCAAGGGATTTCAAATAGAGATGAAATATATGCATACAATACCTAGGTTAGTTATGGAGAAGTATACAGATATAAATTTCTTTATGGTTGAAACTAATTTGGCATGTATGGAGGTTATTGATCCTAGAGAGATATTTATTCACCATTCTTGGTTATGAGGTTAGCCAAGAATTTCTTGAAAAACATGCTGAGGTTATGTTGGTCTCACCTAGAGATAAGGAAGCATAAAAATGGGGGACTTATAACGAGAAATTTAGACAAGGGAATAATTATACAAATGATCTAGAAAAATGAAGGTAGAGAAATTTGTGGAAAATATTAGAAAAAAGGAGGGCATTATCAAAGAATAATGGGAAGTGATGAAGAAGGGAAGCAAAGTTTCAATAAAGGTTCAATTGGGAAGCACAAGCATAAAACCAATCAAGGACAACATTACGAAGAGTGTAGAGGTGGTAGACACACCTGATATTTTGGCAATAAAAGTTGAGGTTACTCCTCAACCTCACAAGGTTACAAGGAGATCGAACTCCTCCTACTGCTAAGCTAGAAAAACTAGCTAAATAGGGACCTACAAGAGCTACAAGGAAGAAGGAAAAGGCATAATGATACAGGGGCATCCGAAGATTCCAATTATTTTCAAGATCCGGGATTCTAATGCACTTTAAATGATTATTTTAATAATGTTGGGATGAGTCTTAGTTTTATATAGTTAATTTAATGATGTAATTGGGGGTTATAAGTTAAGAGTTTCGAATAAACTCCAAGATACTTTACTAGTATCTTTAATATATTTAGAATTATAATGAGTTGGGTGTGGGAAGTTAAAAGTCAGTTTTAAGAATTAGTTATTGGGTTACCTTCTTTTGAATATCTTTAGATATATGTAATTAAAGAAACCCGAGAGGGATATATATAATTTTTTTGAATAGTAGTAGTATGAGAAGATTTGGGAATCAAGGAAAGTGGAGAAACAATGTAATCAAGAATGGAATAATGGTAGAATTTAAATCTGTTCAGATCTTTTGTTTCTTCATTGTTCTTATGCACATTTCTATGTTCTTAAATTTTTGAATCATCATAGATGGAGTAAACAAATTTTATGGAACTATATTGTATTCAAAACCTGCGCTAATTGCTATTTGGTTTGAAGATACTAAAGCTATCTATAATTTCTCTATTCTTACCTTGGAGGCTGGTCATGATGAGTATGAAATGGTTTAACAATAGTTTAAAAGAGAGTTGTGATTGAAGTCATCACCAATTACAATACAATTTCAAAGATCTCAATTTTGTTTTGCTCCAAGTCAATTCTTGGTATCAGTTATTGGTTTCAAGAAGTTAAATGTTTGAATATGAAATTGGGGTATGCTTTATGATACCGATTTCTTTTTCAAGATTTGGTTTTAGTTCTACATCAGATTTAAATAGTCCCAATTTTAGAACAATAGTAGTCTAGGTTGATTTGAGATCATAAGAGTGTTGTTATCTAATGAAAGAGGATTCTATACACATATTAAAAGAGACAAAACCCATGACTACATTGGCAAGGGTCTGTAACTTTATCAGCATTAAGTGATCTGGTGTGAATGCCACAAGCATCAATGTGAAGAGGTTCAAACTTGTGAGCACATTGGATAAACAAGGGTACAATTGATGTAGATAAGTTTTATTTGTGAATAGAATCTGTATTGAAGAAAATGGGGTACATAATTGTTGTATTAGTTTACACAAACTCTAGCATAGTTTTAATTGTGTGAATTATTTTGAACTGTCTCTTTTCTATAATTTTGTCATTCTTTCACCCATTGGCTAAATGGTTTCTTGAAGACTCTACAAGCTTAATTTTTATGAAAACAATTAAAAGTGAAACATAGGGAAAAGAGGCACTGAATAATTGAGGATCTATAGTCAAAAGAGAAGCCAGTATAGTGGGGCCACCAGTATCACAATTTCTTGAAGGCTTGTTCAAACTGGAAGATTCTCATTTTATGGATATGTGTTGAATAGATATTATTATGTAATTGTGAGAAGCAAAGAATCCATTATCAGCTATCTCAATAGCTTTTTGCATTATGATGTAGGTGATGGATGCTTAAACAGGGGAATAGAAATTGAACAAATGTTAGATGAACTAGCAAACTCTCTGAAAAACATTAAAGCTATGGTGATGGAAAACTGGTGCAAGCCAATGGTTGATCGCCTTTGCAGGGGATCAGCTGAATCAAAATTGGAAATCGCAAAAGCTCTTGCAAAATTTGATCTTGATGACAGTCGTAGAGAGTCATTAATTGATGCACATGTAATAGAGGCTTTAGTTGACATCCTAAAATCGAGGCAACTTGAATCAAAGCTTGCATCTCTTAAAGCTTTGGAAAACCTTTCATGCCAATCCAAAGCATCAAACCCATAGTTGGGGAATCCACCATGAAGCTAGCCAATGGCTAGAAGATCACAACTTAAAATAGAGGTGTCTAGTAGTGAAAAGAAAACTCCCAAACCAATAAACAGAACATCCATGCAAGGCATGTAAGGTGGGATCCGCTGAGGAAAATTATATGTTACAAATTCCAATCACATTGAAGATGATGTGCTAAACAACAAAAAAGAGGAGATATAACAGAGATAGAACCTTACTATTCCGGCAGAGGTTGCACTGAATCTTCCAAACAAGGCACGTAATCTTCAAACCCCTCCTCTGCATGTAATGGCACCACAAAATGTAGTATCCAACCAACATTAACTGCACATCCTTTCTTCCGGTCATGCAAGACTGAAATTAGGTGCGGCAAAGACTTCTTTTCAACTTTGGGAAAGTGCAAGTCCGTGTTGGTCAAAATTTCAACCAACGCGGACTTCTAGTTAAAAAAATTATATACGTTGGCACGGCAAAGACCTTGTTTTTAATTTCGGTAAAGTGTAAGTTCATGTTGGTCAAAATTTTGACCAACACGAGCTTCTAGTTAAAAATATATATATACATTGCCTGCATAAAACAACCAATTTGACCCCATTTTTTAGATGGTTGAAAATTTTGGTCTAAAAATGGGGTCAAATGTACTAGTGCAAATAGCTATTAAGCCAACTCTATTATGAGATCTAGATCACTACTACAATGGTTAGAGAGTAAAAATGAGATGACCTGATTTGAATGCAACTTAATTTCTAATTAGAGCTCTCTATTCTAGCTTGTACTTGATCCTTCCTGATTGAATATAGCTTTTCTACTTTATCCTTCAAATTTGCTTCCTCTTCTCATCATTAAATTTTCAATAGCATCTTCATACTTGTACATCCACACTTTGAAATCATGACTTGACCTTATACTTATATCTTCCACTTTGTCAAGTTAGCTTAAATACAACTTAGAATGATTAATATTCATTACCTGAATCGGCTGGAATCAATAAATAAATCAATTCAGCTTAATATGCCAAAATATGAAAATCCTTCATTAGTTGACTTAGCTTGGTAGAAACTAACTTAGAAGCAATTTTCTTTGTTAACCAACAAAAGCACAATTAATACTACAAACTTGCAAAGATCCTTTGGCAATTGAGTGAGCTTGGTTAGCACTGGTTCCATTCAACTTTCCTTCATTAACCAAGTGAGCTCGGTTAATCCTCATCTTTTTGAATACTTTCCTTTGATGCCCAAGTGAACTCGATAGACACCACCTTCTAAATTAGGCAATCTTAAGAGCACTCAGTAGACACATAAAACTATCTTTACTAACCAAGTGAGCTCAACATATACTAACTAATAATGATATGACATTTGTGTAACATCAAGGACAATACATAATTAGTCAATTGTATCTAACAATCTCCCTCTTTGTCATTGATGGCAACACAACATGTCATAGCACAATGAAATTTTGGATTTAGAGCTAAGAACTCACTCTTACAATATGAGCTCTTCCTTTCACTAGATTCTTTCTCTATCTACAGCAACTTCTACCAAGTTCATTCAAAACTTTCTCCCTCTTACAATAAACTTCTCATTCTTTGGAAAACTTTCCCCTCTTTAGTTTTTTAGTTCCTTACTTTATTTTGGCTCAAAAATTTCTTAGAGATATGATAGTAAAATTGTTGCTCATTGACAAAAAATGTTAAAGACAATAATTTTGTTAATACTAATGTACCTTAGGCACTGATTTATTTGCAATATGCCTTTTCCAATTCTACACCAACTGATTGATCTTCAACTCAGCTCTTGTTGATGCATTACTAAACTTTATTTAGTGAACTTCAGATAGAGAAATAAATTGTAGCTTACCTCTAAGATAAAAAAATGCATCCTTAGGTAATGGTTTAGTGAATATGTCTACAATTTGTTCCTTTGTATTAACATATTCCAATTTGACTTCTTTCTCTTGTACTAACTCTCTTAAGAAGTGATATTTTATAGCAATGTTCTATTTTTTAGTATGCATCACCAGATTCTTTGATATATTGATTGCATTTGTGTTATCACAGTATATGATTATTGGATCCTTGATCTCTATCTTAATTCCTTTCAACAATTGTTTGAACCAAACAATGTTAGAAAAATTAACTAGTGCTACCACATGTTCTACCTGTAGTGTGGATTGGGATGCCCAATTTTGCTTTGTGCTTGTCCAAGGCACTAGTCTTTTATCAAGAAAGAATGCTCCCCCACTAGTGTTTTTTCTGCCATCAATACTTCTTTCCCAACTATATCAGTAAATAACTTCAAGTCTAAATTGCCTCCAAGTTTGTACCATAAGAAATACTCTTCAATACCTTTTAGATATCTCATGATTCTCCTGATTGCCATCATGTGATTTTCCTTAGGATTTGCTGAGAATCTTGTCACTATTCCAACTGCTAGAGAAATATCAAGCCTTGTATGTACTACATACTACAATTTTCCAATCATTGATCTATATCTAGTCTGATCTACTTCTTTAGAATCATCATTTTTGGAGAGCTTATTTCTAGTAGACATAGGGGTGCCAACTAGTCTTGAATCTTCCATTCCAAACCTTTTTCGTATCTCCTTGATATACTTAGAATGAGTGATGTAGATACCAATTTCTTTTCTATCGTATCTACAATCTAACAAATAATTTTATCTCACCAAACATAGACACTTCAAACTCTTTACTCATTTCTTTTGAAAATGTTTTGCACAAGTCATCGTTTGCAGTAAATAAAGTATCATCTACAAATATTTTTGTCAACACAATCTTCTTGCCTAGTCCTTCCTTGATATACAGACTACGGTTATTATTTTTCCTTTGAAAGCCAATATGTACAAATTAATTATGAATTCTTTCATACCAAGCTCTAGAAGCTTGCTTGAGACCATATAATGCTTTGTGTAACTTGGAAACCATGTCTCTTTTGCTAGGATCTAAAAAACCTTATGGTTATTCAATGTAGACTTTCTCATCAAGAACTCCATTTAAGAATGTAGATTTAACATCCATTTGATACACTTTAAATCCTTTATATGTTGCATATGCTAGTAAAGTTCTAACAGCTTCTAGTCTTGCCATAGAAGCAAAAGTCTCACCATAATTAATACCTTCTTCTTGAGAATAACCTTTGCACATCAATCTTTCTTTTTTTCTTGAAACATTTCCATCTTCATTCAACTTATTTTTGAATGCCCACTTTATTCTTTTCTATCTATTCTATCTCTTCATTCATTGCTTCAATTAATTTTTCATTTTTCAGAGCAATCTTAACATTTCTTGGTTCAAATTCAACAAGTAAACATGTACCTTTTAATTTTCTTCTTTTTATTGTTCTATCTGATTTGTCTCCAATGATCTGATCAGGTGCTTGATGCCTTCTAACATATCTTGCTAACATAGGCTCTTTGGGATTTGAATGAGTTCCACTATCTTCATCATGAATTTTAGTTTCAAGCTTGGGTCCTTTTGTTTGTGACTTGGGTCCTTCAGACTTAGTTCGAACTAGCTCGGTAGCCTCTGTCTATGACTCAGGACTCAATATCTATTGGAGATTTTAGGGACTTAGGAGTTGAAGCTTCCTTTCTTTGAGATATATTTCATAGGGTATTAGGTTCATAGCAAACAAACCTTCTATAATCTTCTAGCTTCTTGTTGCTTTCTTCTTCACTCTTTTCTACAAACTCATCAATTCTAACATGTGCACTTTCTATAATTTTATGAGTAGAAAAACTTAGACATTTGTATTCTTTTATTCTATAGGAGTATCTAAGAAATATTCCTTCATCACTTTTTACATCAAATTTTCCTTTTCTAGACTCTGTAAAGATATAACATTTACTGCTAAACACTTTTAAGTAACTTACATTAGGCGTGTACCCATACCATAGCTGAGAAGGATTTTTCTTTGAGTCTTTCTTCAAATATAATATCTTCAAGGTATGATTTATAGTTCTGATGGCTTCCTTCTAGTATTTGAGAGCAACATTCTTTTCAATCATCAGGTTTCTTGCACAATCCATGATAGATTTGTTTCTTCTTTTAGCTATATCATTCTGTTGTGGTGTACCAAGAGTTGATACATGTCCATTGATTCCTCTTTCAATGCAAAAATTATTGAATTCATTGGAGATGAATTCACCACCTCTATCTAATCTTAAACATTTCAACCTCTTCCTAATTTCTTTTTCTACTCTTGCCAGATATCACCTTAATTTTTGAAAGGCTTCTAATTTTTCTTTTAGATACATTACAATCATAATTATAGAATAGTCATCAACAAAAAGAATGAAAAAAAATTCTCCATTGTAGCTCTCTATACCAATAGGCCCACATAAGTTTGTATGAATAATTTCGAAGACTTCTTTTGATTGATACTTTTTTCTTTTGAAACTAGTCTTTCCCATCTTACCAATTTGGCAATTCTTGCATAGTCTCATATCAGGTTTCTTCAAACTAGGAATACCTCTTACTCTTCTATGTTTTCTTATCTTAACCAGATTATCAAATTTTAAATGAGATAGTCTTCTACACCATAACCAACTTTCTTCTACTTGAGGAATAAAACATCAATGATCATTGAGATCAAGATAAAATAGATTACCTTTTGTTTGCTTGCTAGATCTAACCAAATTTCCCTTTCCATCTACTAGTTTGTCCTATCCATTCATGAATTCTACATTAAATCCAATTTTATTCAATTATTCTACACTTAGTATATTATTATTTAGTCCCTCAACCAAATAAGCATTGTCACATACAATTTCTTTAGCCAATGAAAGACATCCTTTTCCTTTTATGTTACAAGGTTCATTATTTCCAAATCTCACACTACCTCCATCATAATATTCTATATGCTCAAATTTTATTTTGTCTCCAATCATATGATTTGAATATCCACTAACAATAATCCATATATAATTTTTACTAACATGAGATATAAGTTCCATCTTATCTCCTTCATTATCAAATTCATCTTTCACAACAATATATACCATTTCATCTTCATCGTTATTAGAATCTTTAGCTATAAAACAAGATTTCATACCTTTTTTTTTGGTAGCTCTTGTAGTTCTTGGAATCCTTCCTACCTTTGTGCTTATTTCTTTTCTTTTCATCTTTTATTTCCTTATTTGGACACCTAGCAACAATGTGACCAACTTCTTCATAGGAAAAGTAGATAAGAGGAACTTTACCTTTGTATTTTCCTCTTCCTTTGGAATGCTTCCTTGCAAGTAGGACATCAAAAACTTCAAGATCAGTGTTTGAACTTTGTTCTAATGTTCCTTATTCTTCAATTCCTAATTGACTAGACTTTGATTTCTTACCCTTTTATTTGAGTGAGAGTTTAGCTTTAAAAGTAGATTCAATAACCTTTGAACTAGGAACATAGTTATAAAAGTTATCTAACTCAAAATATATCAATCTTCCAACTAGAGCATCCAAAGATATCTTATTATTTGGATCACATCTAATTTCTTGAATAGTAGATACTCTAATTTCATAAATAGGAAGAAGAGTTCTAAGTACCTTTCTTACTACTATTTTCTCTTTAATGTCTCCTCCATAGGCTTTGATTGCACTTACACTTGCTTTGATCCTTTCCACATATTTTGCAATGTTCTCATCTTCTCTCATTTTCATTTGATCAAAATGACCTCTAAGAACTTCACCCTTATCTCGTCTTAGATTGACATCTCCTCCATATATATCTTTTAGTTTGATCCACATCTCATGAGTTATCTTGCAATCTTTGACTTCATCAAATTTAGCATAACTAAGATCAGATGCAATATTAATCATCATGATGTTATGATTCTTCTTTTAGCAATATCTTCAACTAATAATGTTCTAGTGTGAGTCTAGTATTTAGTATCAAGATACTTGCATCCTGAGTCACTGGTAGTAGCCAAGTGTAACCTCATAATTCTTTTCCATGTTGCAAAATTGTCTCTATTTAGCTTGGGGATCTCTCTTTTGTAAGACATCCTGATCTTTAGCTTAAGTCCCTAAAACCTTCTTTGCAAGCACCAAAATCTCTAATACCAATTATTGGAAATATAAGAGGAATAACTAAGAGTGGAGGGGTGAATCAGTTACTACTAAAATAAATCTTATATCCCTTAGATGTCAGTACAAAAATGTAAACAGAAAATTAAATACTATTGAAGCTTAGTAAATACATAGAGAATGTTGTAACTCGGTAGTGACTCAATAAGCTTAGTAAATTCTTAACGTGTAAACTTTAGTTGTTATCTATGATTACCATTACTTTAACTTAGTTGTAAATACATAAAAGAAAATAGCATGAACACATTTAACACTAGGATTTAATTTGAAAACCTAATTTGGGAAAAACCACCAATTGCAACTAGTTACTATTTTTCACTCTTCTAAAGTGAGCCCTGTTAGGAGCCAACCCTGTTAAAGCTTATAAAACATGTTGTTAGGTGTGACCCCATTAGAAGATTTAATCACCTTATTAGGAATGGACTTGTTAGAGGTCTCTAGAGAAGTCAATATAACTGGCACCTCATTAAAGGATTTGCGAATAGCTATTAAGCCTACTTTGTTAAGAGATTTAGATCACTTCTAGAATGGTTAAAGAGTAACAACAAGATGACCTAATTTAAATGTAACTTAATTACTGATTATAGATCTCTATTTTGGCTTGTGTTTGATCCTTCCTAATTGAATATAGCTTTTCTACTCCATAAGGATATTTTTTTTATCATTCAAATTTTCTTCCTCTTCTCATCATGAAACCTTCAATAAAATCTTCATACTTTCACATCCACACTTTGAAATCACAACTTCAACTTATACTTATATTGTCCACTTTATCAAGTAAACTCAAATATGACTTAGAATAATTAATATTCATCACCTTAGTCTGCTGGAATCAATAAATAAATCAATTAAGATTAATATTCCAAAATAAGAAAATCCTTCACTAGATGACCCAGCTTAGTAGAAACTAACTCAGAAGTGAAATCCTTTGTTAACCAACAGAAGCTCATTTAACTCTACAAACTTGTGAAGATCCTTTGGAAACTAAGTGATCTCAATTAGCATTAGTTCCATCCAACTTTCCTTCATTAACTGAGTGAGATCAGTTAATACATAACTTCTGTATACTTTCCCTTGATGCCCAAGTAAACTTGGTAGACACTACCTTCTAAACTAGGCAATCTTAGGAATGCTTGGTGGACACAGAAAACTATCTTTACTACCTGATTGAGCTCAACATATACTAACTAATAATTATATGAAATTTGTGTAACATTAAAGAAAATACAAAATGAGTCAATCATATCCAACTTTTTACATCATTTTAATTATTCCTCTAGAGGCTTTTATAGCACTATCCCTAGATTTGATTCTATCAACATATTTTGCAATGCTTTCATCTTCTCTTATTTTTATTTGATTAAACTATCCTCGAAAGATTTATACCTTATCTCTTTTTACATTATAGTCACCTCCATAGATATTCTTTAGTTTGGTCCACATTTTATGAGCAGTAGCACATCCTTTGACTTCATCAAATCAAGCATAGTTGAGAGTTGATGCTATATCAATTGTCATGACATTATGATTTTTATTTTCTACAATTTCCTCTATAGATATTGTACTAGTAGAAGCCTTATAAGAAACTTTTAAGTACTTCAAACTTGAATCAATGATTTTTTCTAGATGCAACTTGATAAGTTCTTGCCATGATACAAAGTTGTCTCTGTTCAACTTGGAAATCTCTCTTCTATAAGACATCCTAATCTTTAGCTGAGGTCCTTGAAACCTTATTTGCAAGTACCAAGAAGCTCAGATACCAATTGTTCAAAATATAAGAGGAGTAATTGTGAGGGGAGGGGTGAATCAATTACCACTAAAATAAATCCCAAATCCCCTAGATGTCAATACAAATAGAGATTGTATTCTGTTGCAACTTGGAAAACACACATTTACTAGGCCTATACTAGAAAATGTTGTAACTTACTGAATAATAAAATAACTTGGTAACTGATTAACATTAAAACATTTAAGATATTATCTGTGATTAATCTTACTTAACTTAGTTGCATACATAAAATAAATAGCATGAACAAAATTGACACCAAGATTTAACGTGGAAACCCAATTTGAGAAAAAACACCAATTGCAATTAGTTACTAATTTTTATTCTTCTGAAGTAAGCGATGTTAGGAGACAACCCTATTAAAAATTACAAAACACACTGTTAGGTGTGAACCTCTTAGAGGATTTAATAACCCTATTAGGAGTGGGCTTGTTAGAGGTCTTTAGATAATATAATCTAGAAATGCCACCTTCTTAGAGGATTTATAAATAGATGTTAAGCCAAGTTGGTTAAGAGATTTAGATCACTACTACAATGGTTAGAGAGTAACAATGAGATGACTTGATTTGAATACAACTTAATTGCTTATTACAAATCTTAATTCTATCTTGTATACTTCATCCTTCCTAATCAAAGGTATTGTTGTAGCCCAACAAGGATATTCTGCTTATCCTTCCAATTTGCTTCCTCTAAGAATCATTAAATCTACTATGTCATTCCACACATTCAATAATCAACTTGACCTTATATTTATATCTTTCATATTATCAAGTTAGCTTGAATAAAACTTAGAATAATAAATATTCATCTCCTTAGTTAGCTAGAACCAAAAAATAATTCAATTAAACTCAATATGCAAAAACAAAAGAAATCTTTCATTTATCGACCCTACTCAGTAGACACCAACTTAGAAACTATTTTCCTATGTTAACCAAGTGAACTCGAATAACATTGCATATTCACAAAGTTCCTTTTGTAACCAAGTTAGCTAAGTTAACACTAGATCCATCCAACATTTCCTTTATTAACTGAGTGACCTTGATTAACACTCAACTTCCACAAACTTTCCTTTGATGACTTAGTGAATTTAGTAGAAACTATCTTCTAAACTAGCAAAACTCTAGAATGCTCAATAGACACAAGAAAAGGTCTTCATCATTCGAGTGAGCTTGACATACATTGACTAGAAATGATATGACATTTTGTGTAACATCAAAGACAATACATAATTAATCAATTATTTTCAATAGAATTATCCTGAAATGAATATGGGATGGTTTATCTGAAATAATGCAACAAGTCGATCTATTGCCTCCTAAGTAGATTGATTTTTCTATTCACGCTCAGATTGAGAAGCTAGAAACTAGACATCTAGAATGAAAGATTTTATCTATATGATATGCAAGATTAAACTATATGAGATACAAATTAATTTTTAAAAAAAGAGAGAATTTTTATCTAAAGGAATGTATTATTAAACTAGATGGGATTAAGATGCAAGAATAATAAAATGATGAGTGCAAGTGTTTGAGTCAACAATTCAGCATAGGTTCAATACTATTTATTTGCAACCCCTAAAATGAGGAATTGAGTGTTTCTTAAATAGAATTCTAGAATTGACCAATGGTCAAGATTAATTTGGATGAATGTTTGAGATTGGAAATGAGATTTAGTTAGAATGGAAAATTCCTTCTGTAAATGAAGTTAACTAATTCACTTTTGAGTGTGTAAAAGAGCTAACTAATTCAATTCCTTTTCCAATTCCAATTCACTTGAACTTTCCAATTCTTAACTAAAGAGAGAATTTAGAGAGTATATTTAATTTAATAAAATTGAAGGTGAGCTCATAAATGAATAATCTTAATTAATCGAATATTTAAACTCAATAATTAAAATGAGGATGCATTTAATTAAATAAAATACGTTTAATTCCTTAATGTGTATTTTAGCCAAAGGGATAAATTTAATTTAATCAAAGTGGTAGGACTAAGAATTAAATTAAATTGATTAATAGGTTACCTTTGCTAATTTGATTAGACTTAGGAATTAAATAAAGTATATGATTAATGTAGATTAAGGATTTTCTGTATTTGACACTTAGGTCAAGTAGCAATTATGAAAATTTGGATTTCTTAGTAAAATAAGACTTAGGATTGATTAAATAGACAAGAATTGTTTTAGCATGGCAATGTGCCAATTTTGGGGTATTACACTTGCCCCTCTTTGAATGAATTTGTGAGCAACATGTTTATTCAAAGAAATTAGAAGTATGAAGCATAGATCAAGAAATGAGATTGGTTCCAAAATTGATGAAACAAAGACCAATTGATAAGCTTTTTAAGATTATCTCCAGAACAAAGCTTATCCTTAGGGAATCTAGGTAGAACACCTAGGTACTGAAATTGATAAGCTTTTTAAGGTTATCTTCAGAGTGAAGCTTAACCTTAGAGAATCTAGATAGAAAACCTAGATACCAATATGAAAGATTTATTTCTTATCAAACTTCATATAATTGTTCCAAGAATGCAACTCAATTCTCAAGAGTCTAGCTTAGACCATCTCAATACTTGTCCATTAGAAGATGACAAGATTAATCAAACTTCATAGAATTATCCCTAGAACTAGGCTTAACCCTCAAGAGTTAGGTTTAGACTATCTTGATACCTATCATTGAAAAGTGACTGAATGTGCAAACTTAGAGTTGTCCCTAGAACAAGGCTTAATTCTCAGAAAGAGTTAGGATTTTCTCTAGAAGGAAGCTTAACCATTAGCAAGAGTTTGGAATTATCTCCAAAATGTAGCTTAATCCCCAAGAGTCCAGATAAAACACTTGAATACTAGTCCATTAAAGAGATAACAAGATCTATCATGAGTAGTAGAATCTTCCCCATAATGAGGCTTGATCTTGAGGAGTCAGGGTTAGACTATCCCGATACCTATCCATTGAACTCTAACAAGAACTATTATAAGATTGATTTATTGATCAAAATATAAGATAGATAAAATATGATGCTAAATAGAGTGAAACAAGATGCCCTAAGTTATGAGATGTCCCAAGTGATGAGAACATAAGATTTAGATTGAGTTGAAGAAAGTTTTGAAAGCTTCAATAATGGAGTCATCCTACCCCCTTGGGAATGAAATCTAAAGATAACACACCAGAATAGTGATGAAAAGTAGTATATTGAAAGATAATGAAGAAATCTAAGGTTTAAAAGAATATAGAAGAGATTAAAAGGATTTGAAGAAAATTTGAAGTCAATTTGAAGCAATTTTGAGGTTTGAAAGACCAAGTTTTCCCAAAGTCAATTTTTTCTAGAAATTTTGGAAATTTTGAAGAAAATGTGATTTGAAAATATTCCAAGATTCAAAAAGTATTAGAAAAGTGGATTGCACAAGTCATGTTAGTCCCAAAATTTTAAAATGCAATTTTTTGCTCTTAAAGTGTGTCATATTTCAAATTTGATCTTGAAAATGAGTTCAGAGCAACCAAATTAGCCAACAAGGTGATTTTCACATTGATTGGAGGACTTTGAAAAATTAGGTCAAAACCTATATAAGGGCCCAAAAGGTCTTTTTCAATTTATTTGTGCATTTTGTAGTTTGTGAAGAAGGAGCTCTAAAGAGAAAATGGTGGTCCTCATGCATTTGCATTGATTCAAGTATTTTAGCTAACACAACTGACCAATGGAGTATGACTCTTTCGTGAGTCATTAATTACCTACTTTGCATTTCAAATTTTTGCACTTTTTAGTCATTTTCTTAGTGTTTTTAGGGTTTTCGTAAGAAAACTACCGTGTAGTTTTGCATGAGGACTTTTTTCTCATGCGAACTTGAATCTTCTTTTGTGCAAGGAAGTACCAAAATGGTACTTATTCATTGTAGGTACTAGGTTTCCTCATACGAGAGATTCCCATCTGTCATGTGAGAGACCTTAAATGTGTTTGTTTTTATTCTTACTATTGTGATTTTTCTTGTGCAAAGAAATGAAATCTTTCTTGATAAAGTGAAAGTTCATGCAAGAAAATGAAATCTTGCATGAAAATCTCGTGTTATGTGCAATTTTTTTTTTGAAATTTTGATTTTTCATGTTGCTTCAGACTTTCATTCATCATATTGCATGTTTGATATTGATCATGCTCATGTTGTTTTCATGTTTGTAGGTTATCTTTCATGATGTTGCCTTCAAATTGCACTGTCCTCCTTTTGGAGCATTGATTTTCTAATTAGATGTTGTGAAGATGGCAGCATTGACTTCCTCAACCTTCTACATCTTTGTCATAATCCCACATTAGTAGTGAACTATGACTTATTGACTACCCTTTTAGAGAGTTTCCATTTAGAGATGAACAGTTTTCACCTACCATTGGGAGAGATGACCATCACCCCAAAGGACATATATAGAATTCTACAAATATCATTCTATGGGCCATGAGTGGTGTATAACACACAACCACGACCAAGTATAGTGGCACTGAGGGCCATCCTTCAGGAGGATCTCATCATGGGTCAAGCCATCACATGAGATGATGTAGTGCATACATATTGTCCCAACCATAGGTTTGCAATAGTGCTCAAAGTATTCATTAGTTTCTTTCTGATGCTTGATAGAGTTATCATGGATTTGAATGTGGATGGGGATGGATGCTAAAATAGATGTTAGATGAGCTAGTATGCTTTAGATGGGGTGAATGTATTCTAGCCCACATGTACCACAAGATGCACAAGATTATCTATCATGAGAGGAAGAGCATGGTTGTAGGGGTCTATGTTCTTCATGTTAGAAACAATAGTCCACCAATATAAGTAGAGGGGGTGAATAAGTTATATGATAGTTTAAAAAATTTATCCTCTTAAAAAATCTTGACCATTCAAGCAAATTATTCAATGACCATAAAGAAATGCACATAAACAATTACACCAGATATGTTGACTAGGGAAACCCTTGATTAGAGGGAAAATCCTGGTGGTAATGATGCCCACAAAATAATGTACTAATATGAATATTCCTTGTTAGAGGATGGACCCTGTTAGGAGTCTATTACAACATTTAGTACAAAGAGTCCCTATTAGGAGACTTTGAATCCCTCTTAGGAGATTCCAACCCTGTTAGGACTTGTGCCAACCCTATTAGGAGTTGTGGAAGGTAGCTGAACCCAAAGTCCAGATAGCTTCATGATCAAATCAATGAACCCACTATCCAATTGACCTTGGTACTATTCCTTTTAGAATAATAGATGTGTAACAAGCTTCCACTTCTTCCTCTATCTAGTACATTAGACTCCTTCACCTTTAGATCATGCAATCAGATCTAGAACTCTGAACTCAATAACAATAACCCTTAAGGTCACTTATATGCATAGATAAATCACTATGCTATTGTATCTCTTTGTTGCTTAGTAATTCACAAGTCCTCTCTACTCATCTATATGTAAAACAAGGAAAACATCTTTCCTTTATACCATGCTTAATAATAAATCCTTGAGTCTACTTTCCACACATTAATTAAATTAAATAGACATTTACTTAATGTTGTCGGCTCATAGTTATACACAAACTTTCACACGTGCAACTTTCATACATGCGCACTCTCTAACATCATCAACGGTTAGTAAACTATCTCTAGTTCACTGCACAACCCTTCACTAAAATTGTAATTAACTATAGCAGTCATGTAATAGGAATTACTTTCCTAATACTTTGTTTACATGTAGTTCTTTCTAGATCAACCATATCTTTCATACACTGTCAATTTAGGTTCTGGACACTTACCCTTGTAAAAAATCCACAATGTAGTATGCAATGGTAACTACACATCATCAAATAAGTAATATAATGTTCTCAATATAGAAATCATTGCCAATCTTTTACAAACTTATTATTATATTTTCATCAATAACAAATACAGTTATAAATACATCATATCAATATTCTACAATGCTCCCCCATAGCTTCAACATTTATGCTAACAATCTCCCCCTTTGGCATTGATGGCAACATAGATGAAAAAATATAGTTCCAAGAATACCAACAAGTCTTTTCAAATCCTCTTCATCAATCAAATCTTGCTTCATGCAAATCCTTTATTGTAATACTTCTCCTCCATAGTACAATGTTTTTCATGCCATACTTCTCCCCCATTGACATCAATGTCAAAGATAGTACACAAATGGTTAAATTTTCTTGAACATTCAATAATTTATTAGCATGACCACATGCCGCTCTATTGCTTTACAACTTTGTCTATAAATCCATAAAAAACTCAAGTGTCTAAAGACACTATTGTATACCAATTACCAATTACCAAGAGTCTTTTGTTGACTCTGTTCATCATAGATACTCCCCCATTGAGGAAGCATCAACATTCAGTCTAGTCTATCAATGGTGCTCTATTCCTTGGACTAATGCACTTTTGCATCTTTTATTCTTAAATAGGTAGGGGTATAACCCCAAACATACCTCTTAGGTACTCAAATGCATCCTTTGGTAAAGCCTTTGTGAAAGTGTCTGCAATCTATTCCTTAGTGTTAATGTACTCTAGTTTGATTTCTTTCTCTGTAATTTTCTCTTTCAACACATGGTACTTTATAGACATGTGCTTAGTCTTAAAATACAAAATAGGATTCTTAGACATGTTAACTATGCTTGTATTATCATAGTAAGTAATAACAGATTCTTTAAATGTAATTCCAATATCCTTCATTTTCTACTTCATCCATATAACTTGATTATAGTTTTTTTTTGCTACAACATAATTTGCCTATATAGTACTTTGTGAAGTACAATCTTGTTTTTTGCTTAGGAAAGAAACCAATCTTCCACCAAGAAGGAATGCTCCTCTACTAGTGCTTTTTCTATCATCTGTATCTCCAACCCAGTCAACATTAGTATAAGTGCATAGGGTAAAATCATTACTTCTATCATACCAAATGCCATAATCCAATGTTCCTTTCAAATATCTAAATATTCTTTAGGATCACTGTAAAATGTTGTGATAATTCCAACTGCATTTGCTATATTAGGTCTACTATGAGTTAGATACTGCAATCCTCCAATCATAGAAATGTACTTCTTTTGTTCAATAGTTGGTGTCTCATCCTTACTTGATAACTTGTGACCAATTACCATACGAGTTCCAATAGGTTTGCAATTTCTTAGTCCAAATATTTTCAGCAAATCTTTCAAATACTCGATCTAAGAAATAAAGATTCCTTCTTTGTTTTGAACAACTTGCAATCATAAGAAAAAATTCATTTCCCCTATCATGCTCATCTCAAATTCATTCTTCATATCTTTTGAGAATTTGTTATTGGCTTCATCATTTCCTCCAAAAATGATGTCATCAGCAAATACAATGATTATAAAAAAACCATTTTATATTTCTTTCAAGTACAAGTTGCTATCTATTGTTCCTGTACAAAATCCAAGCTTTGCTAAGTATTTATCTAACTTTGTATACTAGGTTCTAGGTGTTGCTTCAATCCATACAAGGCTTTCTTTATTCTGCAAACCATATCCTTCTCTTCTGACAACAAAAAACCTTTTGGCTGCTCAGTATAAACTTC
The DNA here is from genome assembly GCA_028749045.1 of Cupressus sempervirens. Classification (NCBI taxonomy): domain Eukaryota; kingdom Viridiplantae; phylum Streptophyta; class Pinopsida; order Cupressales; family Cupressaceae; genus Cupressus; species Cupressus sempervirens. Next base: position 585,445,460 of record CM053787.1, on the reverse strand, counting down.
TTCTTCAAGTTCTCCTTTTAAGAACACTGACTTAACATCCATCTGATAAACCTTGAAGTTTTTGTTTATTGCATATGCTAAGAACCTTTAGACTACTTCCATTCTTGCTACAGGTGCATATGTTTTCTCATAATCAATTCCTTCTTATTGAGAATAGCCTTTGCATACCGGTGTTTCTTTTTTTCTTATTACTTCTCCTTGTTCATTTATTTTGTTTCTAAATACCCATTTTGTGCTAATCACATTTTTGTCCTTAGGTCTAGGGGCTAGTTCCCATGTGTCATTCTTTATTAGCTATTGAAGTTCTTCTTCTATTGCTTTCATCCAGTGATCATCCTTGATTGCTTCGTCTATGCTTTTTTGTTCTACTTGAGATATTAGTCATAGTTCTTCATTTATCCTAGTTCTTTTCATTACCCCTTTTTCTTTACTTCCTATTATCTAATTAGCAGGATGATTTCTTATCACATTCTTATTTAGGGTAGGAGTTGCTGTAGACACCTAAAAACCTTTAGAAAATAAAGTATTTTTATTTTCTGAAAAAATCCTGATGACATCATCATTTATTAATTAATTAATTATTTAATTAATTAATTAATTTTTATGCCATTAAATCACTTTATCTTAATTAAAAATATTTAATTAAGGAATCCCTCCCAAAAATGTTTGAATCTTATTTAAACATTATTTCCTTATTTATTAATTATTTAATTAATAAATTGACCAAAAAATCCAAAATAAATAAAAATTTTATTTTTTGCCCAAAACATGGCCAATTTTCTTAAGACCACTAACCTCTTCCAAAATCTTCTAATCCTTCTTTAATTTTAATTAAAGGCTAATCCTATCATTTCCTACCCCTAATCCCAACTCAAAATATTTAATTAAGATTAAATATTAATCCTCATGTTTATTAAAAAAGTTTTAATAAATATCTCCTCAACCCAAACCCTTGAAATAAATAAAACTTTATTTATTTCCTAAAAATCTAATTTATCCTCATGCTAAGAAGTTCTAGACTCTTCTAGAAAGTCTTCATCCTCATCCTAGGAAATTCTAGACTATTCTAGAAAGTCTTTATCCTCATCCAAAGTCTAGACTCTTCTAGAAGATGTCTTTAAACCTAATCCTAATCCCCTCCTAACCTTGTCACGTTCCCTAAACATGGCTTAAAACTTACTAACCCAAGCCAGAGTTAACAAATATCTCCTCCTTCACCCACCCTCATTAAATGCCATCCACTTGCCTATCCCTAAGCTAATCCTAAACCATCCTAATCCATCCTCTAATCATTTGCACAAGCCTAAGCAAGCTTAAAACCCTCCTAATCAAGTCCAAGTCGAAATTGCTCTCATCACCCTCAAAATATCTCAACCATAAAATTTTATGAAGCCCACTAGGCCATAAATGACTCTTCTAAGCCCTTTTATTGCTCTTACAAGTCATTATGAGGGTCTTTATGAAGATTTTATCCCTTGAGCCTCCTTTGTTGACTCATCCTTCCCCTTTCCTCCATTCTCTCACCATGTGACATGTGTCACTCCTTGATTGATTGTAAGGAAGCACAATCCATGTGCTCTCCTCTCATTCAATCTTAGCCTTCTATAAGCTTTTTCACATCCTTGCATCCTAGCCCTTGATCCCTCAAGCCCTTTGCCTATTTAAGGAATCCTCTCCCAAGTCATTTTAACACAATCCATGAAGTAAAGTTATAATGCTATTTTGAGAGCCAAATCCATACTAAAGCCATCTATCCACACCAAAAATCCACAATCATCCATTGAAGCCTTTGGAAGCATATTGAGCATACATCCTATCCATTTAGATAAAACTACTCAACAAGAGAGCTTCTTATTGAGAGAGTCCATTAATGGCTCATATTCTCAATTGAGAGCTCATCTTAGTCTATCTTGAAGTTTATGAATTTTTTTTAGTTTGTAGAAGCTTTATTTAAATTTGGTTTCTATTAGCATACTAACATTGCTCATATACATTTTGGCACGCCCGGTGGGACCCCGCATGGGTCATCTTCATTAGCTTTTTTAGTCAAGTTTTGTATGTCATTTGCTAATTTTGGCTAATTTTACTTGTTTTTGTGATTGGTAGGATTGTATAAATTGGTTTTGTAGGTCCACATGAGCATGAAGAAGACAAAGGAACTCATAATCTATCTCATAGTGTTTGAAGATTTTTCAAGCTTATAGGTGGACAAAGAACTTGGAATTCTTCTTCCTCTTCTTGTCTATATTCTTCTTATTCCATCTACTTCTTCTTCTTCTTCTTCTTGTGGGAGATCTTGGCCATTTTTTTTTAAGGAAGAAAAATCATACACACTTCTTTTTAGTGCTTAAAATGAACCCCCAAATCATACTTAAATCCATTAAAAAATTAAAAATTTGCAAAAAAGAAAAAATCTTTTAACAAGTGAAACTAAACCAATCTAATCATTTGCATCCTTGCAACATCAAGGTTTTAGATGCATTCATGCAAAGTTAGGAACACTTAATTTTTGAGAATTTAAAAAGAACTTCAAGTTTCCATTTCAAAAGGTTCAAAATCAACACTAAGTGCACACTAAAATCTAAATCAAACTCAAAGCATCAATCAAGGATAAAATGAACCTCATTTGCAAATATGTTAAAGTTCTTTTAAAAATCTCATGAAAACTAAGAGTCCTAAATGGTTGCCAAAATTGTCCTAAAAAGCTTTGTTATTTGTTCCAAACAAATGTCTTGTTGCAAAATCTTGAATGTTTCTTAGGTTTTTCATGCATCAAAACAATCTAGGAATATCATTTTTGGGCTTAAAACATGCAAACTAGAACACAAAATCTTGAATGAAAAGAAAAGTCCAAAGAGTCATTTTCACTTTTGAGTCTAAAAACAATCTTGAATGATCTAAGGTTAGAACAAAGCACTTCAAAGTTCTTAAAACAACACACAAAATCCCAATCGTGAATGCTCAAAGGAAAAAACTTGAATGTTTAATCACTTGTCTTTGAATGCATGTTGTTAAAATCACTCTTGAGTGCCATGTATTAAAATCAAAGTTTTTTATTTTTATGAATGCATGATTAAAACAACAAATCCAATCTTGAATGTCATAGATCAAATAATCATCTTTTGGAGCATAAAAAGAATCTACATTTTTGTAATCTTTTAAGTTATAAAAACAAATAAAAATGCTTTGAGTGAGTTTGTCGTTGGACTCACCCTCTTTAATCACCCATCAATTTAACCATTGGTTGCAATCTTAGTGCCATATATGGGGATGGGTCCACCTAAGAGGGTGTTAAGTGCTCCACACAAATCAAACTCCACTCACTTGGGTTTTTAGTGGTTTTTCTAAGTTAGAAAATTCCTTGAATGCGCACTAATCTAGCTCACACTTAATTTGGGCATAAAAATTGGACAAATCTTGACGTGGAGGGCCTCCGGGTGCACGCTTGAAATCGAATCTCACACACTTTTGTTTTGGGCTTAAAATAAACTCACACTCAATCTTGAATGCCTTAAAGAAAAATCAATCGATACTTGACGTGGAGGGCCTCCGGGCGCACGGGTTTACCTTCTAGTTGACCCTAACTCTTCTTCTTGTTCGCATTCTTTGATCAATTTTATTTTTTTCGACACTTCAAAGTTGGAATAAACATTGTATCATAAACATGAGTTCTTGCAAAGTCTAGATCATAAAACTTAAGCATTAGTTGGTAAAAGAACAAGCGTGTTTTTTAGCCCAAGATCATCCAAGTCTTCTCTCCCCTTGTCGTCTTTCGAGGCCATCTTGGGTGCATAAGATTAGGATCCAAAATCTTGTCTTAGCTTTTTAGGAGGCCTGCTTGGGGATTTCATCACCCCTTGGGACAACCTCAACTCCAGCGTTTCGACGGAGTATAAAGATTTTGAGGTGAATCCAAAGACACCTCTCTTGGGATCAAAATTTTGTCACTCGGGCTAAGCCTCAAGGAACTTTATACCCTTGAGAAGTGAAAGAGGAGAAGTGGGTTACCACTCCTTTGAGCTGTGTGACATCTTTTTGGTTTCATCTACGGATTTGGGCCTCACGTACCTTGTGTATATTGAGGACTCCCTAGCTAAACCAAATTTCATCCTTGTAGAAAGCTTCCTAGGATGTTGGTGTGTTTGACGTGCTTGCTCCAAAATTTTGTCTGCTTGTTTGTTCATAGCTTTTGAATGAATTTTTTCCAACTTTGGTCAAAATTCCAAAAAAGAAGAAATCTCCTAGCTCAAGGCATACTTAGCATAGTCACTGCCTTATCAGAAAATCATCCAAGCTCCCCCGCTGCAACCGAATCTATCTAGTTCTTTGCCTTAGAACAATCCCAAATCCAAAGTCCATCCAAATCATCCCCCCAACCAGCTAGCAACCCAATCCAAAATCACCCAAGCCTTTAAATAGTTGTTGTCACTTTGCTAGATTTTGCTATCCAATCAATCCGACCAATCAACCAATCTCACCAAGGTTATCCCTTTGATAGAGCTTTGTCTAGGGTAATCTAGCTTTGTCACTGGTTATCCCTCATCACCTTGAGCTAAAGGTTGGGATCCACAAGTGGTCAATCTTGTGTCATGCCCATAGGATCATTAGTCTATCCTTAATTTGACACAATCTCCACCAATCCAGCGCATAGGAAAGCAAAACTCTCACTTTTTGACAGCATGCCCTTGAAGTCTTCCATCCACAGGAAAGCCAAAAATCTCTAGCCAATCCTCCTTAGGTCTATCATACAACTTTGAATCTCCCTAAGAAATCCTTCATCAACCAATCTAAAATCTGTGCTTAACCCAAATCCAACCATGAGCTTCCATGTTCATCCATACACAAGACCCCATCCCCATCAAACTCATCATCAAAGCATGAAGTACCAATCCTATCATGATGTGTTTGGTTGCATTGTCCTTGCTCCCACCACCTCCTATTCCAATGATGATGAAAATCTTGTTGACTATGACGGGTATATTGAAATCCTTAGAAACATTCCCCCAAGCATCTCCCAAAATCCAAGAGTTATTCCAAACTATCTAGTCATGCCATCTGATATTCCAGCTTCCCCTCCATCACCCAATCAACCAAGCTTCCAATCTTCCACCCCCATCACACTAGCTATTCCTATCAATCCACCTCCACCTTTGACACATGAGTCTCCAAGGAATCTCCTAGAGGAAATACAAGAAAAGTTGCCTCAAACAGTTGATAAGCCATGTCATCTAATCCAACCATGTGAAGTAGTCAGTGATGAAGCTTCCCCATCTATAATATCACCTCCATCTCCCATAGCTATCATCCCCATACCATCCATCAAATTTCTTAAAATCCTTCCACTTCCCACAAGCATCAAAATCCCACCACCTATCAAATCCCTCCAAATCCTATCCACATCGCCTCCAAGCATTTCCCAAATCTCTCGTAATGACCCTTATGCATCCATCTTCTACTCACCCATCTCCACTACTGAATCCCCCATCTATCCATCCGCTACCTTTGAAGAATCCATCCCTTCACCTCCTATCGCACCATCCACTCCAAACCAATCCTATCAAGATCCTGCCCAAAAGCATGTTGACATCCCCCAAAGCATAAATGAAGATATCATCGTACCATGTCTTCCATCCATAGTGTAGTCACCATCTTCTCCATCTCCAAAAGCTCAAGCCATATCTCCTCCACTACAAGATATCTTGTCATCCCACCAGCTACATCAAGATCCTATCCTTCCATCTCCCCCGCTCCATGCTTCCATCTTACCACCTATCCAAGCTATTCCACCATCTATAATCTACCCTTTCAGTTCACTTACATTCATCCATGGTGGCCCTCTCTCAGTAGAAGAATTAAGAACAGTATCTCCCCATTGCAATACACCTAATAAATCACTTCTACCATTTTTTGCAAGCAAAAAGTTTCCTCAGCTTGTTCAAATGCTCAATCGATGGCATTATCAAGGTCAAGGTTTAGGACCACAAGAGCAAGGAATCAAAGAGCCTATTATTGCACAAAAAAAAATCTAGGATTTCATGGTCTTGGATATGTATCCAAAGGCTCACCATCTAAAGGTGTTGGTACACCACACCCCCAAACCAAGCCTATCTCCAAGCCCACCATGCCAGCCTCCCATCACTCCTTCAAGAAATCTTATGTCATCCCCCCTCCACCATCTTTGCAACCCAAAACAACCTACCATATCCCCCCTTCATCTGCTAAATCCATTTTGGGTCCCTATGTCCCAAAATCTACCATCCTCCATCCTCCTATTAGCCATCATAAAAATCCTATTCCATCCATTCCTATGCAAGATCAACAAAGGCACATATCAAGGCACATCATCCATCATCATCCCCCTACATGCTCTTTCATATCCTCTCCATCTCACAAAGCTTCTAACCATCTTCCCAAAACTTACCACAACAATGTAAATGCCAACTTCAAAATGCATAAAGCTAAAAATCCACATCCTAGGCAATCATATGTCTATTCTAAAAGACATACTCCAAAAAGGCAAAATCCAATCAAAGAATGCAAAACAATGCAAAAGCCTATGAAAAGAAAATCCAAAACCATGTGGATCCCTAAGAAAAAAGTTGAAACCCAATGCATAATGGCATCCACCATTGCTAATCCCCCATCTAGTGACTCATGTCCCCCATCTCCTAACTCCATCTTGGGTGCCTATATCCCCAAGCACGCTTCCACAAATCCTCCATCACACCCGCATCTACCATCTATCCCTCATATGCTCTTTTCACACCCATCCCAACATGTGCCAATGTTTCTCTTGCAAGCATCCCCATCTCATGCTCCTTTCTAGAATTTTCATCCCTCCATCTCCTACCATCAATCCCATCTAATCCGATATATTGCATAAATCACACATCCGATGTACCAACAGCTAGCAACAAAATTGAACATTCCAATAGCCAGTGAAAAATCCCAAAAAAGCCAAAATAGCTAAAGAAAGCCAAAATCATTCCAGCTAAGTCCAAAGTCAAAAAGTAAAAAAAAAAAGCGTCCACTAGTGAAAACTTGGCAATTCAAGCGCCTTGGACAAGTACCATGATGAAAACTTGGCAAACAAGCATCATTTGTAATCTAGCCATCCCCAGCTTAGCCTATCATCCTCATGCTTTTGGTCACATCTTGCCATCTAGCTTCATCTTCCAATTTATCCACCTATCTTTCATCCTCCAGCTTTTATCTATCACTATCCACCTATCTTTCATCCTCCAGCTTTTATCTATCACTATCCACTTATCTTCTGCAACCTCACCCCATCATCCTAGCTATCATCCATCTCCCTAGTGCCTTCTCCCTTTCCATCCTAGCTTGAATCCTATCACATCCATTGTAAGGCCTCCTTCCACATGTTATCTTCTAATTGGGGGCACTATATTCCTTGGAGATCTTGTCTTGTCCATCCTACCTTGTCGTTGGTACCTAGCTCTAGGCTATCCTCATGCAAACCCAATGTCATCTCTTTATATCCATCATAATCCTAGCTATCTACCATCCTATCCAACCATCTCATCCAGTTCCTCTAGCTATCCTTGGTCACAAAATCTCTTATCATCATTGGATGCATCCTGCCAAATCCATATCTTTTGCTATCACCCCACCCTTAGCTTTCGCATCTTGCACAACATCAAGCCATCCCACTATCCTATCATCCTAAACTTTTTCCTTCTTGTAACTATCTTGGTCAGCTTTAGTTTGTAACATATCTTGGTCCGTCAGCTTGTACATCCTCTTTAGCTTAGTACCATTGTATCTATGCAGCGTTCGTGTCAGTTCATCCTTGATCAACATCTTGCACCCATCACACATCTTGGTTAGCTATTCCAACACATCCTTTAGCTAAATTTCCTGTCACCAAATTGTTATCTTTCTTAGTTCAGCTTGCCAGATGCACCACTCATCCCAATCCACCAACTTAGGTGCTCTCCGATAGGTCCTTGTAGGATATCGCTTCCCTCAAGTCTAATCTTGGTCCGTTAGTACCTCGTCCTACCCATCTTGTTGGCAAACGGTTCTCTTTTGGATTTTTCACTTTCTTTTGATTTGGGATCTTCCCTTTTGGTTCTTGAAGTATCTTTTCCAAGCAATCTCCTTGTTCCCTCCTCAAGGTTGCCACGATATTCCATATCATGGTATGCTGCGAATGGGGCAATTAGAGCGTAAGGTCTTGATCAGGTCTTTCGTTTATTTTTCCTTTCTGCTTGTGGGTTCTCCAGTGTCGTTTCCATGCTGCTTCCTCTAGGATTCATGTGTGATGTTGGGGCAATCCTTGCATGTTTTTTTTGAGTCAGTTCGTCAATCCTCTAGACGGTTGGTGAAAAGGCCTTGATGTTCTTGGTAACCTTGGCAATTAACCAATAGTCCTATAGCAAATCTAGTTCTCAACTACATGGTGGTACTTCTCTTTGAAGTATCCCCCCGCTCAAAAAGCTTCAATGGTTTTCCTTCATCTCCATTACCCTCCATCCATATCTAGCATCCGTCTCTCCTACCCCATCTTATGCATCAGTATCTCTTTGAATCACTCATCACTATTAGCTTTAGGGATCCACAATCCTATTCTTAGGGATCCACCAATCCAAATCAATCCACCAAGCCTCATCTTTCGAGATCCACAATCCTAGTCCTAGGGATCTCCGAAACCCATCTTCCACCAATCTGACTCTTTGAAATCCTGTTGTATCAGCTTTATAATCCCCTCATCCATATCCCTATCTTGGATTCCTTTTTATAGCGCTCCGCTCCTTCATCCTCTGCAATCCTTGAGATCTTAAGCTTGCTTCCTCTTGTGCCTCTGATTCTCCTTTATCATTCTCCCATAGTGAGAGTTTGAGCTAATTCAGCCCCTTCTCTTTGCCAATCTGAGTTTCCTTGTTCATCTGAGATTATTTTACTTTTCAAGAAGCCATCGAGCCTCGCTTTCTCTCCCCGCCGCCTTCTTGAGGGGGCATCTCGTAGTCCATTCTCTCCTCTTCTGCTCTAGCCTTGGGACTCTTATGTTCTTATCTTTCATGCCATGCCACTTGCGGCATCACATCAAAAAGGGGCAAAATGTAGACACCTAAAAACCTTTAGAAAATAAAGTATTTTTATTTTCTGAAAAAGTCCTGATGACATCATCATTTATTAATTAATTGTTTATTTAATTAATTAATTAATTTTTATGCCATTAAATCCCTTTATCTTAATTAAAAATATTTAATTAAGGAATCCCTCCCAAGAATGTTTAAATCTTATTTAAACATTATTTCCTTATTTATTAATTATTTAATTAATAAATTGACCAAAAAATCCAAAATAAATAAAAAATTTATTTTTTGTCCAAAACTTGGCCAATTTTTTTAAGACCACTAAACTCTTCCAAAATCTTCTAATCCTTCTTTAATTTTAATTAAAGGCTAATCCTATCATTTCCTACCCCTAATCCCAACTCAAAATATTTAATTAAGATTAAATATTAATCCTCATGTTTATTAAAAAAGTTTTAATAAATATCTCCTCAACCCAAACCCTTGAAATAAATAAAACTTTATTTATTTCCTAAAAATCTAATTTATCCTCATCCTAAGAAGTTCTAGACTCTTCTAGAAAGTCTTCATCCTCATCCTAGGAAATTCTATACTATTCTAGAAAGTCTTTATCCTCATCCAAAGTCTAGACTCTTCTAGAAGATGTCTTTAAACCTAATCTTAATCCCCTCCTAACCTTGTCACATTCCCTAAACATGGCTTAAAACTTACTAACCCAAGCCAAAGTTAACAAATATCTCCTCCTTCACCCACCCTCATTAAATGCCATCCACTTGCCTATCCCTAAGCTAATCCTAAACCATCCTAATCCATCCTCTAATCATTTGCACAAGCCTAAGCAAGATTAAAACCCTCCTAATCAAGTCCAAGTCGAAATTGCTCTCATCACCCTCAAAATATCTCAACCATAAAACTTTATGAAGCCCACTAGGCCATAAATGACTCTTCCAAGCCCTTTTATTACTCTTACAAGTCATTATGAGGGCCTTTATGAAGATTTTATCCCTTGAGCCTCCTTTTTTGACTCATCCTTCCCCTTTCCTCCATCCTCTCACCATGTGACATGTGTCACTCCCTGATTGATTGTAAGGAAGCACAATCGATGTGCTCTCCTCTCATGCAATCTGAGCCTTCTATAAGCTTTTTCACATCCTTGCATCCTAGCCCTTGATCCCTCAAGCCCTTTGCCTATTTAAAGAATCCTCTCCCAAGTCATTTTAACACAATCCATGAAGTAAAGTTATAATTCTATTTTGAGAGCCAAATCCATACTACAGCCATCTATCCACACCAAAAATCCACAATCATCCATTGAAGCCTTTGGAAGCATATTGAGCATACATCTTATCCATTTAGATAAAGCTACTCAACAAGAGAGCTTCTTATTGATAGAGTCCATTAATGGCTCATATTCTCAATTGAGAGTTCATCTTAGTCTATCTTGAAGTTTATGAATTTTGTTTAGTTTGTAGAAGCTTTATTTAAATTTGGTTTCTATTAGCATACTAACATTGCTCATATATAGTTGCTACTTCAATTCTTATTTTAGGTACTACACTATGTTCTTCTCTTACTTCTTCAATTTGCACATTATTTTGTAAGTCATTTTTATTCTTGAGAAATAATTCATTACATCTATTGGTCATCCTAGAATAATCATCTCAGTCAAAGTTATAATCCATCACTTTCTCTCTGGTTCCAAGCTTTTCATCTATGCTCACATTTGTGCACTCTACTATAGTTTTTGTTCTATAGTTGAAACATTTGTAAGATTACCTTTTAATGAATAGCCAAGAAACATACCTTCATCACTCCTTGGATCAAACTTACCAATATTAACATCTCTTTTAATGTAGCATTTGCTTCCAAATATTCTAAAATATTTGACCGATGGTGAGTATTCGAACCATAACTCATAAGCTATTTTCTCCATAACTTTTTTGATATATACTTTTTTTAGAGTGTATACTATTGTATTGACTACTTCTCTCTAGAAAGCCTTTGGTACATCATTTTTGAATAACATAGCTCTTGTTGCTTCAAAAATTTATCTATTTCTTCTTTCAACAGTTCCATTCTACTTAGATGTATGGGGTGAACATAGCTATCTCTTGATTCCATGCTCGTCATAGTAGATATTGAATTCTCTAGAGGTGAATTCTCCTCCTCTACTAGATCTTAAGCTCCAGATTCATTCTCTACTTTGTTCTTGAATATCCTAAATTTCTCAAATGCCTCTGATTTTTCTTTAAGAAAGGATACCTACATCATTCTAGTAAAATCATCAACAAAAATCATAAAATATCTCTCTCCATAGAATCCTCTTGTTCCTACAAGACTACTCAAATCTATATGAACCAATTCTAGCTTTTGTGTAGTACCAAACTGCTTGTTGGGAAAAGAAAATTTCTTTTGCTTAGCCAAGATACATTCCTTACAAATAGTGTCAATTGGCTTAGTGATCTTAGATAAATCTCTCATAGCAAGCATACTACTAGCTTTCACAATGTTATCAAATTTTATGTGACAAAATCTTTTGTGCCATAATCAATTGTTCTCATTTTAGCTACTAAACATGTAATTTCAATGGTGTTTAACTAAAATACATTACTTCTAGTTTTTGTGCTAGTACCAAGCAATTTTCCCTCCTTGTCCTTAATGATGCATGTGCCATTACCAAACTATAATTGGTAAACTTTGTCCATAAGTTGTCCAACAATTAAAAAGTTATGTCTTAGTCCATTAATAGAATAAACATCATTAGCATTTGTTTTACCATCAAGTGTGATAGATCCAATTCAAATAATGTGATAGGCTGCATTGTTCCCTACTCTAACAATTCCTCCATCATGGCTTCTAAATTTGACAAATTTTCTAATATCACCAGTCATGTGATGGTAACAACCACTATCAATGATCCAATCCTTCATCTCAACTTGTGAAATCAACACATTTTATTCTCTGATTTTTCTATCAAGATCATCCTCCTTTATAGATATGAATCCTAATTCATCTTCACTTTTCTTTTGATCAAATTCTTATTCTTCATCTTCATTGGCATATAAATGATTTCTAGGTCTTCTAGGTTTGAATTTTCTCTTATACTTTCTTTCTCTTTGAGGATACTTAGATGCATAATGACCATATTCATCCAACATTTAAAGATATTCTTACCATCTTTTTCTCTTTCCACAAGAAGAGCCACTCATTCCTAGATTTTTCCTCAATAGACTTGTTGCTACTAGCAATGTCTCCTTGTGCTTTTGTCTTCCTTGCTAGACCAAGTTTAGTTTTAAATTCACTAAATTTTGTCTCAACTTTTGCTAATTCTCTAGATTATTTTACATCCAATTTTCAACTTCCAATCTACAAAGCAATGTTTCTTTTGTGAAATTAGTAGTATAGGGCATCATCACCTAAATCATCTATGTTATTGTCTTAAAAGGTGGTGTCAGAATTTTCAAGATTTTCCATATTACTTCATCATCAAACTTCTTTCCACCAAGAGATGTGATTCCTACAATAATATCGGATATTTTGCCAATATAGTTTCTTATAGATTCATCTTCCATCAATTTAGCATCTTGGAATTTATCACCCTCATAATTAGCTTCTATGGTTTTCCAAATTTTATGATATGTCTTGAGTTGTTTTACCTGGCTATACTCACTCTCAAGTAGAGTTGACAATAGTTCTTCTCTTGCCCTTATGTTGCACATAAACACTTCTCTTTGTTCCTTGGTACAACATTCAAGATTGTGTTCTTCTGCAATGTTTTGAGATGCCTTGGTTACAAGCCAATATCATTGACCCATACATAAAAGATGAGTCTTCAGTTTATCCTTCCAGCTATCATAATTTGTGCCATCAAATCTTGAGCTTTCCTTTCTGAACATGTTCACCATGGATCTCCCAAACTTGTTAAACTTTTTCTTCAAGGACCTGATGCTCTAATACTAATTGTTAGAAATAATAGTCCACCAATATAACTGAGAGGGGGGTGCTAAATTAGTTATATGATAGTTTAAAACATTTATCCTCTTAAACAATATTGACCATTCAACCAAAGTAAAAATAACCATAAAAGAGATGCACATAAATAGTTACACCAGATATGTTGACTAGAAAAACCCTTGGTTAGAGGGAAAAGCCCAGTGGGAATGATGCCCACAAAATTATATACGTATATGGATATTCATTTTTAGAGGATGGACCCTATTAGGAGTCTATTACAAGATTTAGTACAAAGAGTCCCTATTAAGAGACTTTGAATCCTTGTTAGGTGATTCCAACCCTATTAGAAGTTGTGGAAGGTAGCTAAACCCACTATCCAAACAACTTTAGAATTAGATGAACAAACCCACTACCCAATTGACCTCGGTACTATTCCTTTTAGAATAATAGATGTGTAACAAGCTTCCACTTCTTCCTCTATCCAATATGTCAAACTCCTTCACCTTTAGATCATGCAATCAGATATGGAACTCTAAACTTAGTAACAATAACCCTTAAGGTCACTTATATGCATAGGTAAATCACTTTGTTGTTGTATCACTTTGCTGCTTAGTAATTCGTAAGTCTTCTCTACTCATATATATGTAAAACAAGGAAAACATCTTTCCTTTATACCATGCTTAGTAATAAATCCTTGAGTCAGCTTTCCACACATTCATTAAATGAAATACACATTTAATTAATGTTGTTGGGTTACAGTTATACACAAATTTTCACACATGTGACTTCCATACATGTGCACTATCTTACATCATAAATAGTTACTAAACTATATCTAGTTCATTGCACAACCCTTGACTACAATTGTAAAAAACTATAGCAATCATGCAATAGGAACAAATTTTGTAATAATATGTCTCCATATGGTTCTCTATAGAACAACCATATCTTCTATACACTATTGATTCAGGTTCTATGTACTTACCCTTGTAACAAATAAACAATGTAGTATGTGCTAGTAGGTGCGCATTATCACATAAGTAATATAATGTTCTCAATATAGAAATCATAGTCTGATACTCTATCAGTCTTTTACAAACTTATTATTATGTTTTCATCAATGATAAACATAGTTATAAATACATCATATCAATGTTTTGCAATGCTCTCCATAGCATCAGCATTCATGCTAACACTTCAAGTGTGGGCATGGGAGCCCTTGCCCATGGAGAGGCCTATTTATGCTATTCAGAGATAGGACCATGAGCCCTATATGTTCATATATCATGGATACATGACCCAAATAGCTCTGGGTAACACTAAATAGTGGAGAGCTTAGTTGGATAACCTAGTAGTGATAGTGTGGTAGCCATGGAGAGATACTAAGGTGTAGGATGATGTTGGAGTGGAGCTTGGCCACATGTTTGCCTCTCAACCAATAATTGGTCATTCCATATCTATCATTGAGAGGTTTCCCTTGACTCATGTGTGGTGATAGTATAGTCCACCAAATGATATTTCATAGGAGTACTACACATATGTGCAATTTTCCTTAGAAGTGGAGAGAGGATGGTCAGTTAGACTAGACTAGGATAGATCCATGATTGATATGCACTCCATTATTGAGATTTAGTGGGCTTACTTGGTATAAATAGTAGATAGGGGGATGATTCCAACATATCAAGAACATTTTTTGAGTCATCCTTTCCCTTAGTTTATAAATCTAGTGGGGATGGTGGTGCTGGTACAGCTAGTGTAGGAACCATAAAAAGGTGATAGTAGACACCATAGTAGTAGCAGAGACCTAGATAGTACACAATAGACGATCATGTTCCTCCTCAAAGAATGGGAGATGATGTAGGTGTAGGTGGTAGTGGGTCTAGGTAGAGACATCTATGAGGTGAGATGGGCACTTTAGATGCCATTGGTGGAAATACACAAAGACAACATGTAGATGAGTAGCCAGCAAAGCATGCTAAGCCTAGAGAGCATGATGAGGAGATGTAGGATCAACTTATACTGAATCCACACTAGGATGCCTTGAGGAGGACATGAGAATGACTGAGAGTGGCACAATGATAGCTAGATGAGATGTTATTGTAGACACCTAAAATTGTCCAAAACCCATTTCATGACCAATTAAATAAATATTTATTATTTATTTAATTCCCCTACTTTTAATTAAATAAATATTGCATTTATTTAAGTATTTTCTCCTTTCCTTGATTTAAATAAACTAAGGTTCATTCAAATCCTAACCTATTCCTACTTGCATCTAACCCCTTTCACTTTAATTAAGTATGTCATTTACTTAATTAATTCCCTCCTAACCCCCCTTGGAATTAAATGTTGAATTTAATCCTATTTGAGCACATGGCTCCTAACTTTAACCCTCACCAAACCTCACTATCCTACCTAAACCATCTTGCTAAACCTAGCCACTTCCTTAATCATGCTTTCTTTTCCTAATCACCAAGCTAATCTCCTTTTAATCCTAAGTGTGTGCTCACACATGTGTGAGGAATCCTCACACATGTGTGAGAGATGTTCACACTTTCCTCATCCCTCATGTCTTGGATGCCTCTTGCACACTTGTCCTCTTGCATGAGAGTCAAGGTGTCTCACATATGTGTGAGAAGCCATGCCTTCTCCTACCTCTTGCACACTTGTCCTTTTGCATGAGAATCAAGTTGTCTCACACATGTGTGAGAAGCCATGCTTTTCACACCTCATTGATCATGTCACCATCAAATGTTGCTCACACACATGTGAGCATATTGCCCCCTTTGAATTGGTCAAAACCCTAATCCATGTGGAGTCTACTTGGCCTCCACCTCATGGACACCTCATCGATCCTAGGAGATCCTAGCCCTTCATCTTGCATTCAATCTCAACCATCTGTTGCATCCATTTTCCTATAAATGGAGAGCCCTCTCCTCATTTTCACAAGAACCATCTACCTTATTGTTATGCTGCTAGATTTGTGAGCAACCACATCCCATAATGTGAAATCATCAATCACTTGATGGTTTCATGAGGTTTGCATTGGTGTTATTTTCAATAGTTTAATGCTCTTTTTATTTCATGTTATCTTTTTTTACATGTTATCTTGTATATTTTGAGGTTTGCATAATCATGTAGGAATATGCATTAGTTTCTTAGTGTTATTCCTCTTATTAAATTTTTATGCAATATAGTTATTATAGCTGATAGTGTAAGATGTGCACCTAGGGAACTGAGATAGGATGATCTAGTATCTCTATAAAGAGCTAGAGCAATATTGGGATGAAACTCAATTGCAGATTGCCTATGTAGCATACTACATTGTGGTGGTTCTTTAGGTGTCAAAGTAGATTACTATATTCTCAGAGTATGCTAGAGCATTAGATGCCATGTGGTGACTAGTGAGACTAGATGCCCCTCCTCATCCTCCTCCTGCACCTAGGGATGAAGGTGAAGGGGAGCAGTTAGATTCTCTCTTCTGATTTTGTTCTAACTATGTAGCAATTGATTTTCCAATATCATTTTGTATCATTTTGAGATAAAAAACAATCAAGTAGCATTCATGTTTGTACTAATGTACACTTGACTCCATATATATATATATGAGATCTTTTAATTCATGTATCTTCACATGTGTCACCTTTTTTATTAAAGTTTGTTGTACTTGAGATCTTAATGCTATGATTGATTAAATAAAAATTAAATATGATATATGAATGTAGTGTAGATGATATTAACATGGAAGTGTGTGTATGAAATGCAAAATGTGAATGAAATGACATCTCATGCAGGTTTCAAGCTTTATTGATAATGACAAGTATCTTGTGAAGATTGAGAGGATGAACCAAAGAACTGAATGCTTGAGTAGTCATGAAGAAACATGATACTTTGAAGAAACTAATAAGCCCTCATGTCGAAGGATAGAAGTAAAGAATTGATTGAACCATGTGCTTATGCAATGTAGCCCTATGCTAGATGAAACTCTAAGTCTAGTTATTGAGCTCATAAAATTATCATCGCTAAGTGTTTTACTAAACCCACAAATGTCATACAATTTCCACTGACATTGCAATCATGAGAAGGTGAATATGACACATCTTATTTTTTTTAGGGACTAAATGTAAGCATTCAAGGGAAAAGGAGCCATAATAACTAGAACATTTGTCCATTTTGATATATCAAGAAAACACAATAATTAGAACATAAATGCTAGGATAACCAAAAAACTTTCTTGCATGAAGACACACTAAATACATAAGAGATCCTTCATATGGTAAGTAATCACTAATTATTCTATTTCCAATGACCTTTGCATTTGTAACCTAAGATAGAAGTGTACTAAGTATACTCATAGTGACCTGTATATTCACTAAGTAAGATGGGTATGAGTATTTACTGTAGCATAGAGAATTCACTCAAACAAGCAAGGAAAAGAACAAAATTCAATGAAGAATCCATATAAAATGAGTCAAGGTACACACAACCATCCAATACTAGATAGAGGATTTTATAGTGGACACCCCTTTTATATGGATGCTTCAAATCATTGGAACTAGACCAATAAATAGAAAGCAAAGAAAAGATCATGCCCCCAATCCTCACTTCTCTAGTCAAAAGAGACATCATGGAGTTTCTCAAAGGGAAATGATAAATTGAAAGAAAAAGAAAAAAAATAGCTCATCATATCTCAAACAAGTTTAATGTATTGAGTTCAGTTTCTATGTTATAGGATAAATGTCAAGTGTCATTGTTTAGAACATATATGCAAAAAATCTCTTTAATGGGGTGAAGATAGTAGATATACTAAATTAGGAAAATTAGTGACTAACATCATACAGAAATCTTGATTGATAAGAATCTCAATAAGAAATTAAGTGACATTAGACAAATGTAGTTAGAACAACTAGTGACTGAAGCTTAAGAGATTTTCCTTGAGAGGGACCTCTATAGTAAAGAGAGTGATAGTAGGTAGATGTGGTTATAAGATTTGGTGACTAATAGAAGAGAGATCTTCTTTATGACAAATCTATGGAGTGACACAAGAAACAATAGGTAGATGCAATTAGAACAACTAGTGACTGGTGTGAAGGATATCTTATTTGAGAGAAATGTATGAATTGAAAAAAGTGATAGTAGGTAGACATAGTTAGAAGTACAAATGGTGACTAATGAAAAAGAGATACCTATGACATTATAGAGTGTTTCCTCCAAGTTATAACAAGATTCAATCCATGAATGCATGAGAAAAAGAAACAAACTAAAGAAGGAAAACAATTGTACAAGAGCTAGAAGATGTTCTATGAGAGGTACTTGTGTACCAAGTTTTCAACCTTCTTAGTAGACATTCTTTTCTTTTTCCTACCAGGAAGCCTATTTGCTAGGTTTTCATCAATGGCTCTTTTTTTTTGTTTTTCAAGTTTTTGTTCTTTTTCTTTTTTTTCTTTTCTTGTATTTTTTTCACTTTTTTTTGTATTACCAAGGTCCCTATTGCAAGTTTTTCACCAAGATAATGATTTTTTTAGGACTTTTAAGTATGTAAAAAGAGCTTTTAAAAGCATGTCAACTGTAGAACCTCTTTAGATGAATAGTGTTGATCATCTCCTCAAGTGATTTTCTCGTAGTTTTTGAAAGTTGGTAAGCACTGGATCCAAACACTGTAGTAACTATGTATGGACCAAGCTAGTTGGGTTCAAACTTTCCTTTTTGTACCCATTTTTGTTGATTTTTAGGGTTCTCCCTTAGGATGACATTACCCACCTGGAATTCATTTGGCTTGACTTTCTTGTTGTAGGTCTTAGACATGCATTTATCATAAGCACAAAGATGATCACATGCCAGTTGTTGATGTTCATCTATCAATTCTAACTCTTGAAGATGAGATGTTTTGTAGTCATCATCAGTAATGAGACATTTCATGGAGATTCTTGAAGTAGGAATCTCAACCTTAATTGGAAGCACAACATCTATTCCATATACCAAAGCAAAGGGTTTTGTTCCCATTGGGGTTCTGCTACTATTTTTGTAAGCCCATGAAGCTAGATTAACTTGAAGGTGCTAGCCCCTTCTAGGTTTGTTAGGGAATTCTAAATTTTTTGCACAACTCTTTAAGATCCATGTTTTTTAATTGTCCTCCATTGTGAATAATGATGGAGGATGGTAAACCATACATTCATATGATGTAACTCATAATCAATAGAGCTATACTTTTTCTATTTTCTATAGAGAGAGGGATGAGCTCTACCCATTTAGTAGTTTGTAGCTATAATAATAAACTTATGCCCATTTGAAGAATATAGGTGAATCTAACCCACTAGATCAAATGCCCATTATTGAAATGGCTAGAACATGGTATATGGAATTATCTCCTTGGCTAGAGCACAAATTAGATTTCCATAGAGTTGGCATTATTTGTAGGAATTGGCACATTTGATTTCCTTTTGCTCCATATTCAGCCAATAGTAACCAACTCTAATAAGTTTATGAACTAGTTTCAAGTCGTTAGAGTGAAATCTAAAAATGTGCATTTGGACTCATCATGTTCTAGAAACCTAAGAAGTGTTCTATCCAAACCTCTCCTAAACAAGTAGTCAGTAATAATAATGTACAATGAAGCACTACAGATAAGGTGACATTTTTTGTTCCAGGTTATATTGTCTAGAAATATTTGGTCATGTAGGTAAGAGTATATATGATGGTAGCAAGATGAGTCATGTCCTACAATAAAATAGATCATTCAAGATTTAGGGGAATTATAGGAAGGGTAGAGTAATTTCTAAACTAGGAATTCATGTCAAAGATCATTCTTAGGTGTCTATAACATGGAAGCAAGAGTAGCCATTGCATCAACCATTTTGTTGTCCGTCCAAGGAATTTTTTGAAAAGTGACATGAGCAAAGTATTTCTATAGATCATATACCATTTTCTTATAGGGTATCAACTTCTCATCCTTTTTCTAACACATATCATTGACCTAGTTTATTATGAGTTTTGAATCACCAAAGATATTCAATTTTTCTACACTCGATTCAACTGCAATCTTCATGTCATTGATTAATGCTTCATATTCTACAATATTTTTTTCTTAATGAGACAAAATCTTGTTGGCCTTAGGAAATGAATACTTTTGTGGTGTTATGAATAAGAGTCCAACATTGGATCCTTGTTGTGTAAAGGAACCATCAAAGAACATCAACCAAGTTTGATGTGTTAGCATTAAAATGGACTGATCAAGAAAGTCAATGTTTAGCAGATGAAGACTTTCCATTGGTGCCTTTGCTAATTGATCAAAAATTGCCTATCCTTTAATAGTCTTTCTTTCAACTTAGGTGATATCAAATTTACTCAGTATGATGACCCATTTTTTGAACCTTCATGTTAGTTTCACCTTGCTAAGTATGTACTTAAATAGATCAATCTTAGGAACTAGTCACATAGTATGAGCAAGCATATAGGGTCTCAACTTTTGGGAAGAAAAGACCATTGCCAAGAAAGGCTTCTCAATGATGTTGTAGTTCATTTCATAAGAAATCAATGTGTGATTTAGATAGTAGATAGCTTGTTCCTTATTATCATTGTCCTCCTAAGCTAGCAAGATACCAAGAGGTATTTATGTTGCTGAGATGTACAAAAAGAGAGGCTTCCCATAGATAGGAGGCATCAGGATCAGTGGGTTAGCAAGGTAGTTCTTTATCTATGTTGAACTTTGAGCATAATCTTTATTCTAGTCATATTTTATGCCTTTATGAAGAGTCTTAGTAAAAGAGAGTGATCTATCTACCAACTGTGAGATGAATCTATGAATGGATTGAAGTCTTCCTTGCAATCCCCTCATTTGATTAATATTACAAGGTGGAGGCATGTCCATGATTTCTTGAACTTTCTCTAGATCTACCTCATTTTCTTTTGCAGAGACAATATAGCCAAGTAGTTACCTAGAAGTTACACCAAATGCACATTTCTTGGGGTTAAGTCTAAGACTAAACTTCTCCATATGATCCAGGGTGGGTCCTAGATCTTGAAGGTGAGTTTTGTCTTGTGTACTCTTAACCAAGGGGTCATTGACATAGTCCTCCATAGTCTTATGAATCATATCATATAAGATGGTTGTAACTACCCTTTGATACGTGGCACCAAATTTTTTTAGACTAAATGACATCACATTCCAATAGAAGGTTCCCCATGCACAAGTGAAAGCAATTTTGATATGATTATAACTAGAAAACCTATCCATGAGTGAGTATATTTCATATCCACTATCATATACATGTTGGGGAGTGGATAATCATCTTTTAGACATGTTAAATTTAGATCTCAAAAATCTATACAAAGTTAGATACACCTATCATGTTTGGAGATTGGAACAATGTTTGATATCCATTTAACATAGTCAATAGCATAGATGAAACCAACATTTAGAAGCTTTTCCAATTTAGCTTTAAAAATTAATGCAACATGAGGATGGATTTTCTTAAGCTTCTATTTGACTAATTTTATTCATAGTGCAATAGACAAATGGTGCATTATGAGATCAAGATCTAATCTTGGCATGTCTGAGTATGTCCATGCAAAATTTATCTTTTTCTTTTGAAAGAAGGCAATAAATTCCTCTTTCTCTTCTACACATAAAGACTATCCAAGGTGTATCATGTGAGACTATTTCTCTATTGCTAGGTTGATCATGTTGGAAGATTGGTTTGGGGATGATATTTTACATTCATGACTAAGTTTTTCATTGATGTCAACATAGCATGTTTGATATCTTTTGTGGTATCTGATAGAAGAATAGCGGAAATATCAAGTTGATACAAAAATCTAGTTGAGCATGATAACAACTCAATGTTATGGGAGATACTTCTAAGTATCAAGCATATATAGCTAACATTAGAAGTAGAAAGGATAAGTCTAGAAGAAGTTATGTAAGTTTTGGCGATATCTATTCTAAGATAGAGTTTACAGAGGCATGTTCTAGTAAAATTTTTATATCTCTTAGCAAAGTTGATATCTTGAAGATCAAGGTTGAGGGCATGGAGAATATATTTTGAAGGTAACATGGCTAAAATCGCTCATCATAATTTTGTGTGTACAAAAAGTTATTCAAGTTGCAAGGTAGAAGATTTGTGTTATTGCCAAGTGTAATGTGTTCTTAATGTGGTCCTATAATAATTAATTGAGAAGGACTAAGAGCTAACTCAAGGAATTTTTTAATGCACTTGGTATAAAGGAATGATATTTTCATGTATGATGGTATAGACATATGCAAACTGTAAATGTTCAAAAAGTAGCAGAGAGTGTGAAATGCAAAGTGGAGCAGAGTAGCATGAAAGTGAAGGAAACTCCATTGCCAAGGTTTTGCTAAGTGATCCAAGGTTTGTGACTTGATCTACAAGGTTTGATAATGATCTGTCTAGTTGATAGGATATAGGAAAGAACAAGGAAACAAGAAAGTAATAGTAAACTATTTTTTTGAGTAGTGAGCTCTTCTTGTAGTTGAAATTTCATATTTGGACAATGGGATATTCCTTTTGTTGGCATTCTAGTCATGCTTATTTCAATTCCTACTGAGTTCTACAATTGTTACCAAGTCCTTTGGATAGATTTTAGTTTGCACCAAGCAGTTACTACTATGGTGATGATCAATAGTTTAAACCAAGAATCTTAGTGTATGTTGAGTTTACTAGTACAAAACAATTTGTGTAGTGCTTATCAAGTTTGAATTTTATGTGATGCAAATATAGTGTTAATTGAGCTAATAAGTGTTAACCAAGTAACTTAGTTTATACCAAGCTTGTTGTGATAGCATTGACTAAGCTATCTAGTGTGAATCAAATGATTCAATTTATATGTCAAATTTCACGATATTCGTTGAGTCACCAGTGCAAACCAAGTTCAAGACTACTTGGAAGTGATTAGTATGGACTGAGCTTCTATGTATACCAAGTGAATAATATTACTGAGCATTGACAGTGGATGTCAAGTATCATAACCTCACCAAGTCAATCTTCAAAACTTGAGTTTCTACACTTTGGCCAACTTTGTAATATTTGTGTAAACTTGTATTGTGGCCAACTTTGTAATTTTGTAATTAGATTGGTATATATGTAATGTATTGTATCACATTGAAATTAATGAATGGAAGTATGAAGAGAAGAGTAGAAGAGTGAATTACATAGGCTATGACAATATAAGGAGAAAAAAAAATTCATCTATCACAACAAGGTGATTTTAACACTTAGAGAAATCTGATTCAACAAACCAATTTGTAGATCAGTGACTACTTCATCCTAATAGGTGGATCAATCAAATCCTTTAAAAAGGTAGGCCTAACAGTCTCGTATAAAACTCTTTACCAAGCACATACTTCATTATATGTTTGTAAATCCCTTTGCAAGGTGGATCTAGCAATCCTTATTGCTCCTAATAGAGAAGATCATCAAAAGTGGTGATTGTAATCCCTAATAGGCCAACTTTATACTATAGTAATAAAGCTTGTGGGTGTCATCCCCACCCCAATTTTAATTTCTATTTGGAAGATTTTTGGGTCACCAAATTGTGTGTGAAAAGTGTTATGCATGCTTTAATGTTTCCAGTTTCTCATGAATGCAATTAAATAAGAGTACTCATGAAGGACTAATTAATAACTAAGGATTAAGCTTTATTAGTTACTGATTCATCCCTCCCCTCTTAGTAACTTAGCTTTTCATAATATTTCTAGCACTTACATACATTATACTAAAACTCCTAACAATATTGGCACAACCCTTAATAGGGTTGGAATCTCCTAACAAGGATTCAAAGTCTTCTAATAGGGACTCATTGTACTAAATGTTGTAATGGAGTCCTAACAGGATTCATCCTCTAACAAGGAAATATTTATATTAGTAAATCATCTTGTGGTCATTATTCCCACCATGGTTTTTCCTTTGATCAAGGATTTCCCTAGTCAACATATCTAGAGTAATTGTTTATGTGCATCTTTGTATGGCTTCTATTTACTTTGATTGAATGGTTAAGTTTGTTTGAAGAAGATGAGTGCTTTAATTGTTGGATAATTGATTAATCCCCCCCACCCCCCCTACCCCCCTCTATTTATCTTGGCGGACTATTGTTTCTAAAAATTTGTATTCAGAGCTTTAGGTCCTTGAAGTAAAAGCTTGACAACTTTGAGAGATCCATGGTGAACATGTTCAGGAAAGATAGTCTGAATTTTGATGGAAAAAATTATGATAGCTAGAAAGAAAAGATGAAGATATATTTGTTATCTATGGGTATGAGATATTGGATCTTGACAAAAACAATGAAGAAAAACAATGGAGAAAAGGACTTGGAAACTTGCATCAAGGTAGAAAGAGATCTTTTCATATGTGACATGAGAGCTAGAGAAGTAATATTGACTACACTTCCTAAAATTGAGTACAATCAGGTAAAATCACACACTACTTCACATTTGATTTGGAAAGCTTTGGGAAATAGTTTTGAAGGTGATGGACACTCTAAGAAGCTGAGGCTAAAAAATTTGATTTGTGCATGTCAAGATGCTAAGATGATGAAAGATGAATATGTAAGAATATATATAGTTAGGAAATCAAAAATTAATATAGCTATTAAAGCCCAAGGAGTAACCAAGGATGATGATTAAGATATATGGAAGTTATTGAAGACTCTAACACCACCATTCAAGCCAGGAATTTAGATGATACAATTGTTGATATAATGAACCAATTATTTCACAAAGTAAACATTACTTGGAAGAATTGAAATAGTTAAGAATGAACTTAGATAGTCTAAAGAATTGACCAAAATAGAGACAACTTTCAGTACCTTTAGTATTTGACCTAACCTATCAAGGCTCACAAGTGCTAGAGGAGATTTTTCTAGTAGTAGCAAATCTGAAGAAGACAGAAAGATTGATGAAGCGATAGCGCTTCTGGTAAGAAGAGAAAAGGGAGGTAAGAGAATATTTAGCTATTGGACTTGTGATGAATATGATCATTGCACATCTAAATGTCCTAAAAGGGGGAAAAAATTATAAGGGAAATCATAAGCCTAGAAAAGATAGAGATTGTTTGTATGCAATTAGAGATTATGATTCTGATAAAAAAGCATTGAGTGTTGGAATACTTTAGAATAACTAAGAGGGTGGGGGGGAGGGTGAATTAGTTATCCAAGGTCTAGATGTATAAATAAAAAATTTCATAGCTTAGTGAACCCATAAACATTCATACCCATGCATACAGCCATTGGATTGTGCAGTCACTAAAACTTGTATGTTACTATTGAATCAACTTACAAAAATGTAAAGCATTAAACATAATAGACTCATCAACACACTTGACACAATTATTTATGTGAAAACCCAACTTGGGAAAAAACTACCAATAACATGCTACTTCTTTTCACTCTTCTGAAGTGATGCCCTGTGAAAGGCCAACCCTATTAAAGGTTACAATACACACTATTACATGTTACCTAGTTAAGGGATTTCAATCACCCTATTAGAATGAGCCTTTTTAGAGGACTTTAGGCCATTCACTTGGAATGACACTCGGTTAAAGTATTTACAAATGACTGTTAGGTCAACCTTAATCCAAAGGATTTACTCTAGACTGATACAATTGTTAGAGAGTAATAGTAGAGCTTTGATCTAAAGCAACTTAAAAATTCTCTTACAAATTATAGATCTCTATTCAGTCCTCCATTCTACTTAGTCTTCATACTTTGCAGCTCTGATAACTTGTTCACCTTTCAAGCATTCATCTCCTTAAGCCTTCTTGCTTAACATGCCATTGCAGACTCTTCTCTAAGGTCACATGATGAAGAAAAACCCTTAACTCCTTTCCTTCTTTAGGTTACCATACATTAAAACTTTTCTTAATGACTAGCCATTCCTATAAATAGGAAATTAGGATATTTTCCTAATCATTTTCCATTGTCCAATCTAGAGCTCAGATGGATTAGGTAGGATACAATGTATCTACCCCATATCTCATATCTCTTCTAGAAAATTCTCCTAGAATCTACTTGAGTTCACCTAAAAATAGTTTACCTCAAATTTTGCTCCATGAGCTCATCATCCTTATCTTCCTCCTAGTTCACAAGTTTCAAGAAAAAAAACTTGTAATCTCAGATTCAATGAATTTTTGATATTTAAAATTATGTAGTAGCTTGGCATTAACAACCTTCTGATGCTCATCACATATTGTCTTTCTTAGCATCCACTATGAAATAACTCAACATCAACTAAACTTTCTTGGCATCAACTATCATGCTCGACATTCACTATAATTTTCTTTCACTCAGATCTAACTAACTTTCTACTCAACTTGCATTGATTTTGCTTGGCACCTACTACCCACTTGGTCAAGCTTAGTAGACAAACATTTTATAAATTTTTCTTCTAACCTTTGTTAGTGTAGCTAGAATTTGTAACCTTAATTAGATTATTAATACATCACATTATCACTGTCTTAATTGATCCTTGTACTTCATTACATAATCAAAACTCAACCTTTCCTCTAGGTTCTTTTTGTTACATCTTATTGATCAAATCCCATTCATCAATCAACTAAGTGATCATACTTGAATCTGATAAGCAATTATCTTACCAAAAAATAGTAGGTTTGACATTAGTGACAAAAAAATGATTGAAACATAGTCTTCTTCAACAATATCCCACTTTCAATAATTTCTTTTAACAATTATCTTTTCAATCGAATCTCAACATTGAGTGCTAGTGATGGTGGTAATTAAAGAAGAAATTCTAGAGAAGGTAGATTTGGTATCATAGATTGAGAAGAAATATAATTGGATAACTGATAGTGGTTGTTCACATCACATGACTAGTGACATAAACAAGTTTGTTGACTTCAAATTCAAGATGGAGGAATTGTTAGAGTTGGAAATAATGCAGCATGCCAAGTAAAAGGTATTAGATCTATAACTCTTGATGGTAAAACTATTACTAAGGATGTATCTTTGTTGATGGTTTAAAGAACAATATTTTGACTGTTGGACAACTGGTAAACAAAGGTTATTTATTGCAATTCTCATAAAAGACATGCATTATTAGAGATAAAGATGGAAAGGTAATTGGAATAGGAACCAGATCTAGAGGCAATGTATTTTTGTTGAATCCTACTAAAATGACATTCTTGGTTGCAAAGGTAGATGATAGTTGGTTATGGTATAAGAGATTCTATTATATCAACTTTGATAGTATTGTGAGAAAAAGTATAATGTTTGTTGTTAAAGATTTGAAGAGGATTATAAAGCCTACTAAAACAATTTGCAAGGAGTGTGTTTTGGCAAAACATAACAAAACTTCTTTTCCTAGCTAAAAGTTTACCACTATAGTGAAGTTGGAGATTGTACACATAGATCTCAATTGTCCTAAAAATACTAGAGGACTTTATGTTGAAAGGTATTTTATGATTCTAGTTGATTATTTTTCTCAGATGATGTGTTTCGCATTTCTTAAAGATAAATATGGGGCATTTGACAACTTCAAGATATTTAAGAATAGAGTTAAGAATGAATCTGGTATGAAGATTAAATTTTTAAGATCAAATAGAGGAGGAGAATTTACTTCAAATGAGTTTAACATTTTTTGTGAAGAAAATAGAATTGAAAGACAACTATCAACTTCGAAAACCCTTGAATAGAATGGCATTGTAGAAAGAAGGAACAAGTCTATTACTAAAGTTGCAAGAGCTATGTTAGCAGAGAATGATGTGTCCAAGACATTTTTAAGAGAAGTTTTGAATATAGTAGTGTATACTATGAACAGAGTGTGAGTCAAGAAGGACACAAATAAGACACCTTATAAACTATGGTTTGGGCACTCACCTATAGTTAGGTATTTTAGAATATTTGGAAGTAAGTGTTACATAAATAGAGATGACGATATTGGTAAGTTTGATCCTAGAAGTGATGAAGGTATGTTTCTTGGTTATTCATTGAAAAGAAAGTCTTACAAATGTTATAATTAGAGAATGAAGACTATTATGGAAAGTGCAAATATGAGAATTGATGAGAAGTTCAGAGTACAATAGAGAATAGTTGATTACAATTTAGATGATGATGTTGTTGCTAAGCCAAGAAATGATGAGGTATTTCTTGAGACTAACAATGATTCTCAGAATGAAGGAGAACCAAGGTAGGAACAAAGCTCAAAATCTTCAATAGAACCAAGAGTTGAGATAGCAGCTCCTACTTTAGGAAAGAACATGATAAATAATCACCCATCTAAATAGATCATCAAAAGCAAAGACAACAGTGTGATGACAAGAAGAAAAGTAAATGAAGAAATATGCTTGATATCTCAAGTTGAACCAAAAAATGTAGATGAAGCATGCAAAGATAATTATTGGAAACAAGCCATGAAAGAGGAATTAGATTAGATAGAAAAGTATGGAACATAGGAATTGGTCCCTAAACAAGCAAACAAGAATGTGATAGGAACCAAATGGGTATTCAAGAACAAGATGAATGAACAAGGAGAAGTTGTAAGAAAAAAGAATGATCGGTATGTAAAGGTTACTCATAGCAAGAAGGAATATATTATGAGGAGACTTATGCTCCAATGGCTAGAATAGAAGAAGTAAGACTATTTTTAGCCTATGTAACACAAAAGAAATTCAAAGTATATCAGATGGATGTCAAATCAACATTTCTAAATGGAGAACTTGAAGAAGAGGTATATGTTAAGTAGCCTAAAGGATATCTTTTAACTGATGACAAGGATATTGTAAGAAAACTAAGGAAAGTATTGTATGGATTGAAGTGAGCACCCAGAACCTAGTATGCAAGGTTAGGCAAAAATTTGAAAAAGCTCAAATATAGAAAAGGTATGGTAGATAGAAATCTATATTGGAAAGAAATTGATGATAGTTTGATGATTTTGGTAATATTTGTTGATGACATTATATTTCGAGGCAATGATGAAGAAAGAAAAAAGTTTGCAAAAGAAATGAAGAAAGAATTTGGAATAAACTTATGATAGGAGAAATGAAATATTTCCTAGAACTACATATAGTATAGAATAGAGAAGTAATCTTTATTTCTCAGACTAAGTACTTAAAGGATTTAATGAAATGGTTTGGTTTGGAAACATGTAAACTTGTTGGAATACCTATGGTAATTGGACACAAGTTATCTACAAAGGATAAGACACCTACTATTGAACAGAAGAAGTACATATCTATGATTAAAATATTGCAATATCTAACTCACAAAAGGTTAGATCTAGAAAATGTAGTTGGAGTTGTTAAAAGATTCTAGGCTGATCCCATAGAAGTACATTATGAAGCAATAAAAGGGATATTTAAATAACTAAAACGAACTTCAAAATTTGGATTATGTTATGACAAAGCTAATGACTTTACTCTAAGTGCTTATACTAATGCAAACTAGGTAGGCAGTATGGATGACATAAAGAGAATTAGTGGAGGAGCATTTTTTCTTGGAGGAAGATTGGTTTCTTGGTTAAGAAAGAAGAAAGATTGCACATCTCAAAGTATAGCAGAAGCAGAGTATGTTGCAGCAACAAATAATTGCAATCAAGTTATTTGGATGAAATAGATGTTAAAGGATATAAGGATAGAAATTAGTGAACCTATTATTATACATTGTGGCAACACAAGCACAATAAATATGTCAAAGAATCTAGTGTTGCATTTGAAGACTAATCAAACTTCTATTAAGTATCATATGTTGAAAGAAAAAGTTGCAAAAAAAAAATTAGATTAGAGTATGTAGGCACAAACTTAGAGAAGATTATAGATATATTCACTACAGACTTTTGAGTATTTGTGAGGTATTTTTAGGGTTATGCCTCTTCCTACATCAAAGTAAAAGATGCAAGAATGCATCAATCTAGGGTAATAGAGCACCATTGTTTGTATGGATTGGATGCTGATGCTTCCTGTATGGGGGAGTATATGTGATGGATAGAGTCATCAAGGACTCTTGATATTATTGTAGACAATGTCTTTTGACACTCGAGCTAAATAAGTATTAGTTGAATATAGAGTTTGATATAGAGATATTAGTTGCAGAAACCTTTGACATTGATGTCAATGGGGGAGAATTTTGGCATGAAAAACATTATGCTAAATGGGGAGAAGTATTATGCTAAGAAGAGAAGTTTGGAAATATGTTGAGGAAGATGTTCGACATAAGCACAATTTGAGGAATAATAGTTTGGTATAGAGCACATTGAGGTATATCAATGGGGGACTATGAGTAATGAAAATAATTTAAAAATGGATAGTCTTTTGTTGGTATTCTTGGAACTTGATGTTTTTCATCCACGTTGCCATCAATGCCAAAGGGGAATATTGTTGGAAGATTGGTTTGATGATGATATGTTACATTCATGACTGAGTTTTTCATTGATGTTAACATAGACTATTTGATGTCTTCTATAGTATCTGATAGAAGAACAATGTAAAGATCAAGTTGATACAGAAAACTAGTTGAGCATGATAACCACTCGAGGTTATGGGAGATACTTTTAAGTATTTGGCATATGCAGTTAATTTTACAAGTAGAAAGGATACATCTAGAAGAAGTTATGTAAATTTTGGTGGTATCTATTATGAGATAGAGTTTACAGAGGTATGCTATGGTAAACTTTTCATTATCTCTTAGAAAAGTTGATATCTTGAGGATCGAGGTTGAGGACATGGAGAAGACATGTTAAGGATGATGTGGTTAAGCTTGATCATCATAATTTTCTATGTATAGAAAGTTATTCAAGTTGCAAAGAAGAAGATTTGTGTTATCACTAAGTGTAAAATGTTCTTAATGTGGTTCTATAATAATTAATTGAGAGGGACTAATAGCTGACTCAAGGAATTGTTCAGTGGACTTGGTATAAAGGAAAGATATTTTCCTTTATCATGGCATGGAGATATGCAAACTGTGAATATTTGTAAAGTAGCACATAGTGTTAAATGTAAAGTTGAGTAGAGTAGTGTAAAATAAAGGAAACTCCATTGTTAAGGTTTTGTTGAGTGATTCAAGGTTTGGTATTCAAATCTAAGTTTAAACACCTAGTCTACAAGGTCTAATAGTGATTGGTCCCATTGATAGGACAAAGGAAAGAACAAGGAAAGAAGAAAATAATAATAAACTATTTGTTTTAGTAGTGAGCTCTTCTTGTAGTTGAAATTGCATGTTTGGGTATTAGCCTATTCTTGCATACATTTTACTACAACTCCTAATAGGGTTGGCACAAATCTTAATAGGGTTGGAATCTCCTAATAGGGATTCAAAGCCTCCTACTAGGAACTCATTGTACTAAATGTTGTAATAGACTCCTAATAGGGTCCATACTCTAAGAAGTAATATTTATATTAGTACATCACCTTGTGGGCATCATTGCCACCAAGGTTTTCCCTTTTATCAAGGGTTTACCTAGTCATTATATTTGGTGTAATTATTTAGGTACATCTTTGAAAGGTTACTATTTACTTTGGTTGAATGATTAAGTTCGTTTGAAGAAGATAAGTATTTTAATTGTTGCAGAACTAATTCCCTCCCCCCCCCCCCCTTCTCTTAGTTATCTTGGTAGACTATTGTTTCTAATAGATTAGAAATGTTGGCTCTATCAACACTGATGATCTCTCATGAAAATTAATATGAAATGCATCAAATATCTCATCCTTAGGTGTCTCAATGAGGTTTTCACCTTTGGATACATCTTTTATTTTTAATATTTTAGGTTCCAATATTGCGAAAATGTGGTTTTCACCATCGAACCTTCTATTTATTTTTCTTTTTATTTTGTGACTAAATTATTTGATATCATCTTTAGTCATGTTGACACTCTATTCACATGTGGAGGAAATTAATGATTTGATAATGTTTAAGTAGCAAGCAAGAGCATAGTCATTCTGAAATGTAGGGACTTCGCTAGATGCATTAAAATTCCAATCTATGAGCTAAAGATAAGTGAGTGAGAGTGATGTTGTATGTTCTATGGCATTTATAGTATAGTCATCAAATGCTTGGACAAGTAATTCAAGACCTAGAGTGACTTGGTCCATAGGTGTGTTTGAATGATTTTTAGTTCTAACAACATTAATCAAAAACTCATTGACACTAGTAGGATGAGACTCATCCAACCTAACCCTAGATGATTCACTTAGTTCAAGCTGATTTTCATACACATGAACTTGATCTATATCTTTGTTTGTAGTTTTTTTCTGAGAGAGAGTCAAATTCATACTCTCAAGACATTATGCTACATGGAGACAACTAATAAAATTTCCCAATGGTAACCGGGACCCATTCTCCTTCATCATCTAGATTTTTACAAAGTCACTCAATGACTAAAGTATGACTTGACTCTCCTTATTCCTATTGAATATAGGGAGAATCAGTACTGTTGTTAGAAGAATCACTATCAACATCTACAATGCTAATATGTGGTACAAAATCATTATATTCTATAAAGAATTTAGCAAGATCAAAAGAAATTGGATAAAGATAAATATTCTAAACATCAGAATCATCCTCATGATTTTTTGACTCATTTTGTGACTCACGTTCAGATGAACTCTTAAATTTTGGTATAAATTTGTTAATCCCTAGATGAAAGGAGGTCTTTTTCAAGCCTATTCCTATTGTATCTTGAGACCTTATAGCTATTATTTTTACAAGATCAATAAAGCCATTGTCATTACATCCAATTGGACCATTCCTTTTTTAGCAAAAGTGTTTCATGAGTTTAAGACTTGGATCATACTTTTTAGGAGTAATCTCATGAGATTGTTCTATGAGATCCATTGGAGTCTCCTATCTGTATATCCATGCAATGATGGCTTTATCTTCATCTTCCCCCTCTAGAGGCATAGTGGCTTTGAAAAATGTAACATTGAACTTATTCCAAGGTGATAGCACAAAATTTCTCTTTACTTTAAATGGTGCCACATAATGACAGGAAGACTGGGGAAGAGATCTAAAAGATAAAACAAGTTCTATGTGATATTCACCCATCCTAGTTTCTTTCAACTTGAAGGACTTCTTGATATTTTCCAACTTATAATCATGATGATTTGTAGATTCCTTATTAGCAGGTACAAAGTTGTAACTAGTATTAGCATGTATAATGACTTCAAAGCTATGGAATAGAAACTTGATGCATTGATGGTACATCAAAGGCATGGCTTTCATCTCATGTATTCATGGTCTCACTAGAAAGATATTGTATGCTAATGGAATATCAAGGACTTAAAAAGTAACATCTCTTTCTATAGGACCAACATGAAGATCCAACACAATAATACCTATGGATTTACACTTGACTTCATCATATGCCTTGATGACTATTGAGGATAGCCCAATTTCTTGAGAAAAGTAGAAGTGTAGATGTTTAAACTAGCTCCATTTTCAATGAGCACATGAAGGACACACTTTTAATGTATCATAACTTCAATGTGAAATGGTTTGTTATGCAAATGAATCAGTGAATTGTCATCCTCTTTAGAAAAGGATAAGTAATGAGGCAAAGTCAGGTGGCCCACCATAGATTGAAACCTATCAAGATCAATATCTTTAGGTATGTTTACCTCATTGAGGGATTTGTTGAGAATCTTCCTATGACCAAGTGATATTTTGAGAAATTCAAAGATCTTTATTTGAGCACTTATACATTGCAATTGGTCAAGGATACTATAACTGGTAACCACAAAAGATGTTGCAATTTTTGTACCTTTTCAAAATGGACCAAAAAGAGGTTTTTCTTTGTATTGATTTAACTCAAGAGCAGAAGGCATAGGGCGTTTAAGTACTTTATTTGTACAAGAATGCATAAAAAAATTGGAACAAGATTGTGATGGTTCTTTGCTAGAAGTACTAGATGTGAAACCTCTTAAGATAAATGGCATCTTGGGTATCATGTTGTCTTGTTTTCCCTTAATCATGATGACATTACAATATTCAAAATCACAATGACACCATTTTATCACATCATCGTCATTGGTGTATGTATACTTAACCTTGTTATGGGCTTTCTATTTATATTTTTCTCCTTTCTAATAATGTGGAAATGGCTCCTTAAAAGCCCTGTGGTCCAAATTCTTATTATTTCCATCCACAACAATTTCACCATTGTCAATTAGGTCTTGAACTCTATGACATAGGTTGATTCAATTATTCATATGAACGAGAATTATCCAATGGAGAAATAATCTTATTTTGTAGCAAGGTCTTGTAGGCCACCTCCAAAGTTTGACCAAGAGGTGTATACTCTCATTTTTGGTATGTAACCCAAGACAAGTTCTTCATTTTGTTTCCAAATGTCTTGTTATTAGGAGGAAGTTTGTCAACACTTATATATGCATTGAGATTGTATTTGAGACTAAAAGTTGTTTTGATAGGTTTAGGAGTAATGTTATCAACTATTCCATCATGTACCACCTCTTCATTCTTCTTCACATACTTGGATTTATACTTACTAGAGGCTGATCCTTTCCTACTATCTTTTTCAAGGGTTATTTTGCACTTTTTTACCGTAAATTCCTCTATTCAAATAGCTTGTGTAACCATATCTTTAAAGGTGTGTGGACCTTGTATTTGAACTTTATACCCAAAGTTAGGTAAAATATTATCCATGAAAATTTCAAATTTTTCCATATTAGGAATCTTTCACAAGTATTTAGTGTACAATTGTCACCACCACTAAAGAAATATGAGGAAAAGTTCCCCAACTTTTTGTTTGAGGTTACGCAAGTCATGTATGCTAACTAAATGTTGTATGTTGTGTGAGTACTACTTAAGAAATAGGTTATCAATCTCATTAAACATTTTGATACCATAACTTGACCAATTAGACTCTATGGGAATAAACACATAAGATATATTTCATTGTGCATGAATTACATAGACAAAGCACTGAGTTCCCTCAAATAATCTTGGGGATAATATGTTTCAAAGTATTTTTCATACATAGGCAACTCAAATCCTCTTGGAAAGGAGGCATGTCTAAGCTCTTGTCAAAAGGAAATGGAAAAAGAGTGTCTAGGTTGTATGTTTCATTAGTTTATCCTTGTCATGCATCATTTGGGCCAACTATTCTTGCATGATCTTTAGTTCTTTTTTAACTTGGATTTTTTTGTTTCTTCTTCATGTATGATGATTATTTCAACTTTAAAATGATGAGGTATTTTTTCTCCTTCTTGAGTGAGTTTGAGAAAGCATTTCTCTTTCTCTTCATTAAGCAAGATCTCCATTACTTTCTGAAAGTTTTTATCCTTGCAGAAATTTTCTATCTTTATGAGGCATTTCTTCAATTTACTCATTCTCATCAATGTAATGTTCTTTTTGTATTTCATTTCTTTGGTGATCTTGTCCTCTACTATTTTCTTTGTTTCCTTGGTCTTGATCAACCATTCTAGGAGTGTCGTAAGTTTTAGTGCATGTTGGTTGAAAAGGTCTTTTGAATGAGAATTTAGTTGTTTTGTTTAGAGATGTAGTGTTTTGCTAGTTTTAGGATTCTCTTGATACAAGGGATTCCTTGATTGCTGAAAGTTTATGGAAAATGTTCTTTGAACATGAGGTGGTCTAATAGGTAAAAGAGATCATCAAGACTTCTCACTAGATTCATGGGATTTAGACAATATATAAATTGGGAAGCAACCTCTACAATGATTTTAACCCCTAGCTCTACCTCATCTAAGTCTATGGGGAGGAAACATGTAGTCATAGAAAATGACTTGAAACAAAGTCTTAACAAGGATTAGAAAAGAATTTTGTCTCAAATTGAGATAAGTGTGTTATATATATTGGTATGAATAGTTTGAGAAATGGCTAGAACAACCAAGAGTTATGATGAACATGAGAAAGAAAAATAAGACAAACAAGTGAGGAGACTAGTTCATGTGTAGAAGCAAGTTGTCAACTAAGAAAGAAGTTGGAGTTGACATTATTGCAGACATAGGAATGACCAAGTGTTTCATATAAAAATTAGACTTGGATCAGGTTTTGAATAGGGAGCTCAAAATAGATCATTTTTTTTGACAAATTTGAACATACTCACACGAGGAAATGACTCCAGGGAAAGGTAACACAAAGAGATACTGAGAAACTACCTCTAGTAGAGCAATTTTGATAGTCTTAGGAAAAACCATAGCATGAACATTCATAAACAAGCATGCAAGTAAGTAAAATGGACTAGGAAAATTTTAGAACAACAATTTTAGACTTGTTTTCTTGCATGAGAATATGGGTAAAGTTGTGTGAGTTTTTCACAAATTGGTCAAAAAGGAAAATTCTAGCATTAAAGGATAGTGTTTGGAAATATTTCACATGAAGATTCACAGACAATTGAGCGATGAAATTTAGAGGACCCCATGAGGAAATGCAAGTAGATAGTTTTCTTGTGTGAATTTTTGTAGAACTAAACATGAGAAAAGGACCAAAATGGTAGGTTTTGACTGAACTTGAAGATATTTTCAATGGATTTTATAGTTTCTAAATAGAGGAATAACAATGTTTATAAGTTTTAGGTAGATATCAGTATTGTTTTTAGATTTTGGACATCATTTTGGTTTCTAAGTACATATTTGTTTTCACACATGAGAAGCAAGCAATAGTTACAAACAATCCAATTGAGACAAAGCAACTCAGAGGGACGGGGAAGTCTTTACCTATTGTTTGTTTGGAAGACTTGGACAAGTTTAAAGACTCAAAAAAGAAACTCTTTATCCCTATAATGAGAAATGGTAGAGGAAGAAAAACCTTTGTCTCAAAACTTATGTACATGCATTCACCTCACATAGCCATGTCACTCCACTAGATGGTGCCCAAATTTTTGGTGTATTCCAAGGACTTAATAACATATATGTTGAATGAGAACCCTTGTGGAAGGGGTAAAGTGCATATACCACCTTCCAACATCTAGGTGCATGCCTATGGTGAGTATTTATAGGAGAGATTCATCCCCCTCCTTGCACAAGGATTATGCCTCCTTTCAGAGGTGAACCAAGTAGAAAATATCTAAAAGTTTTTACTTGGATTCCATAGACTTTAATTCCAAATGGCTTTGTGAATGAAGTTGAGGCCAACAACCCACACCAACATCTAACAGGGCACACACTTGACAAGAAATACTAGGGATGGTGTTGTCCAATGCAATAGATATAGCCTCTTATTGATATGTGATATCAAAAATAGAGAGGAAGAAATTAGCATGGCTTTGGAGTCTTTCTCTCTACAAAACTTCTTTATTGTAGTGATTTGGAATCACCAAAGAAAGGTGTTTGCTCACTTGAGTCATTCCTAGAGGTTGGATCACTCCAGCAGGGCCTTTAAAAATTGACTCGGGCTATTGGTTCAAATCTAAGGGTCAAAGTTTTTTATTTTCCCAAAAGGAAAAAGAGCATACTCCTCTACCTCATTCCTTACCCAAACACATAGAACATGTTCATAAGTGAGTTAGCTTATCAATCCCAACTTGTCTTTTCTCAATATTTTTATTTCCTAAAAGGAAGTCATCATCTCTTTATAAACAAATTCATATAGGAGAACCACTAGCCTACTTGCCTCCCTTAGTTGCTATCTTCCAAAGGCATCTAGGTTTCTTATTTACTCTTGGGCATTACTTCCAAGTAGCAAAGATCAAACACCCATATTCCTTTTTCTAGAGCCCTACAAAGTTCACAAGCCCTATTAAACTATGTATGTAAGAAAGTAGTAAAAAGACACAACCTTTAAGTAGGTTTGGATATATTCTTTGACATGAAATTCTTTGATTAATCTTCCTACAATCAAATTGTCAGTACTATTTGTGAGTTTGTAATAGGGTTTCTTTGACAAGTGATCTAAACACCACTATTAGGCTATTTAAAATTAGAAACTAAAAACAAAATGCTTTAGAAATAAATATCATATTTAATCATCATGATAAAAACAAAATTATCTAGAAACAAAAATTCATTTTTCTTATGCCAAGTTTTGCGTGATGTTTTACAACCCTACGTAAGAAAATGATGTGTACATATAAGAAATGGTGTAATTATACACTTTTTTGCACAAAAAAGTGTAGAACAAGTAGCAAAACTTTAGTTTCTTCACATGAGAATGAGTTTTCTTGTGTAAGAAACAAAGGAACTATATAGATAGAAACAATAGAACATGAAAACTTTAATAAATAAACTATAGATGAGGCCAAAAAATTAATTTCATGGGCCCCGTGATGGGCTCCTAAAATGTGAGTGTTAATTATGACCTAATGTAATTAACCACACTTCAACATCATCATTATATGCAAATTCATCTTAGAATGAGCATGGGATTGTTCATCTAAAATAATTCGACAAGTTGATCTATTTCCTTCTAACTAGATTGATTTTGCTATTTACTCTCAAATCAAGAAGCTAGTAAGCAAACATCTAGAATGAAGGATTTTATCTATAAAATATGCATATCCAAACTATATAAGATGCAAATTAATCTAGAAATAAAGAGAACATTTTAATCTAAATGAATGTATTATTAACATAGATGGGATTAATATACAAGAATAATAAAGTGACTAGCGCAAGTATTTGAGTCAACAATTCAACATCAGTTTGATACTATTCATTTGTAACCCCTAAAATGAGGAATTGTGGGTTTCTTAAATAGAACTCTAGATATGATCAATGATCAAGATCAATTTGGAGGAATGCTTGAGATTGGAAATGAGATTGAGTTAGAATGGAAAATTCATTGTGAAAAGGAAGTTAACTAATTCGCTTCTAACTGTGAGAAAGAGCTGACTAATTCAATTCCATTTCCAATTCTAGTACACTCAGAGTTTCCAATTATGAATTGAAGAGGGAATTTGGAGAGTATATTTAATTTAATAAAATTGAAGGTGACCTAATAAATGAATAATCTTAATTAATTGAATATTTAAACTTAATTATTAAAATGATGATACATTTAATTAAATCAAATATATTTAATTCCTTAATGTGTATTTTAGCCATGTAGGGGTAAATTTAATTTGATTAAAGTTCTAGAACTCATAATTAAATTAAACTGATTAGTAGGTTTACCTTTTCTAATTTTATTAGACTTAGGAATTAAATAAAGTATATGATTAATGTAGATTAGGTATTTTTTGCATTTGACACTTAAGTCAAGTAGCAATTATTAGAATCAAGATTGGCTAGTAAAACAATACTTAAGATTGTTTAAATAGACTAGAATTGGTTTAGCGTGACAATGTGCCAATTTTGGGGTATTACACCTACCATTATTTTGATCTTCATGATCTAAAAATTCTTGTTGATGATGCAATTGATATAGGCTTCTCTAATTACTGAGATTAATATTACATTCTTCTAGATCATATTCTTCATCATTGTCACATAAATTATTCATATTACATTCTATATCCTCATGGATCTTCT
The DNA here is from genome assembly GCA_028749045.1 of Cupressus sempervirens. NCBI lineage: Eukaryota > Viridiplantae > Streptophyta > Pinopsida > Cupressales > Cupressaceae > Cupressus > Cupressus sempervirens. The sequence goes on along the minus strand of CM053787.1, from coordinate 585,406,045 downwards.
CTTACTCTCCTTCTACAAGCTAAGTTTGCTAATTTGCAAAAAATGATTGGACAACAATACAATAGTCAAAAGAGTGAGGGGATTGGAAAATAATACACCAAGGCATGTCCATCACATTTATAGAATTCATCTATAATGGATCTAGTCTACCTTTATCATTTGGGCTTTGATCATGGTTAGGAATGTGCTTGCCATCTTTTCACTATGTGCTATAGTGATAGTTTTGCATTCTAGTTTGCCTATTATAATTGTTCTTCAGTTGAGCCTTCTTATCAAGATTTGGCTTATTTGTATGGCTCATTGATGGGTTCAAACTCTTAAGCATATTCAAAAATTGATCCACATTTTCATCCTCGGGCTTGTATGCTATAATATGCTTATCATCTATTTCCCCTAGGGTAAAATAATTTTGGATCATCTCTCCTTCTTGGCTTACTAGATGCTCTACTATTACTTTGAATGTTGACAACAATTTTAAAAGAATCCCTTAATATCCTAGGATCTTTATCTCTTAGAATATAAGCATCTTTCTATCAAAGGCATTGAAATATGTAGTGAGACACACATTCTAACCTAATCTCATAACTTGAAATAATTTACATATTCCCTTCTAAAATCTTATGCTAAAATCAAATCTTGATTCATTCTATTTTTTCTTAATATTATTAAACTTGTTCAACATGAAACTTGCATTTTGTTGTCACCATATTGTTCTTTGAAATTTTTTAGTAAATTATCCCAAGAACCAATACTATCATTAGGAAATATTCTGAGCCAATCCCTTGATCCTTAGTAAGTGAGAGCATAAAAAAATTCATGACTACATCCTCATGCTCTACTTCATAGTCATTTAGCATATCAATGAATTTTCTGAGATACTCCTCACTAGTTATAGCATTATTTCTTTAGATTTTAGTGACCTTATCCCTCAAGTCATTGGAAATTAGATGGGGAAAGCTAGGGATACCTAAAAAGATCATTTTTGTATATATTTCCATATAAGTAGGTCTCTTCTAGAAACCTAAGAAATTTGAGGTGCTTGGTTCAGCTCCTTGGGTCTGTGTAGGGATTTGAACTTTTTGGGTTATAGAAATTTAGATAGTAGTTGTGGAAGAGGAAGCTAGTATTAATTGGAAAAGAACTTTGGCTATTTATAATAGGTCCACAATTTGGAACCTAAGGTATGGCTTGGGTAGGCTGATTAGGACAAGATGTTAAACCAAGGGTATATTTGAGAAAATGTATCTTCCTCCTTGCCTCTATAACTTCAATCTCATTTTCAAATTTCTCTAGCTCTTTAGCCAGATCTTCCCTTTCTTTCTTTTCTCTTTCCAACTCTCAGTCAATTTTTGATATGATAGGGTTGTTGGAGGAAACTTTGGGCTCACTGATTTGTATCTATACAACCTTTTTTTTTCTTTATCAGGGTTCTTATGGTCAGATCTATGACATTTTATTCAATAGGTTTATAGGGCTAGATTTGGGAAATAGCATGTCCTTCATTCTCTCTTAGAAGACATTCTTGGTCTTGGATCTTTTACCTTATCTCTCTGGACATATCCAAATACATTTGAATGTAGAGTCAAAGATTTATCGTCCAACTTTATAGCTTCCATCCTTCTAAGAAAAGCTTCTCTCTCTATGTGTGCATTCATGGTAATTTCTCCTTTTTATTTTTCCAAATAAATGCATTTGAAATATTCTTCAATAACCTTATTTTTTAATATCTCAATTTCTAACAACAATTCATCAAGGTTTGCTAAAGTGGTCTCTGAATCTACTGTATCATCTAAATCTACAAGCTTCCTCTCAATGTATGAAATTTGTCTAGGATTTGGTCTAGTATTTAGAGTAGTTTTATATCCCCACCCTTGGTTTACTTCTTTTGAAACATTAGACCTAAAAGAGATGTCTCCTAAAAAAGAGACTTTTTTTCTTGATATATTCTATATTCAGGTAATAGGGTATTAAACATTTCACCTAAGAGTCTAGTATTATCAAATTCATAGTTTAGAGATGAAGATTCTATTTCCATTATTAATTGATATTGTGAATGTATAGAGACACTATCTATAGGATTCTATGTGTGGTTGGGATCTTTCTTCTTCTTTATATGGTTCTTCCTAGCCACATGAGGTACTTCTATGTAGAGAGGCACTTCTAGATTGGCCCCCATGTATGCCCTTGTAAGTTTCCTTCTGTCTTCCATTTGAAATAATCACTTAAAATGTATAACACTATTTAACAAACCTTTGACCAAACCACCACCACATGAAGGGAAAAAATAATATGGCTTGAAGATAGAAAAATATAACGGGAAAATATTTTTTTGTATCAATCTAGCACAAGGTCCCAACACAAAATGACTTCATATGATGTACTTGGAAACGTAAACTCTATCTTGCATACAAGGCAGTATTTACACACAAAACATGTCATGTACTTCCTGTTACATTGAGATTGTTTTGAATTCTCAAGGTTTGTCTATTAAAGTGAGCCAATATGAGCACAAGCAAGATAAAACTAGAAATATGACTACTAACATATAATTTATACTACAAACACCAAATTTTAAACAATGAATTTCTTTACTTATTCTCTAGAAAAGCCATCATTTTGGTGGTGTTTAAATCTATAGATTTAAATAATACTAGAATACAAATAGAGGAGATAAATATCGATTAGCTACTTCCCATTTGTGAAAAAAACCTAATTGAATCTAGACTAACTAATGAAGCAATGGTGTTGCTTCACTTTAGGCTCTGCTAACCAAGGTATGCTTACCTAGGATTTAAACACCTTTGCATAATTTTATACTACACATCCCTTAAAGAAGATTGTTTTTCCTAATCTTGTTGGAATTGAAATCAGCTATTGAATTATAGCAGCTAAGTACAAACCCAAAAGCTATTACAATAAGTGAATGACCAACATATAATTCTCTATCACAAGCTTCAGATAATGATTTGATTTAAAATTATTTGTGTTACTGCATGATTACTTCAATTTATACCCTAACTAATACCTAGTTCCTTATCAATTATTATACAGAGCTATATCAGTAAATTTTGATCTATTTAAGTGACTCACAACCAAATATGTCATTTGGATACCCTAAATCCCATTCTTATGATATCCCTTCCATATTCTTAGAAATCCTATCAAATCACATATGCACCTAGTTCCTTGAAATAAAAGCAATAATGAACCAATATACAACATATCCAAGTTGCATTAAATGAAATGAACTTTGTTCATTTAATCTCAAAATGACAAATATATGAGAATAGAGATAGAACTTAAGGACATAGATATTCAATAATTTCCCTTCTATATTAATCTTCTTGAGAATGATACATGTATTTGATAGAAGACTCAAAATATAACTTAGGATTTGACAAGTATTTCATTCATTCATTGACCATGTTCTTGAAATACAAACTTGAAACAACATAAAATGAACACAAGAAATTGGACCGAATACAAAATAGCATTATCACTAAAAGAAAATAGAATTCAAATCCTCACTTCACATCTTCAAAGTGATTTTATAGGAACCCAAATTGCAATAAGCTCTAGATGGGAGGACAAGTGTTCATAGTCCAATTACAGATTTTTTTATACATGTGACAAAATTGTTATAAACAAAATATAGGAGAGAGTCAAAATTTTGAGTAGGTATCAGTTCTAATTTTGAGGATCAACTCTTTAATTTATAATAGGAGTACACCCAAAATAGGTGAAGTGGAAAGATAAGGTATCTCTATCAAGTAGTTGTCCTCCCTCTTAATATTCTATTAACTCATGTGCCTGCTTAGTCACTATTCTAGATGGTAAGGCTTTAATTCTAGCTATGACCTCCCAGATGGAAATGTTAGTATCAATATCTGGCCAAGTGGCATCTTTGATTATATTTAGCTCATCAAGGAACTTGCTCCATTTTGTATCTATTATTTCCTTTACCTCTATAGTAACCTTTCCCATTTCTATTGCTATTTTGTAAAATAGATCAATCATGTCAAACAGTGATGTGACATCTATCTCATTATTGTAATAGCTACAAACCTTGCATGTGTCAAAATGCCATCAAAAGAGGAAGACTAGTCTTGTCATTCATTTACATTTCTACTTTCATTAACAATGCTATGCCCAAAATTTAGGCTCCATGTGGTAATTGTCTTGTATCTATCTTTCAACTTGTCTCTCTCTTAAGTAAGAAGGTCAATCTGTTCAAGAGCTTCTTCAAGATTCTTCTTCAACTATTCCATATTCATTGGGATCTTACTTAATCTTTTAATCCTCTTCAAGGTAACTGCAATCTAATAACAATTGTTAGAAATAGATAATATTGAGAGTGGGGGGTGAATCAGTATTCTACAAACTTTTGCCCACAACTGAATATTGTTAACTAATTTATAACTTGCATATGAAATTAAACCAACAATGCTGAATAGTAAATATAACCATATATATGGAGAACTCATAACATCATTATTTTATAACTAGGGAAGCCTTGGCCAAGGGAAAACCCTAGTGGGGATGATACCCACTAGATGATTAACTAAACAATAGAATCTGGTTAAGGATATTGACCCTGTTAGGAGTCTATGAACTACATATAGTGTCTGAATCCTTTTCAGAGGACTAGGCCTTTCTATAACCCTCAAGTTAATTAGGACTAGTAGATCAATTATAATGTAAGCAAGAAGAGTACCCTAACATGCAATTATACAATTTAGATCCTTCATAGTATAGATATACATACAATACTTGCTTGCTGATATAATTTGCACTTTTCTTGACCTTTATATCAGATTTCTCATCACATGAGCATTGCAAATGATTTGCATAATAGTTTTCATGTCACATATAATCATGCAACTTCCACAATATCTGTGCATCACATTTATTCGCTATGCAGTACACTTCCACACTATTTGCGCAACATAAGATCTTTACTTATACCTTGTGCATTCACAAATTGTTGTTCAGTCAGCTTCAATATCTTCACATGCTTGGCATAATATAAATTCATACAACTCTATTTTTTGCTATGCTCTATTGTGCACTGTTAACTACTAGCATAGGTATACTTAATGTAACTTGCATCATACTGACTGTACACACTTGTACACATCATCATGAAAAAGTTATGAACCTTCCTTAACTGTGTATAAGCTTAACTCTCTACTCATCATCTATATTGTTAAGATTTGTACACTATAGTCCTGCAAACTATCTAATGCTTAGACAATTTTATTTCTTTGAATGCATAAATAAAATGTTGAGTATATGTTGCCATAAATGACAACCATTGATACATCTAACTAACTATACTACCAACACTTTACACATTTATTATGTCTGGCCAAGAAGTTTCATCTTCTAGGTGTCAAAATTTCCTTCATCTAACTAGGGACTATCATTTCTAAAATGACTCGCTATTGATCTCCCAAATTTTCTAAGCTTTCTCTTCAAGGACCTAATGTTTTGATACCAATTGTTAGAATACATAGTCCACCAATATAACTGAGATGGTGGGGGTAGGTTGGTTTGAATAGTTATCACATTATTATCACAATTATCAACCTTCATCAAACTTAACCATGTGAACAATATAATCAAAAACCATAACAAGATACTCATGAATAATAACACAAGATATGTTAACTAGGGAAACCCTTGATAGGAGGGAAAACCCTGGTGGGTATTATATTGACAAGATGATGTACTAATATAAATATTCCTTGTTAGAGGATGAACCCTGTTAGGATTCTATAAGAAAATTCAATACTTATTAATCCTTGTTAGGAGACTTTGAATCCTATTAGGAGATTTTAACCCTGTTAGGAGTTGTAGAAAGTAGATGGACCCACTATCCAAACAGATTCAAGTGAAAGACCAATGAACCCACTCTCCAAATGATTTTGTATTATTCCTTCCACAATAATATAATTAAATTGTGCTTCCTTCCTCTTTCTTTGTCTTATCAACCAAACCTCTGTTCCTTCTGATCTTGTAACCAGATCAAAAATATCACATCCAATAATCCCTTGAATCACTTACTCACATTCGCCAAAAAATCTACTCTTTTTCACATGTCACATAGAACATACACTCAACACCTTTTATAAATAAGGAAAACATCTTTTCTTTATAATGTATCTTCAAAATAATTCCTTGAGTCAGACTTGAGGCTTTCCCAATTAATTATAATAATCTAATTAATTAATTTGTAATTACAATAGCACTATGAGCTCACAGTCTATACAACTTCTTACACATGTGACTTTAGGACCTGTGCACTTGCTAATGTTACCATCAGAGTGTCCTCTATCACTTGCTAATTGTGAATCACCAAAATATATATCTACTAGACGATATAATAGGATCATTAGAAACTTCTTTCCATGTACTCTATCTTTATATTGCTCTATGTAAATCACTTATAGCTTCCTATTGCCCCTAATTTTTGAATTTCCATGGTTAATCACTTATTTTCATCTTTGCTTTCCAAAATTTTCCTTTTGAGTTATGCATAATTCCATCTCCCAAGATATTGTTCTATCTTAGCCATAAAAGTCAAACCTCATTATAAATTCCTTTTGAAAGTTCTTTTGAACCACTTTGAAACTCTATGAACCTTGGTTCAAAGTAGTTCAAAGGTATTCAACCAATGTTTTTTTTGCCTAGCTTTTGATCTTGTAGGTGGGACCTATCAAGTGTGTCACTGGCTTTCTTTTGAACGACTTTGAACCTCATTGAAGCTTAGTTCAAATTAGTTTGAAGTAGTTCTGACACTAAGAATTGATACTCAAGAATGTTATTGGCGTTTGACAAGACAACTATCTCTAAGATGTGAGAAATGACATCATAATGATTATGTAATCATCTTCTCTGAGTCATTATCACTAGGTATGAGTGATGAGTTGGCAATGTAAGTGGAAAAGGGTAAATCTTTCAATTGGAAGCTAAATCATGTTGTCAAGAGAATAATAATGATTGTGAGGACACTTTCCTCAAGCAAGTATTTAATGAAGAAGTAGTGTAACTCCTTGAAGCTTACATACTAGTCTTCAATAATATTGACATAAAAACCTCATCATTCACTAGTAATTTCTCCAGTATGATAGCCTCATTTCAAAACCAAGTCTAAAACTCATTTTTTTTATTCTACTTTGTGGTAAATCAAGAACTAAGTAGCTAGAAAAGAAGGGAAGTGTTCTAATTTTTTTAGTAGATTATAGGTGTGAGTTGAAAAATCTCTCTTTTATTCTTATGTATTATGGAGCACCACTCCTGTGAGCATCACCTAGATCTAATGAGTGCTAACTATTCCATTTATTCTCATGAGAGATGGATTCATGATGAATCACTACTCATGAAACATGGGTCAATGAGTTTTACTCAAAATCACACAATTAAATCATGATAGCAATATCACAATTTGACTTGCTACAGAAACTATCTTCTACTTATCAATTAATGAAGTTAAGAGGCTTTCTAATGATTGGTTCATAAGTCACAAAACTTGGTGAAGGTTTTTCAAATGGTGTTGCAAGCTTTGGTTTTAACCATGGATGAAACTTCATAGTTAAGCACGCTCAGGCTGGAGTAGTACTAGGATGGGTGTCCTCCTAGGAAATCCCAATGCTTCACCCCTATGACCATCACCTAAATCCAATGAGTGCTAAGTTTTCCATTTATTCTCATGAGAGATGTATTCATGTCAAATCACTACTCATGAAACATGGGTCAATGAGTTTGACTCCAAATCACATAGTTAAATCCTAATAGCATTATCACAATTTGACTTGCCATGAAACTGTCTCCTACTTATCAATTGATGAGATTAAGAGGCTTTCTAATGAATGGTTCATAAGGTACAACACTTGGTGAAGGTTTTTTGAATGGGGTTGAAAGCTTTGGGTTTAACCATAAAGGAAACTTCGTAGTTAAGTGTGCTCAGGCTGGAGTAGTATTGGGATGGGTGACTTCACGGGAAGTCCCAGTGCTTCACCCCTATGAAAATCACCTAGATCCAATTAGTACTAAGTGTTCCATTTATTCTCATGAGATATTTATTCATTTTGAATCACTACTCATGAAACATGGCTCAATGAGTTTGACTCAAAATCACAGAGTTAAATCCTGATAACAATATCACAATTTGACTTAATGTGGAAACTATCTCCTACTTATCAATTGATGAGCATAAGAGGCTTTCTAATGAATGGTTCATAAGGCACAATATTTTTTGATTTTTTTCAAATGGTTTTGTAATCTTTTGGTTTAACCATGTAAGAAACTCCATAGTTAAGCACCCTTAGGCTAGAGTAGCACTAGGATTGGTGACCTCCTAAGAAGTCCTGGTGATTCACCCCTATGAGCATCACCTAGGTCCAATGAGTATTAAGTGTTCCATTTATTCTCATGAGAGAAGGATTCATGTTGAATCACTACTCATGAAACATGGGTCAATGAGTTTGACTCAAAATCACACAGTTAAATCCTAATAGCAATATCACAATTTGACTTTTTGTGGAAACTATCTCCTACTTATCAATCCAAATAATGTTTAGACCAAGCAAGGTGATGACCGTGATAAATAACATAGCTATACAACAACATACTTGGACTATGGTAATTACATTGGTTGCATATCTTAGATACAACCTTTTGAAAATGTGATAAAAATCAAAGGTCCAAATAACCAATGTGCAGTTACCACAAGAAGGACTTGAATAAGGCCATTTGTGCCTACCCCATTAGGACCATAGTACAATATCCTAGAATACCTTTGGAACATGTCAACCCAAATCTCTATCTTATATATTATGTGCACTAGTCCACTCTACAAGGAAAACCTTAATAGTTCGCTTAATTACTCTTGTGTCCCTACTAATACCAATGCCACAGAATTTTAGAACTTGGTAGGCCATCTCTCTGCATCATGCACATTTTCCTTCAAAACCTTTAACATCCTAGCTATTGAGCCAGATTATATCCTTCCACTCAGCATAGTCATCATGGTTTCTAAACTTTTTGTCAAAATGGGCATGATAGATAATGAATCGGTCTTAAATTTGTATACTTTAAAGTTCATGAAACAAGTAGGATACACTAAGGTAGATATCATAAATAAAGTCATCACTGTCAAAAGCCTATGAGAACTTGGAGTAAACCACTGAAGGAACCATCTTTCTACCAATCAAAGTTGGCCCCGCTACTCAAGAAACTATCTATCATGTAGTTGATCTTAACGTACCTTTGAACATGCTCCTCGAGTGTCTATGGATTCATGCTATAAATTTAATCCCCTCCACATATCATCTGTGCATCATACTTCCACATCATGGGTGTACTAAGATTAACATCCATACTGATCCCAAAACCTCTTTCTAATTTCAATGTGGTAGAAGCATCCTATGATGACCATTACCATAGAATCAAGATTGGCAATACAATGGCTAGCTCCTACAATACTTAATTCAAATACCATCTTAGCCTCCATACTCTCCATCGTTAAGATCAACTACCAAGGTTGTAATGAATAAAATCTCTTAGATGCCTTTGTTGTTAGATTTCTACCTCTTGACCTAGATAATTAGGGGAGCCTAACCTATCAAGAGCCAAAGCTAGATAGAACTCCCCAACTCAAACAACTTGGGCCCACCAAATTTGTTACCAATGGGATCCTCAATGAAGAGGAATTAACCCTTGATCTTAGTATATAGTTATACAAGGACCCACCTCCAAAGTGTAAAGAGCTCATTGACTATTTTAGACAAACCATTCTACTACACAGTGGGATTATCAAGGAGGTGGCCTAGGACATTAAGAATTAGGCATCAGACAACCAATAGAGGCATACAAAGAGGAAAAGAAGAAAGGACTAGGCTATGGACTCCCTATAACTGGGGGCACTACTAAAAATGGTCATGCCTTTTTAAACATCCAAAGACATCCCTAAGGAAATTGAGAATAAATCCTATGATAATATTTTCCTTGACAAAATTATCTTAGGAACCTTTGTTCTCTATGAACTATCCATCAACCTCATAGATGTCCCCCTCACTCATCCCAAACTCATTTATTGGGGCCAACCAAGTGTTATCCATGTCAATAAGTTTTCTATAGAGCATGTGCTCTTCAAATTCTTCAAAGTTTAAAACCACACATAAAACCACCACTACAATAAACTTATGTCTACAAATTAGACCCAAAGAGTTACTTTAGGAAGGATGAAATTTCTACTCAAAAAAATGATTAAAAGAAGGAAAATAAAAATCAAACAAGAAAAGAAAAGCTATCCTCTAGTAAAAACTCTTCTAGAGCACCATCAGATCATTCAAAAAATGAAATAAAGATAAAGGAAATATACAACAGTGAAAACCTCTTTAAGGAACCTAAAGATGTATATTTCTTCATTCCCCAATAAGATCATAGGCTTGTAGTTTTATCAATCCTGACTGGGGACACCAAACCTGTCAACATCAATCTAATAGAGACATCAAGGTTTACATACAATGCAACATCCTTACAACTAGAACAAGAAGATCTTCTCATTGAGGTACTTTGAGAAAACATTGGTCAAGTTGCATGGTCTTATCAAGAAATTCTAAGACTAGATCCTAAATTAGTAGTACACCATTTGGTAGTAGATATAAAGGTGTAACTAGTCAAGAACAAACTCCAAAAAATGCAGCCCAAAGTTTCTCTACTGGTCAAAGTGGATTTAGAAAAGATGCTAGATGAGAAGATTATCTGCCCAATTGATTATTCCAATTTGATATTTAACATGGTCTTAGTCACCAAGCCCACTAGTGATATCAGAATCTACACTAATTTTAGGGACCTCAATAAGGCTTGTCTCAAAGATGATTTCCCTTTACCAAATATAGACATGATTGTTGACCTCACAAAAAGCCACAAACTATTGTTGCTTGTGGATGGTTTTTCTAGGTATAATTAGATACAAATAGTAGAAGAAGATCAACATAAGAAATCATTCTATTGGAATTACAATAGGAAAGGTTAACTTCTAAGGGGTGTGAATCAATAGTTTAAACTTTGACCCATAGAGACATTCACCACACGTCCATCTCATACATTCAATAAGTAAACTAAAATACCATGTAAAACATGTACATTTAAATCATGTAAACAAGTAAACATTCACACATATATGATTACCCAAAAAACCTCTAATGAGAAGGTAAAACTAGGGTGGAGATGACATCCACAAATCTTCACTACTGCAGTGATCTACATGATCTACCCTGTGAAAGGTTTTCCCTATTAAAGTCTTACAAGTACTATTAGGTCTTACCCTATTAAAGGATTTCAACACTAAGTTAGAATTGTGCCTTGTTAAATGACTTTAACTCACAATTAAGTATGGACCTTGTTAGAGGATTTCAATATAGCCTTTTAGGACTATCCTATTAAGAGATTTAACCAATTCAGCTATTAGAATGACTTAGCATTGATTCTGCAATTAGCACTCTATTTCTTGATGATAGATCACCTTCAAATTGATATATTCCTAATCCTTCTTGATCAGATGTATCTTTGTTGTATGCTATTCCCTTCCTCTATTCTCCTTTAACTTATTTTCAAATGCAATTTCATTTCACAATTCCTTAGCCACCGCAAATGCTTTTCTTGCACATGCAAACTTCTCTCTTCACTCCTTCCACACTCATGAAGTTTAGGGTTTGTTCTCCTTATGAAGATCTAGGTGACTTACGGTTAAGTATGAATCAATGGTTGTGATTCATCCATTTTGCTACTTAAACCTTCCCTTTATCTAATTGGATGCATGTAATTTATAAGGATTCCAACTTAAGATTCATCCTTATCTCCAAAATATTGTAATTCAATCTTTAAGTTGGCTAAAAAATGGTTTACATAGTAGTTTGTGCCATTATAAACAACTATGACAAAACTATGTTACTCAACGTTTGAAGTCTATGATGCTTAGCATATATTGATTTCTATATAAGGACTCGACATCTAAATGAATCAGCATGTACTACTTGCTTGGCTCTTGTATCAATTAGCATACATTGTCTACTTAGCACTTGAGTGACTTGGCACTCACTGTGGACTCAGTACTCACTATGGACTCAACATGCTCTATCTTATACATGTTGTGCTTTGCATGTACTACTTGTTTGGCATAACTAAGTAAATGAATTGAGTGTATAGATACTCACTTGTCAAAACCAATCTGAGATCAACAATCTCACCCTTTGACATGAGTGTCAAAAACATTTGGTCATGCATTAATATCCTTATTCTTACGAGCATAACATATCCCTTATTTAGCTATTGTACAAAATTTTAAAATATCAAAATTTTGTAACAACTTATACGTCAAAATTTGATAACTCCATCTGAGTTGATTGATCTATTCTAAATTTAAAATTATGCACTCCTACTGAGTAGATATGCTTCAACTAATACTCTTTCATTCCATGCTATTTTTGTTGTTCTTTTCTTTCTCCCCCATGCTCTTACTCTATTTTAGCTTAACTTTCTCCCTCTTTTTGGTTACTTTCTCCTCCTTTGGTTAGCTTCTTTTATTTCTCTTTCTCCCCCTTTTCTTATTCTCCTCATTTTTTACATTGATGTCAATGGGCTATACACTAATAGTGCATTTTTCAAAAAAAAATTTATGGACCTCTTGTATAATCTTAAGAGTTGCATCCCAATTTTCACAAGCTACATCCAAGGATTTAATTTGGGTAGCTAGCTCAATAGCAAGGTGGACTAGTCCATCTAATGTAGAAATATTGGGGTCTTTCTTCATAAGAGTTTTTGCATAGCCTAACTCCTTGTGCAAAATCTCCATGTGTGGAGTCATGTGGTTTGGATGCCGATTAGTTTAGCCCTTATGTTGACTTCTTCTATAGATAATGCTACTAACTGAATCTGGGTTTGCAATAAATTTCTGAAATGTTTTTCAATTTTAGTTAGAGTCATGGACATTTTAGCTCTCGATGACTACATGTTACTCTCCAAGCTCAAGATGTGATTCCTTATTTCTTGAGTGAAGAGTGTGGGGTTGCACAATTTGGTGTATAGTGAGAAAATATTCTCAAGTACCTTCTTCACACTTTCTACCTTAGTTGTCAATGCAACATGTGTAAGTTTCATGTCACCTAATATTTTCTAATTCACTTTACATTGAAATCTCTTTTCACACCATTCTAGGTCTGCATCACTTAGATTTTCCTCTATACTTTTCAATTGTTCAATTAGTAGCTTTGTTTCATCTAGAGTAGGTAGACTAAATGCATCTAGGAAGATGTCTTTAATATCAAGAAAAGCTTACTTCTACCTATGCTCCCTTTTGAGTAGTTTTTGATGTTTCTTTCTGGCCAAGGCTTCTTGTAGTATACCCATCTTCTCTATTTTCATTGTGTCATAATCATATTTTGGTAAAACAATCTCTTCATCTAGGCTTACATTTTCATATATTACTACCTCTTTTGACTTTGATTAACTTGGCTAAGTACAAAAAATTAAAAAGGTGTTGTATCTATGCTCAACTTCTAAAGAGTATGAATGGAAGGAGTGTCTAATTATGGTAAAGTTACCAAGGTTTGGATTTCTATTTGCTCCTTTAGCTTGGGTGTCAACTTAGTCTATTTAGGCTTGTCCTTTTCTGTCACAATGCTTTGAATTACACCTTGAACTTGTGGTGGAGATGCAAATAAGTCTATCTAACCTATTTGACTCTATATATTAGTAGTGGCTTGAGTTTCCACTTTATCTACTTCAACTATATCAACCTTTCTTAGTGTAATTTATGGTATTTTTTCTAAAGGTTGTACATTAGTTAATTAAGGGATGATGGTAGATGGTTCTTGTATATAAACCTCTTCCCTTGTAGTGTTAGTCATTGATTTCTATATTTCATCTACACTCACTAGTATAAGTTTGTCACACAATTTTGTCTATAGTGTAGTTTGATCAAGTATCTTTTTCAAATCTTCCTTTGTTAGGGGGTTGATGTTCTAACCAGTGAGATTAGAAACATCCTTTACTATTACTACTTTAGTATTTACAATTGTTTTTTGCTAAGGGATAACATTTGGCAATTGTGTGTCTTGTAAACTTTGTTCTTGTTACTACTCTACCTTAGTTGTTTCCTAGTCATCTACATGCATTTCAATACCTCTCCAAATTGTGCCTTCATTGTTGTCATCTTTTTCATCATCTTTAACCTCAATAGGCTCATGTGCACCTACTTTTACTATAGCTAATCCATATGTGACTTTACATATCTATGTGGATTTCTTTGCAACATCTTCAATATTGTTCTGTAATATGTTGAAGGCTCTATATTTGGGTACAAAAATGATAGCATATTTTTTCATGGATTTAGCAATTTGTGTCTTACTAAGTTTAGGCATAACTTCAGCAAGGGATGTCTCCTTGATTTGTCTTTCTAGGTTCACATAATAATGCCATTTTTTCTCAACTCTTTCATATAAACTTTTAGGCATAGAGTTAACAATCTCTAGTGGAGCTTTGTTAAAATTTGTCATCATGGTATATGTTTCCTCCTCCACTTGGTTCTTTTCAAATTTTCCAAGATTATCAAAATCAAGGTGAGAAAATCCTAACAAATCTACATTATTCTTAATATTCTCACAAAGGTTGTCTAAATTTGAAGATGGATTGTGACTCACCACTTGGAATTGGCTATTGTCATCAGATTTTGTTCTTTCTTCAATAGATTTAGCTTAAGCAATGTACTTTCTTCATGGTCTTTTCAATGCTCCTCCTCCCTAATCTATAGGTTTGGCTTTCTCTTTACCCTTGAATGCAGTGACACATACACTAGCCCTTGTGGTAGGTGTGGTAGGTTTGAGTTGGCTTGGTTTAGCAGTTTTCTTAGACCTTGTCACTAGTTGAGCCTTAGCCTGTCTCTTCTTCTTATCAGTAGGAGTAGGTTCTTCCTTGTCTTCTTCTTCCTCGACACCTTCTAAAATTTTTGCTTCTTCCTCTCATTGATCTTCTACCATTCCTTATGTTAATGCAAGTGGTTCATGGATCTAGGTGTCTTCTTCCTCTTTCTCCTCTTCCTATTTGGCACCTTCCCCAAATTTAGCTTTCAACTTCTTCACCAACATCTCCTTCTTGATGATAGATGTAGTTTTAATTCCATGGTAATCTTAGATTTAGCCATCACATAATTACAAAATGTTTTGGAATCTTTATCTATATCTTCTGCAAGTAATGTTGTTATTGTTGTAGAGGCCTCATCTACATTTATTTCATAGCTTAGTGGCCTTAGCCATCTAACCCTTGGAGTTGCTATTTCAACAAAAGTATAATCAACATCAATTGGGAAACAAACATCATCATAATGCTTTTCCACTAATGATACTAGAATCCTCAATCTTTTCTTCATAGATTTCTTGAAGTCCTCAAAGTAACTGGTCATTACTAACTCAAAATTTTCACCTAGACGTTCAATGAATTCTTCTAATTATATTGCCACTAACCTATTCGTTTTCCATGCCATAGTGCCAAACATAGTAAATATGTTTTGAACATAGAAGAAGATACATACCAATATAGATCCAAATTTGCATTGAGCACTCTTTTTCTTCCTTATTTCTCCTAGGTTTTCAATCAATTGTTGTAGTTGTAACTTGACAAGGTAATATTTATGATCCTTCTTAACAATCTTGTAATAAACATCTACTACAATATAGGGTACACTATTCAATCTTCTTGATTGATAAAACATATGTGCAATTGCCCCTACTATAAAATCTATCAATGGATCTGTGATGGTATCAATTGTCATTCCCCTCTTATTCCATATAGCTCCTATATTCTTCTCAATAACCTCTTTGGATCAACTCCTCATAGCCTTAGGCTGATCTAGGGTTGGATACCCTATTACCCTATGGATTAAACTTTTTGTGATTTTGATAGGCCCATTGTGTAACCATAGTGAACTATCATGAATCCTACTCAATACAATCCTAATCCACTCGGTTTTAAAAACATTTGGGAAATCTAGGGCATGAGTTAACCTCTTCTTCTCTACAATTTCAAATTATTTCCTTAATACACCATTTTCACATAGTATATCATATGCTTGTCTAATGTCCATGTCTCCAATACTCCCAATATTATAGTTGTAACATCTTATGACATCTTGAACCATTAAAATTTTTGGTGGTATAATGGATAATGCACCAGAGGGGTCTTTTTTATATACAATATTCGGTATGGCCTTAAAATTTGGTTGTTTGACCTTATTGCTAACCAATTGAAATTTCAAAACTTCTTTACACTCTACTTCTTTTTCCCTTGAAGAACTAGATGCTAATATATGAAACTAGGGTTTATGAAAATAGAAACCATGTAGCTCAACATATGATAAATACCTTGCAAGATCTAATAAAATGGTGTTGAATAGCTGTTCACGTCTTCTACAATCACTTCAAATGATTTTCTTGATCACCTCTAGTTCATCTTTCTCTTTCTTGATTTTGAAATGATGTAAAATGATTTGAAATAAATCAAATACCCTTTTGAAATCCTATAATTAATGTTGAGTGCTTACATAGTTGTAAGCTTGGCATCAACCAATTTCCAGCTCACTTGGCCTCCTCTAATCTTTCACTTAGCAATCATAGGAAACTTTTCATGGTCAACAATAACATGAAAATTTTTTTAAAAATCTTTCATTCCTGATAACATCGTGCATCTTTATTCATGCTTATGTATACTTTTTAGTACTAAATCCTTTGGAACTAATGTATGATATAACTTTTGAGTATCAGTCCCACATACCTCTTGATTACTTAGTTTGATGAGATGTAATTACCTGACCCATTGGATGAAGTGATCCCTTCTCCACTTGATGTGTTGTAATTCTCTTTTTTCTTCCATGTCTTGGTCATTTCATTTCTAACATTTTCAACATCTTCCTTGCCTTTTCCTTTATTGAACTCACAACTTCATGCCTTTGACCTTGTTAGACAATATCGATTGATGTGACCAATATTCAAACAGCTCAAACATGTGGTTTGACTCAACCACCTTTTGTAGTCACTTCTAGAGTGTGTTCTAATACAATTCTCAAGAACATATTCATAATCTTGATAATAATGATAGCTATATCTTGTATTATAATCCCAATTATAAGAGTTTTCATTGTTGTTTACCTTTCTTTTCCTATTTGATGACCACATGGGTTTAAATCTACACTCAAAAGCTCTATGTTCATAATTCTAATAGTTATAACAATATCCTTCAAATCTTTGAGTGTGCATGGTCTTAGTTCTACATTCATGTAAATGATGAACTTGTTTGTTGCACTTATGGTAGTGAACCATGCTCTTATGCTTGACATTTTGAGTTATAATCTTGCTCCTACACACATTAGTAGTATGTCCTTTCTTACCACAATTATGGAAAGTAGGTTTGGAATTATTACCTTTTTTGTTCCTTTCTTTAGCACTTTTGGATGATTCTTCTTCTTAAATAATTGTATATCCCAGTCTAGATGTATCATTATTGGATCTAGGGGATCTCATTTATTGAAACTTTCAGCAAATTCCTTTTCCATTTTTAGGTCATTTTTCAATTGCTCATTATACGAATTCAATGTTTTTATCTTAATGTCCTTGACATTCAATTCATAGTTGGCATTCATCATTTGACTTATAGTGTCAAATTACATGTTAGAAATCCTCACTAGCTCTGATGATTTCTCTTCCAGTCTGTTCGTCAAAAATCTTTTGTCTTCTTCAATCATGGTTTTGTCTTTCATAGCTTTCTTTTTCTATTTAGTTACCCCACATAGTAGTATGGCTTGTGATTCTTGCTCTAAGTTGAGATTTCTAATTTCTTCATCTTGGGCTCTATTCTTTTCCATTAGATCTATAACCTCTACATCAAATTCATTGGAGTCTCCATTAGTAAATAGTTTAGTAGTGTCCATCTCTTTGTATTGTGTGTCATTTTCCTCAATATCAATTTCCTTCCTTCTCTTTAAAGGTTATGTTGACATATTAGTCAAGTTTTTTATTAGTGACAACACTTATTTAGATTTTGTATGGCTACCAAATCTCCTAGACTAATTCTAGTTTCCACTGAGTATTAGAGTGGTTACCAAGGGAATTTAGTTAGTGTGAAGTGCAACAATTCAAATCAAGCATAATTAGGCAATGTGAAGTCTAGCATTTCAACCCAAGCAGTTCAATAATTACCAAGCTTTGCAGTTTCTACTGAGTTTATAGTTCATGGAATATAAAGCTAGTGTTAACTAAGTTGTATGATGATTAGTGTTTACTAAGTGATTTAGTTTATGATAAGTGACACAATATTTACCAAGTCACCAATGCAGACCAAGTTTGAGACTACAATATGCAAAGAGAAACCAAAATTTTAGGGCAAGTGTCACAAATGCAAGAAACAGGGTCACAAGGCAACAAATTGTAGAACTAAGTCATTCAATCTAGTAGAGCAAATTATGAAAGCAATATTTGGTTGAGACTACAACACTTGGTGTAGATGTCATTATTGTGGAAAATACAAATACATTGGCATGAATTGTGTTAAACATCACACAAGGAAAAGAGATACCACTATAAAATGTTTTACTTGTATCAAACTTGGTCATCTAGCTAAGAATAACATGAATATAGGTAGAGTTGAAGATGAAAAGAAAGCTAAAGAAGATAACATTTGTAAGAAAATGAGGTAGCAGTGGATTCCTAAATCTACCAAGGATGCTAGTTCAAGTAATGATGGTCATGCCACTCAAGAAGTGGGTGACTCCACCATTTTAAACTAGGTTTCCAAATGAGAACTAGAACTATGTTATCAATATCACATCCAAACAATTCCAATTGAAAGCTGACAAAGATCCAAATCAGTATTCAAGATACAAAGGGATCACTAAGAAAGACCAGTATTAGTTATAACCAAGCTACCTTCTTTACTAAGTAAGGTCATGTCATAGACTCTACCAAGAAAGGTCAAGTAATAACTCACACATGGTTACTGAGTCATGAAGCTTTCACTGAGTAATCAATTGAATAGTGGATGATATGTTGTCATGCATACTGTTAAGCATAATTTCAACTAGGATATCAACCTAGCTACCTTTTTACTAAGCATTAATGGCAAATTTTTAACAAAAAGCATGAAATTGAATTCATTTTTCACTATAAAATCTAGGTGCTATTGCGAAGAAGAAAATTTTAGTGCGATCAAGTGACTTCAAGAAAATTTGCAGCAAGGTTTTCAAGGTTTTGATAATTTATCGAGTAATCATGGCATCCAACAGCAACAGTAGCAAAGCAAAGAAAGGGTCTGAGATGTTGGTCCGAGGAGTCAAGTGGAAAGCACCAGACTTCAAACTTATGCCTATGATCATAGAAACCCTTAACCCAAGCAGAGCTCAATTGCAAATTCCTTCATAGGTACTCCTCATTAATGACATTTGAACTCATTTCAAGTGTTCTATTCAGGAAATTGGACCCTAGAAATGGATGATGCCCTAGGTGAATTATGTGTTAATGGAGTTGTCAAACTTAAGCATAAACATTTGGAAGACAAAGGTTTGACCCACATTCCTCACATGCCCCAAGGTTTTCAAATCAAATGGATTAGATACATTCTAAGCTAGGTGCATAATGGTCAGCTATGGCTTGAGAAAATAGTTTTGATCACCAAGAAAATGATTCATTACATTATTGGCCTCTCCATGATTAGTAAAGCCAAAACCACCAAAACCCCAGGTTAGGCTAAGCTAGAAAAGAAAACCCTAGCCAAGTGGAATGGTAGAGGCATGAAAATTAATAGCATAATTGATGTAGACCTGAAATTTGAGATACATGTGATAGCTCACAAGATATATAGTTCAAGCCACATCAATAGTGTATCATGTGAAGCTATGGACTTAGCCTAGAAAGCTGTGAAGAATAATTTGTCTTATGACTTGGAAAATCTATTATGGAAAAAATTCAATAAGAACATGGAGATTATTTGAACTTCCAAGAACAATCCCTGCAAATTTGGCTCTTTCTTGACTTCTTTCTTTTTCTATGTTCAGAAGTTCTTCCCATCCAAAGGAACAGTAGTATGCAGGAAAGATGTGCCCATACTATACCAAACTAATGAGTACATTGTAGAAATGGGAGAGATTTTTGTTAGTATTATGTATAATTACTTTGAACCTTTCAAGGAGAAAATGAATTAAAAATTTAGAATACCTCAGAAGCTGGTAGAAGATTACAAAGATGATATATGTTTCATGGTAGACTATGACAAAGTCTACATTCAGGTAGTAAAACCCAAAATTGTATGGGTAAAACCTCTTCCCTATGAGGTGGATATAGATGAAGAAAAGGACATAATTGAAGCTCTGATTAATGAACCTATTGATCCAAAGGCATCACACTTTGGAACATATGATGAGGCAAAGGCAAGGATAGAGCTAGAGATAAAGCTCCCACAAGTGGTTAACAAAGGTAAGAGGAGGATAGCAAAACTAAAATCAAGCACACCTCTTATGTTAATAAATGGAAAAGGAAAAGATATAGATTAAGAGGTAGAGGATGAGTCTACAAAGGAAGAAGAACCCTTGAATAAGAAAGGAAAGGTTATTATCACCAAGCCACCTAAGCCATCCACCACATTTTTTACAAGGAGGTCTAGGAAGAAAGGTAGTGATATTGTCTCTAGAAAACCTCCTCCCACCTTCCAAGAAAAATTGAAATAGTTGGAAGAAGGTGTAAGCATAACCAAATTCAAATCCTTGAAGTATGAAACTAGGTCAGAGGCAGAAAAGAAATAGGTTGAAGAACTGTTGTTAACCAAAATGGGAAAATGGAAGTATTCGCTAGATCGGATAGCCTCTCAAATCTCTAATGAATTATTAGAGAAAAGTAAGCCAAGATGGGACCTTGCAATGCAAAAAGGAAAAGATATTTATGCACAAAACTTGAGGCAATTGTTGTCTAGCATGATAGATGTTGAGGTAAAAGAGTCCTTAAAGAAAAATGAAGATAAGATGACTCTTAAGTTTTAATACTTGTTTAATTTTCATCAAGGATAAAGAGCATGTGGTTAAGAATGCCACATGCATGTGGAAGAATTTTTATCATTTTCATAAACAAAGTGAATTACCATTAGAAGTTAAGGATGATGATAGTGATGATGAGGAAGAAGAAACTAACATTGAGCCCACATATTTTGACAATGAGGAAGTTGAAGAAGATAAAGAGGAAGGGGCTATTGAGGAAGAAAAAGAAGATGATGAGGAGACTGACCCTATGAAGATAGCAGCCATAGTCATTGCCTCACTTCATCACTCTCCAATAAAACTAGCAACCATATCAAGCTTGAAGATAGCTTCAACAAGTTTGATTGTGGAAACTATAGGTACTTCAAATGTCCAATCACTCTTCACCCCCACACAACTTAGCACATCATTGACAAAAGTGACTACCACTTCATCTACCAAGTTACAGCCTCCCTCTTCTTCAACTCCCAAGTTGCAGTCATTAGCAATGAGAATAGTGGCTTCTACAATTTTGAGCTCTTCAGCAGTAAGTACTTCAATTTTGGATTCTATAGTTTTGTCTACTTTAGTTTTGGATGTAGCAAGAATTCATATTAGTTTTCCATCAACTAGTACTAAATCAATTTTCATAGCATGTCCTAGTATATCTACAATTGTTTCCATCTTAAATTCAAAGGCATTAAGTACAAGGATAGTTGAACCCAAGGTTCAATCAAGTAGAAGAATTTTGACTAGAGGAAAGGAGATAGAAGAGGATATAGACTAAGATGATAAACTAGAAATTCCCAAATAGGACTTTGATAATCTCACTATGGATGAAATGCATATAGCTGGTCAACTCCTCCAAAAGAAGGCAAAGCAGAAGAGATTGAGAGAGGAGAGAGATAGAGAATATAAAATTATAGATGATGCCAAGAACATTTTGTGTGAGGCAATAGGTATTGAGATAGATTCTTCTCAACCTATTTAGTTGCAATTAGAAGAGGCAGTCCAAAAGTTTAATGAGGACTCTAGTGGTAAAGATAAGTTAATTGAGAAAGTAGAAAATAAATTTGATAATAAAGTGCTTGAGCACATTGCTTAGCAAATTGCCATTCAACAAGTTGAGCTTTCCTCAGTTTTGGCCAATCTTGAAACTTCTTGCACTAATGTGACATCACTTTTTGTGAAGCTATGTGATGTTACTAAGTTCACAAAGGAAATAAAGAGAAAACTAAAAAAGATTGACGAGGATCTGAAAGCCAGTGTATAGCAATTGCAACTTGACTCTAGTTTGAGATTTGTACATCATATGAAGATCAGATTTCTATCAGACATGTAGACAAAGTTATTGAGAAAAGAAGAAAGGATCTAGTCTACATTGATAGATATTTGAAATATGATCCTTCCTATCATGGATACAATGAAGAAACACATTATTTACTCAAAAACCTTGATCCATGACAATAACTTCTCTATTGCAAATCACATGATAGAACTTTCTGTAGAAGTTCAAATTTCTCTCCATACATGCAAGATTTTGCAAGAGAATTTAGATCAAACTCTAGCACTTATTCTTAAGGTACATTCTAATTTTCTATCTCATATTGGTGTCTCCATGTAAATAAGTTCTAAATAAATCTTTGGCATTATTTTCAAAAAGGGGGAGAGACTATGTATAGTGAGACATTATGTATATTGTATGGGGGAGAATCATGCAAAAGGAGAAAATGTATATAGCAAAGGAGAATTTTGTTGATATGTTGTATAGTATACTATATATACTTGCAAACAAAAATTTATAAAAATCTCAAAATAGTATATTCTACCAAGCTAGTATCACATGGTGATGTATATATGTTTTGGCCAATAAAGGTTTTTGTCACTAATGCCAAAGGGGGAGATTGTTGACATATCAATCAAGTTTTTTATTAGTGAAAACACTTATTCAAATTTTGTATGGCTATAGCATCTCTTGGACTAATTCCAATTTCTATGAAATGTTCCAGTGGTTACTGGCTTTGTAGTTTCTACTGAGTTTATAGCTCATAGAATATAAAGCTATTGTTAACCAGTTTTTATGATGATTAGTGTTTACCGAGTCATTCAATTTATGACAAGTGACACAGTATTTATGGAGGCACTAGTGTAGACCAAGTTCGAGACTAATTTGAGGTGATTAGTATGGACCAAGCTTCTACTTCTACTAAAACCATGATGATGTTGAGTAATGATAGTGGATGTTGTGTATCAAAACTTCACCAAGTCAGTCTTCAGAACCTGAGTTTCTTCATATGGGCTAACTTTGCAATATTGGTGTTAACTTGTATATTGGTTGACTTTGTTACTATGTAAATTGGATTGTTATATATGTAATGTATTGTAAGCCTTAACAGGCCAACTTTATGTTGCAGTATTGAAGTTTTGTGGGTATCATCCCCACCCTAGCTTTACTTTCTATTTAGAAGGTTTTTTGGGTCACCAAATTATTGTGTTCAAGTGATATGAATGTTCTATGTTTTCAGTTTCTCATGCATAAAATTAGATCAATAAATTATAATTGTTATATTGCTATAAAGTGCTAAATTTGATAAAGTTTTAGAGGTTACTAATTCCCCCCTCCCCTCTTAGTAACCTAGCATAGTCTTGAAATTTCCAATATTCTTAACTTCTTCTCTTGCTTCATTCACTTGATATAGAATGAGTTGTATTTCAATCCCCTAATTATCAATGATGTTTCCCAACTTGTATACTTCCATTTCCAAGATCTTTCCTTAAAGGTACAAAGCATCTCTTTTAGAGACAAAGCCCTAATACCAATTGTTGGAATTACAATAGGAAAGGTACACTTCTAAGGGGGGGTGAATCAGTAGTTTAAACTTTGACCCATAAAAAAATTAACCACATATCCATCTCATATGTTCAATAAGTAAATTGACATACTATGCAAAACATGCACAGCTAAATCATTTAAACAAGAAAACATTTACATATATATGACACCTGATATGATTACCCAAAAACCCTCCAGTTAGAAGGTAAAATTGGGGTGGGGATGACACCTACAAATCTTCACTACTACGTTAATAAAGTGTATCCAATAAAGGTTACAATGTTTGATCATGAAAAATGATCTACCCTATGAAAGGTTTGCCCTATTAAAGGCTTACAAAGACTGTTAGGTCTTAGCCTATTAAAGGATTTCAACACCCTGTTAGAAATGTGCCTTGTTAAAGGACTTTAACTCACAATTAAGTAAGCACCTTGTTAGAGGATTTCAATACAGCTTGTTAGGACTACTCTATTAAGAGATTTAACTGATTCACCTATTAGAATGACTTAGCATTGATCCTAATATGAGCACTCTATTACTTGATGATAGGTCACCTCTAAATTGATATATTCTTGATCCTTCTCTATTAGATGTCTCTCTACTATATGTTATTCCCATCCTTTGTTCTCCTTTAACTAATTTTGTAATGCAATTTTAATTCACAATTCCTTAGCCACCATGAATGCTCTATTTTCACCTTCAAACTTCTCTCTTCACTCCTTCCACACTCATATGAAGTTTAGGGTTTGTCCTTCTTAAGAAGATCTAGGTGACTTAGGGTTAGGTATGAATCAATGGTTGTGATTCATTCATTTTTCTATGTAAACCTTCCCTTTATCTGATAGGATGAATTTAATTCATAGGGATTCCAACTTAAAATTTGTCCTTATCTCCAAAATATTTTAATTCAATCTTTAAGTTGGCTCAAAAATGGTTTATATAGTAGTTTGTGCCATTACAAACAACTATGACAAAATTGTGTTACTAGGCATTTGAAGTCTCTAATGCTCAACATATATTAATTCCTATACTATGACTTGGCATCTAAATGACTTAGCATGCACTTCTTGCTCAGCTCCTACATCACTTAGCATACAACGTCTACTTGTTAGTTGAGTGACTCAAAATTCACTATGGACTCAGCATGCTCTATCTTTTAAATGTTGTGCTCGGCATGTACTACTTGTTTAACTTGAACTAAATAAATGACTTAAGTGTATAGACACTCACTTGTCAAAACTAATCTTAAATCAACACATTCACCATCCCTTGAGGAACCTTTTGTTAAAACATGATATCATTTGGTTTAAATAACATAGGGACCACCTATCAATGAGCTATGATGGTCATCTTCCATAACTTCATGCATAAAACCCTTGAATATTATGTCAATGAAATCTTGGTCAAATATATTAATACCATGGATCACCTACCTCACCTAGAAGAAGTGTTTGATCAATGGAAAAAAATATCGCGTCATGCTCAACCCAAGAAATGTGTCTTTAGCATCACATATGGAAAGCTCCTAGGTTTTATTGTATCAAGGTGTAGCATATAGATTGACCCCTAGAAGGTCAAAGCCATCATGTATATGCCTCCTCCTGAAACATTGTGATAGCTTCACTCCCTCCAAGAAAAATTGCAATCTGTCAATTATTCATCTCACTACTAGCAGATAAATGCTATCCATTCACACATTTTTTTACAAATATCAGAGTTTTAAATGGGATCCTATATGTTATCATAGCTCTGAGAAGATCAAGAAGTATTTGGCTAACTTGCCTATGTTGGTTCTGCCAATTGTCAAGGGATCATTGATATTATACATAACAACTACCCCAACATCATTAGGCACACTTCTAGGACAACTTGATGACCATGGGGAAGGAATCCCTTTCTACTACATCATCCTCACTCTAGTTGGTTATGTTCTTAATTACATACCTATGGAAAATACTTTTTTAGATATGGTTTTTGCCTCTCAAAAGCTCCACCATTACATGTTGATTCATAGTATGTAACTTATCTCCAAGATTGATCCTTTGAAATAAATGTTATCACACACAACACTCATAGGTCACCTAGCAAAATGGGTCATGCTTCTTATTGAACTTGACATCTAATATGTTGATATAAAGGCAATCAAGAGACAAGCTATAATAGATCATTTTTTTGATGCACCCTTAGTCATTAATCACCCTCTAGTGATGGAGTTTTCTGATGAACATCATTGCATGACAGAGGAATAATCATCATGTAGGGTATATTTTGATGGATCTTATACTTCCCATGGCTTTGGAGTAGATATATTTTTGGTCACCCCTCAAGGCCACAACATTCCCAAGTCTTTCAAACTTTAGTTCTAGCACACAAACAACATATCAAAGTATGAGGCTCTTATTGCAGGAGTCAAGATAGTAATTGAATGGAACATCATAGAGCTATAATTATTTGGCAATTCACAACTGATCATTAGGCAAGTCCTTGAAAACTACCAAACAAAGGATAACAAAATCCAACCTTACAAAGAATCAATCGATCATTTAAAGAAACATTTCACTCAGATCCAATTTATGTAAGCGCCAAGGTTGCAAAACAAGGCTACAGATGCCATGGTTATTATCAATTCACTCTTGGAGATCCTTCAGGAAGATACATGGTATGAATTCTTAGTCAAGAATCTATATGAGCCCACATATGAGAATGATGAATTAACATAGGTATGTGTCTTGGTTGGTCTCCAATCTCTGTGGTACCATGAAATTCACACTTATCTAAAAAATGATATCATGTCTCCTCATCTCACATGAACCCAGTGCCAAACCTCATTTGCAAAGCATGTTGCTACACTATCATATCCAACACCCTATATTTTCAAGGTTATCATGATACTCTCTCAATTTTTAGACCAAAACAAGGTGGCAATGCCTCTCAAAGAGGTATGTGTTGGACTTTGTGGTCCTCACACAAGTGGTATAATCTTAGCTAGACAAATATTCAAAGTTGGATACTACTAGCCTATAATTAAAGATGATGCTTGTGAACTTGTCAAAACATGTCTACCTTGTCAACAACATGCAAATCTAATGCAAGCTCTAGCTCAAGATCTTCAAGCAATTAAAATACCATAGTCATTTTCATGTTGAGGGTTCAACCTTTTTGGTGTTATTGTACCCCTTTCTTTAGAAGGCCACAAATGTATTATCACTGCAATGGATATTTTCACCAATTGGGTGGAGGCAGTCCCACTTGTAACTCCAACATGAGTTTAAGGATCTAAGTTCATCCTCTATCACATTATCTACCACTTCAATACCCCTACTACTATTTTTACAGACCATGGAGGTAGCTTTGAAAACCTTGATATGGAAGAATTGTGCACTTCCCTCCATATTCATCACCATTTTTCAAGCACATACTTTCCACATGGTAATGGTTAGGCTGAGACAACTAAAAAAACCCTACTTAAAATCCTCAAGAAATTTTTCAATGATTTCAACCATGATTGGCATCTAGAAATCAACCCAGCCCTATGGGCTTAGCACACCTTATTCAATACATTCACATACACAACTCCGTACTCCCTAGTCTATGGCCCCAAAGCAGTCTTGTCTATTGAGGTTGAAATCCCATCCTTTCCCATCTCTTTATGAGGACAAATATCAAATGAGGATTACCAAGTAGCCCAACTCACACAATTAGACCTACTTGATAAAAAAAGGAAACAACCTTATGACCCCCTCACAATTTACCGGAATAGGATCGAAGGCAACTTCAACAAAATGGTTCACCCATAGAAATTTCAAGTAAATGACATGGTCCATTACTAAATTTAGGCATGAATTGTGATGGGAGATCATCACAATTATGATAATAACCCATCGCCCAACTGACATCAGCCAAAATTGGCTCTTGTTGAATGGGCTTCCAACTTATGTTGTTGGAAACTATGACAACAAGGTCTGTCATCACAATTGAGATGCTGACAGGTGTCATAAATTGGGCTTTCATTCTAGCAAACCTTTCATTTTCATCATAAGCATTATGATGGAAATATATCGAACACACAATCTCAATTGTGACATTTGTGTGACAGTAATGTTATGGGTCCCACAGCAAGCCATCAAAAACCTTCATCACAATTGTGACAAACATGCGGTAGGAATGTTGTGGGATCACTAGCCAGCCATCACAATTGTAACATCATGTTTTATTAATTAAAAAAGAAAATTCTAGCAAACATTGAATAGCTATGATGAAATCATAGGTTAATATTGAGCTTCACTTGGTTTCATGAATAGTTTAATATTCTCTACTAATCAGGGGTAAGCATGTAAAGGTGGAAATTCATTTGGTGCAACCCTCCCCCCCTGCCCCCCACATCTATATTCCCTATTAACATATAAAATATTAAAGAAATGATCAATTCTTAAAGTACAAAAAAATGTTCCAGACCTATTAAAGTGACATCGCATTCCCATCTTCTAGTGCATGTCATTTTTTCATCACATCCAAAATAAGCTTCTTGCACTCTGAATCAAGAATGCATGTGCAACTACATTCTTTATGGATGGACAATAGGCGGAGCTGAAAAAATGCAACATGATTACATTTATTTAATAGATCTATTAAGTTTTTAAAATTATAAACCATCATCATTAGCAATGGTTGTGATGGGCTATAACTTAAAATATCTAATTAGAGACCTCTAATGAAAATAAAAACTTGTTGCATTTTTCAGTTGCACCTGATGTTGTATGCATATGAATTGACATTTCATATTGAACTATGGTGTCCTTCTGCATTTCCTAAAATCAAGAGATTCACACAATCATACAATCATAGGTTAATTTTGAGCTTCACTTGGTTTTGAGAATAGTTTAATATTATCTACTAATTAAGGCCACCCACATGAAGGTGAAATCTCATTTGCACCTGCCCCCCCTCCCCCCAACATATAAATTCCCTGTTAACATCTAAAATCTTTAAGAAAGGATCAATCTTTAAAGTACTTGGAATGTCCTCATCACCTCCTACTACTCTTAGGGGAAGTCCATCTTCATTTCTCATAGGCAATTCATCACACAAGTACATCCAGGAATGTCCTTATCACCTCATGCATAGAATGAAACCAATATTAGAAAATGGCCCCTAGAAAATAATAGTTCAAGTGAAATAAACACATGAAAAATGAGAGAGAGAAAGACGAATATACTTATCAATAATCGGTGCCATTGCATCTATGGCCATGCTACCTGTTGAGTGAGTTTTTTTGTTTTTTTGTTGTGCCAAGATCTCTCTATTGATATAAATACATATACACATAATATAAATATACATATGTATGTATATATGTGTGTGTGTGTGTGTGTGTCTATGTATGTATGTATGTATGTATGTATACATATACAGAGATCATAAGGGCATGGCAATGAGATACAAAGATCACAAGGGCACAATAACCAATTCAGTGAGTTTTATTGTTTTTATGTTGTGCCAAGATCTCTCTATTTAGAAACATGCAAATGGGGAATTCTTAATGTCATGTTTTCTTTTCTTTTTTGTTTATAATCCATAATCCACAATCCACAAGATCTCTATACTGATGCCCAAATTAACTTCAATACCCAAATAATCAGCAAGTAGACCAATTTAACTGGGTTATAGCTTGGGTATGTACTATTCCCATTTATTATATGGTTGCAATATTGGAGGAAACATTTTTTTCAAAAGTGTCAGTAGGTTATGTATCAGTGGCCTAATTTCAATGAAGTAACAAAGTGGTTTTAGGGTGGAAAGGACTATTTCACCTTGAGCTTCTTATTAATGAGAGGATAAGAAGTTAGCTAAATGCAGCCCTTGAAATGATAAATCAACATGTAGAAGGTACAACTATGGAACAACATGTAGCTAGAGAGAATGTAAGCTATCTTAGGCTAACGGAGTAGCACCAATTTGAGGCACTTTAGCATCAACAGGTAGAAGTAACATATGCTCAACAATAAGCCTCAACTTCCATGGGCAGTGGGATTCACCTGAATAATTCCATGGGTGCACCTTAGTTAAGTTTGAAGGAAGTGATTATAATATATGCACAAGAAAATGACATCCAATTTTTCCCTGCAATAGGACACAGACATGATTATCTTTAGGTTTATGGCTTTGGAATTCTCAGTATCTATCTAAATTCTATAACTCAATAATTTCTTGCATCATTGGAGTAGCTAGTTGAGATGCACTATAATTGAAGTGGAGGAAATTATTGATAAACCACACATATAATGATGAGCAAACTTGAAAAGCTAAATGTTGAAATGCTGAAATGAAAGCTATCAAGGATCAAACACCTATGGCTGAGTTACAACACAATATGAAGTTGATTTTAGATATAAAAAGGAAAAAAGAAAACCTGAGATAAATCATTCCCAATTTTGTTTTCACAACTCAAATGTTCTCACATGACTTGAGCTAAAAACCTAATTACTGCATGCAAAATTCAAGAATAAAATATGATTATGTCCCCAACAGAGAATTTTAATACAATTTTTTTGGATTCCACTTAGTACTGTGCTAATAAATTCAAGAAATTCTACTACCATGCAAATTAGCTTACATTGATTCCAAATATTAGGCCCTAACAAAAATCTAAAGGTAAATTGCTATCAAAGAGTTTTCTAAAAACAAGCAAGAGTACATATTTAGAATGAACATAGATATTGGAAACAATAAAGAAATGTATAATCCTCTTATACATAATCATAATTATGTTAGAGATGAACTCAAGAAATTGAACAATATAGAAGGTTCTTAGGAATATATTCTAGCCAACTTGGGTAATTTGATGAGAGGGTTCTACAAGGGAATGAGCCTCATGAGTTAACATATAATGTCTTAAAATAGTTAATTGATACCTAACTATGTCCAAGACATCTGCACACTGGAGGCATACTCCACCTACCAGGCTGCCTACATATCTGTATCCATAGGATCAAGGGCCTTAAACTACTCACTCTAACGAATATGTAGTTTTGGTTTCTAATTGTTTTGATGTAGTTGTCTTCCTATAACCACTAGTGAGCTTTACTCACCTAATAGAACTCTTCACCATCATAAACCCACTTAGAAAAATTAGGTAGTTTTTTATAATTACAATACTATAATACCTTGGTGCAACCTTTGTGTTGTAGTTTATAGTTAATGTAAGGTTAACCTATATATGTCTTAACTCACTCCTTGTATAGTTCAAGTGAAATAAACACATGAAAAATGAGAGAGAGGAAAGACGAATCTACTTACGAATAGGTGTTGCCATTGTATCTATGACCATGCTACCTATTAACTGAGCTTTATTATTTTTCTATTGTGCCAAGATCTCCTTGTTTATATACATAGATACATACATATACACATATACATATACATATGTATATATACACACACATACATACATATATATACAGAGATCACAAAGGCACAACAATGAGATGTAGAGATCACAAGGGCACGAGAATGAAATACAATGATCACAAGGGCACATACATACTTACATATATATACATACACATATACATATATATACATTCACACATACATATATACATATATACATATATATACATACACACACACACACACATGCATACATTAATGCATGTATGTATGTATGTATATACAAAGAGATATCTTTTAACATGCTAAGTGACTTACCTAAAGATCCTCCACAAAAATAATGCAAACTAGGAAAAATGGGAAGAATTTGCAAGAAATTTTACAAAAACATATCATATCGGATATTTATGAAAGAGACAAGCCATAATCCAGGTAAATGGATCTAGTTAATGATTAGTTGGATTGATATATATGTATATTTAACTAGGTTATGGCTTCTACAAGAGAATGAGCCTCATGATTATGGAATTTACATAGAGGTGTTAGGCAGTCATTATGCACGAGCTCAACAGCAAGAATCCATTGCACAATTCCTCTCTTGAAAAGCTAATCTTTTGGGATCAACTCCAAGGTTCAGTATTTGTCTTGTGATGTACCAAAATTTTCTCAGTTGAAGATAAATGTGTTTTTTCACGAGGAGGCCTTTGTTGGTTCTATTATGATCTTGGAATGAAGTAAATCTATTTGTTTTCTCAAAATCACACACAAAAGAACAATTTTTTTTTAATTTCTAGTTTTTCAAAGAATGCAATTCTAATAGTGCAACTAAAATGAGTTCCTATTCTAACAAGAGTTAGCAAAGAAAATAATGAAACTAAAAGAAAATAACATGAAATTGAAATAACCTAAAATTGAAATCCTAAATAGACATAAACTACAAAAAATAACATGCTGCGACTTAAACTTTTAAAGAAATCGATGGGAAACCAATGAAAATAGGAGCAGTGCTTCCTAGAATCCACTGATGTAATCATTAGTGAGAAACTTTAACAATCATATGATGTTTCATTGTTCATCAAATCACAAGGCCATGGAAAGTGCGCTCATGTGAGACAAAAATTTATGCAGGCACAATTTCATGATCTTTTCTTAAGCTCGATATGTCACCAGAATTCATAAATCTGTAGCAAACACTAAAACTAAGAGATCACACAACCAGAAACAATGCAATAAACCTTTGGCTTAATCACAATCCCATGAATAAAATTCACAAAATAATGACACATTTAGGCAAGAATCGCTACATTCCAAATGTGAGCACCAAAAGTATAATTTTATTGCATAATAACGACCTTGTTACATTATACAATGGGGTATTTATAAGAAATTGTCTCCTCAATTTGTGTTGAGAGTGAGAGGTATCTTCATGCAATAAAATGATTTTAAAAAATTAAAAACAAACTAAATATATACAAACTAACAATTAATCTAGTTCTTAGAGGGACTCCATCCATATTTTATTCATTAATTGGATGCATGAGCCCTTTACATGTCAAACATAGAAAAACCATTATAGAGAAAGTAAAAGGAAACCTTTAGTCAAAGTAAGAGTGTCTGGAGGTGCCAAAATAGAAGCTAGTCCTTCACTAGGGGTGTGTCAAAGTTAAACTATCATCAAAATGCATTTTTGATGCATGGAAAGTGCTATTTTTGGAACAAGTAGTTAACTGTTAGTGCACCTCTAAATTGCAGAGCTGCAGAGCTGTAGATCTGTGGATCTTAACAAGGTCAAAATCTTAAAATTTTGCTAAGTGTCAAAATTGAAATTTTGGCATCTAGGTTTTGTTCTTCTTCATCCCAAAGCTATGCTTGGATTTTTGTCCTTGAATTTCTCTATCATCTCAATAATCTTAGCCACATCTAAAAGATCTAAAGCCTCATATTTATCTTTTACCTTCTATTTGTAGTTGTCCACCTCAATTCAAGTCTTCGCAAAATCTCTAAGTTTGGTATCTAACTCTAACAAGGCTTCTTCTATCCTGAAGGCTTGTCAAATATCCTCATCATTAGTAGCCTCCACAAAAATATTCCTAAAATTCTACACTAATGTCTCTACAAGTAACAATTTCTCTCATTCCTCATCTTCAAAAATATCCAAGCATGCATCACTATAGTGTCTTTCTGCTTCCAAAATTCACTCTCAATCTTGGTCCTTGAGTCAATGAATCTCTTCATCTAATGTTTCCATTACTTTATTTCTTTCTGCTACTTTCTCTATCCAATCATCAATCAAAACCTAATATCTTTGGCCCTTTTATGGCTTGTAGAGTCTACAAATCCTTACTCCAAGCCCATACCTCATCCATCATACTGAAGCCCTACTTCAAAATTGCCATGATCTTATTCACATTCTCCTACGTAGCATACAATAACTTCAAATTCCTTGTGCTGATGGTAATATCTTTCTCCTTAAAACTTGCTCACCACTCCTAAAAAATGGATCAAGTTGCACACCACCCCCTTCTCTAAGTATAGTGTTCAAAGTATGCTCAAGACGTTCATGATCAAGAGGACCAATGACCTCAGCTAGATATCCCTTTAGGATCTCTACTTGCCTTCGAAGTGCTTGGAGTTCAATATCCTCTTGTTCCATGTATTTGAGGACCTCTTTGACTCCCATAGTCATAATTTGTTGGGCTAAATCTTGTGTAGGACTTCCCAAAATAACATCCTTTAAGTCATAATCTTTGAGGCTAAGGCCTTCTACATCTATGCCTTCAGGAGGGAGAGCCACTTGTGCAAATAAATCCTAGTTCCATATGGTGGTGACAAATGCCAATGGTGGCACCTCATGTGATGGAGACTTAGGTTTGTTCAAGATCTCTACAATGTCACAAATTTCTTCCTTTGAAGCACAAAATTGAGGCTTAGTACTCCTCATTATCTATTTTCAAATCTATCTAGGGATGCCTCCTGTTGAGGACTTTGCTCTTGATGATGAAGGGGTATGTTCTACTACTTCCTTCCCTTTGTTTCTCTTGCTGGGAGTTGTATCCTATTGGGAGGGCTCTTCTTGTGTAGCCTCAATCTCAGTAGACCCTATAGCCTGAACCTCAGTGTCTTTGGAAAGTGGTTCAAAATATTTGACCATTTTTCTTTCTTACACTCCACTGATCGCCATTTTCTCTGCTCGCTCCTCTAATGATGACTCCTTATGAACTTGTTCCTCCTTAGAACTCTGAGGTGGAGGAGTCACCAAGCCCTATTATACCATTGTAACTCAAGGTGGACATGAAGGAGTAAGATCAAGACCCTTTGTATCTGGAAACATTTTCATCTAGTCCACTTGTTGAGGTTCACTTGTAGGGGTGTCCCTGATCTTATCCCCAATCAACTCTGTAACTATGAGCATGAAATCAAAATCTAACATTGAGAAAACATAATCACTTTCTTCACTCTAGTCATCTACCCACTGATGTACTTCATCTTCTAAAGAAAAGAGCTCTAATGGTTTTGCTTGAGTGGATGGTGGCATAGCCATGGAACTCTTTCTTCTTTGTAATTCTATGGCTCTTGCTAACCAAGTTCTTCCCTATAGGGGTACTTGTTCCTCCTCTTCCTTCTTTGATATGATTTCTTCTTCTTCATCTCCCTCCAGAATGGTTTTGGAGATAGCTGGATTAGGCACTAATCTTCTATTGATCCTTTGCCTTTTCTTCATCTAAATCTTAATCCTTTTCTTCTATTTATTGGAGGTAGAAGGAGAAGCTGGCTCTTCTTACATAGGAGGAATGGATTATTGTGGAATCTCTCCCTCTTTTAGTTGGCTAGACATAACAGAAGGCAACTAAGGTTCATTGTAGACATGGGTAGCTCTAGTATCTTGAGACCCTTGTGGACTTTGTTGTTCCTATTGAGGAGGGGCTTTTTCTATTTGAATCCTCTGAGGAGAGGTCTTGTTTCTTTTGTTATTTCCCTTCCTTTCAAGAGGATGATAATATCCAACTGAGTGATCAAGTTGGTACACTATTTCTAGCCTAATAGGAAACTGAGCTACAAAGGTAGGAATTGTTACTTTCCTTCCTCTACCCCTTTCTTGATCCAATCCTTTTTCATTCTAATGGCATGCCTTTCTTGATGAATAATATCATCCCCTTCTTCCCTATCAATCTTTGCATTCAAAATAGGCCTTTCACAAATTTTGTCAATGTTGGATAGGGGATCAAATAACTCCTTAGAAACTTGTTGTTTTATCTCATTAGGGATGTTCAACTAGAGATCCTTTTCTACTAGATATAAAGTCATCCTACAATAGTCCCTAATTTAGACATCATAGTTGTTTATGGCATTCATCTAGTGATCTTCAACAACATCCTCATGATGGAAGTTTATTCCTGCCAAACTTTATAGTCACCATCGCGAGTGTGTGTGTTTAAAATGTTAATGCACTACCATATGAGTAGTGTTAATGCTACAGGTGCATGTTTGAAATGTTATGGTGCCCCCTGTGTGGGCAGTGTTACAGCCGCATAGTGAATGTTATGTTAACACTGCGAGCCATTTTGGGCATTGCTTTCCCTTGTGCTATCACCAAAAACCCTATAATGAAACATGAATAAAAAACATGATGAGTACTTGGGGTTTCTTGGGTCAGATTTTTATAACCCCACATTGGTTCGGGTGCATGGCGCACACTCTGCCAATGTGCACACACACATGTGTGATGAATTTATTATTATTATTATTATTTTGGCATTTTAATTTTTTTCAAATTTTCCTAATGTTTTTGTGTTTTCAAAAAAAAATCTAATGTTTTTGTGTTTTTTAAAATTTTCCTAATGTTTTTGTGTTTTTCAAATTTTCTTAATGTTTTTTATGTTTTCAAACTTTTTGACAACTCTAAGACTTCTAACTCTAATAAAATATCTTCTCCCGACTCTCAAACTATGAGTCCTTGACTCAAAAAAAAATGTAACGGGTCCCCATTCCTAGCGAGGAATGGGGAATGTGTTGTGGACACCAAAAAAAAAGCCCCAAAAAAAGGAAGAAATGACCAAGGCATTTCTTCATCACTAAACATTCTTCCAACGCTGGTCAAACACCAACCAAAGTTTGAATAGCTCGAGCACCTTTCAAGTGATTTAGCAATCCAAATCTCAGAATTTGAAACCTTCAAGCTCAGTGTGTGCATTGTTTATTTGTTCCCTTTGATGCCTTAGGATTTTGTCTATTAGAGTTTTCTAACAACTCAATATAATCTTCCAACCCTCCTGACCCATTCATTTAGAATCTCCACGAAGTCTTTTCATCGATCAATTGCTTGACCCAATGAGAGAATCAGTTCGAGGGCTCTTAGTGGGATGCCACATTCTTTTAATTTTCTTGGCCATTTGAATAATTTCTCCTTGTCATTCAAAATGTTACTTTTGATGAAACAATACTTGGAATCCAAGATACTTTTTTTTGAGAATTTCTCTTTTGTCATCTTAGATATTTAGAATCCTTCAGTCTTAACATCGTCTTTTCTTTTTTCTTTTTCTTTTTTCTGTATCCTGACTACGCTTAAACTGTATAGCCAGGACATTGGTGTTGTTTCTTGGATTCAATCTCTTTTGAACCCCCTTTGCATTCCTCTTTTAGAACATTTTTTTAAGAAACTCTCATGTCACTCAATGATCTTAGCAATCTTTTGAGCAGACGCCTCCTATTTGAACCAGTTGAAGTTTGGATCATCTCTCATCATCTTTGACTTCAATTCAACAACACCCAAAACAATCATTTTTTTAAAAAAATTTGCATCGTGCTAAGAACTTTGTGGTCTAGGCTTCTGATTTCCAAACTTAAAGTCCCCTATTTCCACAAGAAATGTTAATTGCTTGGTTGGCATAAGACACACAATCGTCCAAATATTTTCACAAAGAATTACCTCTTCCCAAAATCAGAACCAAGGAGTGGTTAGTAAAATTTTGAGAGAAAATCTCAAGTACACCTTACCCTCTAGAACTAATGCAACTTGTAAAGGAAACACACAACTAAAAGAAAACATGCAACATGAAAGCAAACACACTTGCATAATTTTGTTTTAAAAAAAAATCTAAGCTAAATGCAAAAATAAAATCTAACTAATTTTTTTTTTCTTTTTAATGTCTTTTAGGCTTAAAAAATTGCCCATTTATGGGCAAGGGAATAAATTCCCCCTATAAGGAACTAAGCCTAGAAGTGTTTTCTCCCAAAATTTCTATTATTTGATAAGGGCTCGTCCATAAGCATTGAAACTTAGTATGATTGCCCAACTTTTCTTTTGCCGTATCCCATAGTAGAACAAGGTCAGAAATCCTGAATGACTTTATCATGGCTCTCTTTTCAAACCATCTTTTCACAATAGCTAGATGTTCAGCCATGTGCTCCAATGCAGCTATTCATTTTTCATCCATCTCTAAAGGATTCATCAATCTGATTTGTACTTTGTCAGCATCTTCAGTATACTCACTCATGAATTTCAAAATGAGAATTTCTGGGATTAAGTGGGAACACTGGTTCTTGTCTGTAGATGAGAAAATATAGAGAAGTCTCGAGGCATTTTTGACTCTCACTCGATCATTCCATAAGGCATATTTGAGTTGCATATGCCAATCCCTTAGATTCTCCTTCAACAATTGTCTTATTACCATAATCAAGTTCTTGTTTCTAGATTCTACTACCCCATTTCCTTGCGGGTAGTAATTTGAAGAGAACTTGATAATGACTTGATTTTCGGATTCCCACTGGGTCAAGAATGTAGATACAAAAGTAGACCCAGTATCACACACAAGGGTGAATGGCATTCCAAGCCTACTAACAATATGTTCTTCCAAGAAGTCTGTCACTACCTTAGCAATGCAATTTCTGAATATTTCTACTTATGTCCATCATGTGTAGCAATCTGTAGCTGTGAGAATAAATGCATGTCCATTTGATGATGGTGGGTTGGTCAAACCAATGAAATCTAACCCCCACTTTGCGAAGGGGCGTATCTACTACATAGGTTGTAAGGGCATTGCCAGAGTCCTTTCTCTGTTGGCACCAATTTGACAGATATGGCAAGAGCATACATGCTTGAATGTGTCCTTGAATATAGAGGGCCAAAAATAACCCGATCTTAGAATCATATGGGTCGTTGCTTCTACTGAGCCATGTCCTATACCATACTTATCATGAAAGTGTTCCAAGACTTCCTTTGCTTCCTCATACCTTAAACACTTCAGATAAATCCCTTCATACTTTCTCTTGTATAACTTGTTGTCATGCAACATGTAAGATTCACACTTCATTTTAGGTCCCCTACATTGTGAACTATTCATCCACTTTGGTCATTGGTCTTATAAGAGATAATAAAAAATTTATTGATACCAAACATCTATTACCACTCCCTAATTAATATCAATTTTTTATACAACCATCTTCTTTTGATCATCCTTATCTGTTTCATTGTAAAACTTGAATTCCTTTTCATTACCATCCTAGTTGTCAGCTATCATTTTTGACAACTCTTAACCTCTGACTAATCTCATAGATTGAATTTCAAGATCAAATTCTTGAAGTATGGCCATCCACTTTCCTCTCCTTTCATCGAGTTCATTCTTCATCAAGAGAATCTTTACTACTAGATCAGGTATAATTGCATACATCTTGCTTCTTAGTATGTAATGATGGAATTTCTTTATCACCTTGATCAACACAAAGGATTGTTTATCAAAGTTTGAATAATTCAACTCTACATTCTTAAAAGGACAACTCATAAAAGTAATTGGTCTTTCATCTTCCTTTTCCCTTTTTGTGTCAGGATCCCTGCACAAGAGTGTTTGGAAGTAAAGGAATAGATCTTAAAAGGTAACTTGTAATCAAGACTCACTAGGACTGGGACTGTAGAAATGCCCTTCTTGATATCTGTAGACACCTAAAAACCTTTAAAAAATAAAGTATTTTTATTTTCTGAAAAATTCCTAATGACATCATCATTTATTAATTAATTAATTATTTAATTAATTTATTTATTTTTATGCCATTAAATCCATTTATCTTAATTTAAAATATTTAATTAAGAAATCCCTCCCAAAAATGTTTAAATCTTATTTAAACATTATTTCTTTATTTATTAATTATTTAATTAATAAATTGACCAAAAAACCCAAAATAAATAAAAAAATTATTTTTTGCCCAAAACTTGGCCAATTTTCTTAAGACCACTAATCTCTTCCAAAATCTTCTAATCCTTCTTTAATTTCGATTAAAGGCTAATCCCATCATTTCCTACCCCTAATCCCAACTCAAAATATTTAATTAAGATTAAATATTAATCCTCATGTTTATTAAAAAACTTTTAATAAATATCTCCTCAACCCAAACCCTTGAAATAAATAAAACTTTATTTATTTCCTAAAAATCTAATTTATCCTCATCCTAAGAAGTTCTAGACTCTTCTAGAAAGTCTTCATCCTCATCCTAGGAAGTTCTAGACTATTCTAGAAAGTCTTTATCCTCATCCAAAGTCTAGACTCTTCTAGAAGATGTCTTTAAACCTAATCCTAATCCCCTCCTAACCTTGTCACATTCTCTAAACATGGGTTAAGACTTACTAACCCAAGCCAAAGTTAACAAATATCTCCTCCTTCACCCACCCTCATTAAATGTCATCCACTTGCCTATCCCTAAGCTAATCCTAAACCATCCTAATCCATCCTCTAATCATTTGCACAATCCTAAGCAAGCTTAAAACCTTCCTAATCAAGCCCAAGTCAAAATTCCTCTCATCTCCCTCAAAATGTCCCAACCATAAAACTTTATGAAGCCCACTAGGCCATAAATGACTCTTCCAAGCCCTTTTATTGCTCTTACAAGCCATTATGAGGGTCTTTATGAAGATTTTATCCCTTGAGCCTCCTTTGTTGACTCATCCTTCCCCTTTCCTCCATCCTCTCACCCTGTGACATGTGTCATTGCCTGATTGGCTGTAAGGAAGCACAATCCATGTGCTCTGTTCTCATGCAATCTGAGCCCTCCATGAGCTTTCTCCCATCCTTGCATCCTAGCCCTTGATCCCTCAAGCCATTTGCCTATTTAAGGAATCCTCTCCCAAGCCATTTTAACACAATCCATGAAGTAAAGTCATAATTCGATTTTAAGAAGCCATTTTACATCAAAACCATACACTCAAACCCAAATTCCAACTCCATTTGAAGCCCTTTTTGAAGCATAAAAGCTTGAGCATACATCCTATCTATTTAGACAAAGCTACTCAACAAGAGAGCTTCTTATTGAGAGAGTCCATTAATGGCTCATATTCTCAATTGAGAGCTCATCTTAGTCTATCTTGAAGTTTATGAATTTTTTTTAGTTTGTAGAAGCTTTATTTAAATTTGGTTTCTATTAGCATACTAACATTGCTCATATACATTTTGGCACACCCAGTGGGACCTTGCATGGGTCATCTTCATTAGCTTTTTTAGTCAAGTTTTGTATGTCATTTATTAATTTTGGCTAATTTTACTTTTTTTTTGTCATTAGTAGGATTGTATAAATTGGTTTTGTAGGTCCACATGAGCATGAAGAAGACAAAGTAACTCATAGTCTATCTCATAGTGTTTGCAAATTTTTCAAGCTTATAGGTGGACAAAGCACTTGGAATTCTTCTCCTCTTCTTGTATATATTCTTCTTATTCCATCTACTTCTTCTTCTTCTTGTGGGAGATCTTGACCATTTTTTTTAAGGAAGAAAAATCATACACACTTCTTTTTAGTGCTTAAAATGAACCCCCAAATCATACTTAAATCCATTAAAAAAATAAAAATTTGCGAAAAAGTAAAAACTCTTTTAACAAGTGAAACTAAACCAATCCAATCATTTGCATCCTTGCAACATCAAGGTTTTAGATGCATTCATGCAAAGTTAGGAACACTTCATTTTTGAGAATTTAAAAAGAATTTCAAGTTTCCATTTCAAAAGGTTCAAAATCAACATTAAGTAGACACTAAAATCTAAATCAAACTCAAAGCATCAATCAAGGATAAAATGAACCTCATTTGCAAATATTTTAAAGTTCTTTTAAAAATCTCATGAAAACTAAGAGTCCTAAATGGTTGCCAAAATTGTCCTTAAAGCTTTTTTATTTGTTCCAAACAAATGTCTTGTTGCAAAATCTTAAATGTTGCTTAGGTTTTTCATGCATCAAAACAACCTAGGAATATCATTTTTTGGCTTAAAACATGCAAACTAGAACACAAAATCTTGAATGAAAACCAAAGTCCAAAGAGTCATTTTCACTTTTGAGTCCAAAACAATCTTGAATGATCTAAGGTTAAAAATAAGCACTTCAAAGTTCTTAAAACAACACACAAAATCTCAATCTTGAATGCTCAAAGGAAAAAACTTGAATGTTTAATCACTTGTCTTTGAATGCATGTTGCTAAAATCACTCTCGAGTGCCATGGATTAAAATCAAGTTTTTTTTTTTTTATGAATGAATGATTAAAATAACAAATCCAATCTTGAATGCCATAGATCAAATAATCATCTTTTGGGGCATAAAAAGAATCCACATTTTTTGAAATCTTCTAAGTTATAAAAATTAATAAAGACACTTTGAGTAAGTTTGTAGTTGGACTCACCCTCTTTAATCACCCATCAATTTAACCATTGGTTACAATCTCAGCGTCATCTATGGGGATGGGTCTACCTAAGAGGGTGTTAAGTGCTCCACAAAGATCAAACTCCACTCACTTGGGTCTTTAGTGGTTTTTCTATGTTAGAAAATTCCTTGAATGCGCATTAATCTCACTCACACTTCATTTGGGCATAAAAATTGGACAAATCTTGACGTGGAGGGCCTCTGGGCGTGCGCTTGGAAATCGAGTTTCACACATCTTGGTATTGGGCTTAAAACAAACTCACACTCAATCTTGAATGCCTAACAATCAATGAACATTGCATGGTTTGGATGCATTTTCAATGACGCTTGCATTTCTTATTTTGACGATCTCTCGACTTCGATTATGCTAACGACGCTGTCAAA
Organism: Cupressus sempervirens; assembly: GCA_028749045.1. Lineage (NCBI taxonomy): Eukaryota > Viridiplantae > Streptophyta > Pinopsida > Cupressales > Cupressaceae > Cupressus > Cupressus sempervirens. The sequence goes on along the minus strand of CM053787.1, from coordinate 585,363,723 downwards.
TTGGAATGAACATTGTATGCCATAATCACAAGTGTCTTCAATCATAGCTTACAAAATCTAAATCATCAATTGGAATGAACACATGTCTTTTAAAACCAAGATCATGTATGTGATCTTGTTTTACACTTTTTAGGAGGCCTTCTTGGGGATTTCATCACCCCTTGGGATGACTTCAACTCCAGAATTCTAACGGAGTATAAGAATCAGGAGGTGAATCGAAGGACACTTCTCTAGGGATCAAGATTTTGTCACTCGGGCTAAGCCTCAAGGAACTTTATACCCTTAAGAAGTGAAAGAGGAGAAGTGGGTTACCACTCCTCTCAGCTGTGTGACATATTTTTGGTTTCATCTATGGATTTGGCACTCACATACCTTGCGTATATTGAGGACTCCCTAGCTATAAAAAATTTCATCCTTGTAGAAAGCTTCCTAGGATGTTGGTGTGTTTGACGTGCTTTCTCCAAAAAAAAAATTTGCTTGTTTGTTCATAGTGTTGGAGTTGTAAAAATTACTAAAACTACTAAGAAACAAAATGATTAATACCAAAATGATAGTACATACACAATCTAAAGACCAACCTATTCTTATTAAAAATGGCATATGTAAGGTATTTGGACCCAACTTCAACAAAATCACAAATGGTTTTCTACTCTTTTGGCTCTGCAAAACCAGAGTAGGTGTACCCAGGGATGGTTCAAAAGTGAAACAACTGTATGAGGATTATTCTTAGTTTCATTCTGATTCTCATTTCAAGATCCTCAAACATATACATAATTCTTACTAACTTGATAAACGCATCCCATAAATAGATATGGCCAAGAAGTCTTCTATAGATCTACAGATGTTTTCAACAACAATGGCTAACTGAAGCTAAAACATTCCATGCAGACAAGTGTTGGCCAACTTTGAAGATCTATAGGAAATATAAGTAAAATTTGATTTGATGATGCATTTGAAAAACCATTTGTAAGATATTTCTCCTTTAGCTGAAATAACTTGATCAGTGCCTAATCCATTGGGGTTAAAAGTCTATAGCAAATTCTTAGATCTAATTTGTTGCCTTACAACAAATTCTATCAGCAATTCTTATCAGAACTTATCATTCAAAAATTCTTTTCAATACTTAAGGAATCTTATCACATTGATCAAAGCCTTTATTTAATTCATTGAATTAACAGCAATGATAAATGGATATACAACCTAATTAGATTGCATTCAATTGTACAAGCTTTTACTCATACCACATCAAGGTAGCTAAGTATTTAAAAGGAGACAAAATTCAAAAAGAACTGATATGGGGACAATTCATAAGTTGTATTCATTTCATTTGAAAATGGTATATCCTTTACAATAGACTCAAAATGGCCTTCAGAAAGAAACACAGCTCATTCAATATTCATGTATTCTTAGAGAATTTGCAAAAAAATACATTACAAACTTGCTTTCAGAATTTGGACCAAAAACCAAACTAAGCACAATACTTAGAAGAAATAGAATTCAAACCATTCTTTAGCCTTGGAATCTCACTTAAATAGTGTGAGATGCAACAAGCTTCAGGCTAAAGAGAGTGACATGTGTCCCCTAAAAGATATTGACGAATGTCTGTAGTAAAAGACGAAAAACAAATAACAGAAAAGTTAACACATCAAACCATCCTGGGTGGGTCCCTTTCTGTAAGGAAGTAGAAGGATGTTCAACTGACAACTACAGAAGAAGTCTTACAAGCTCAGAGAGGGATCAAATTAAGTGATGATGACCAAGCCCTTGTTTTTTGGTCCATAGACAAGAGAGAAAGTACCAGGATGCATGAGTTTCCCACTCCAGAACATACTGGTACATTGACAGTATACAGGGCTGGTGAGGTAAGTAGTAAACAAGTAATGGGAATGGCTTCAGAAATGCTAAAATTGGGTGGTGTTGTATCTGGACAAGAAGAAGATAAGTTTTCCCAACTCAATGCTAGGTTTGAAGAAGTTTTGAAGGCATATGAGGAAAGGGGTATACGGATACAATCATTGGAAAACAAAATGTCTCAAATGGAGAGGATACTGGGGAAAAGAAAAATGGGAGAATCCAGTGCACCTACAATTGCATACCCTTCATAGCCATTGGTTGGATCTGGATCAAACCCTATTATTGAAATACCTGACACCCCTGAAAGGCCCCAATTCTATACTACAGAGGAATTTCAAGAAGAAAAAACAAAATTGCATGAGTTGCAGATAGAATTGAGAAATCAATATGAAGAAAAATTAAAGTAGGGTGTAATATATCTTAGGGATAAAATACAATGGTCAAATTTTTTTTGATCAGTTGACAAGACTTGTAGCCCTCATGGATGAGTTGAATAGGGATAGGGATAAACTGACTCTTCTTGCACAGAAATGGAGGGAGAGAAATAATGATATTACAATCATATGTATATCTGCAGTCCAAATGCCTTATCATCAAGTTGAGAAGATTTTTGATTTATTAAATAAGCTTGTGGGATTCTAGGGCTATCTCCTCTTAAAAGCAGTCTAAGCTTTGATGCAAAATACCTGTCAAATCTTACATAACTAGCATCAGTGGCCTCTGAAGTCATATCCACACTCCATAATTGCACTAGATTTCTTTTTGCATCCTTTGTGGTTTCTAACTCCATACCTTTGGAGAAGAAAGTATACCCTTTGTATAAAAATACATGCATCATCAATGAATACCAACAGAATGATTTGTTTACTTTCCCCTTTGCTATTCCAACTAGACCATTGTGAATCTCTTTTGCTAGGAAAGTGGCAAAATCTAGAATGGTACTCATTCCAAATTGAAGGGTTTGAGCAATTATAAGGACCACAGAACCTGGAATTTGATCACCCTCATCTATCCCCAAGATCTTGCAAAGAGAAAAATATAGTGCTTGAGCTCTCAGATTGAAATGTCTTCTTAAAATTGGCTCTGGAGTACTGGCTATGATCACAAGCAAATTTCCAACCCTAGCAGCATGCTCCTGTAGTGGCCCTATTCTCAAGTACACTCATTGTGCATTATATCTAACTTGGAAATCATCTAGATCAATGATTTCATGCACAGCGTGGTTAGGGTTTAGGTTGAAAACCTCATACAACAATTCAGGGAAAACCCTAAAAAAGTTGACCCCTAAATGATTTTTTACCCACCCTGTGATAGGATCATACGTCTTTGCCAGGTCCATCAATAAATCACTATCAAAGAAGACACTAGGGACTACTAATTTTCCAATGTCAAATTCTCATACATTCCTCATAAGAGTGTCCAGTTTTTGCTCTGAAAACCATTTCTTAAACAACTCCAAACCTCCCATGGAAACCTGGGCATCCCTTATCCAATTAGCTTTGTCATAAAATCCTCCTGCCACAACCAATCTAGGGTTTTTTGGAATGAGCTCCCTTCTCTTAGTTATTTCATGCACTGATAAGGGGAATTGTTTGACAAAATCATCATGCACTGAACGTTTTAGATAATCTTTTTGTCCAGTAAACTCTTTTCAGGGCTGCATTTTTAATGAAACTTTGGAAAATTCACAACAGCTGATGCTTCAAATTTTACTCAGACAGTCACAGAGCACTTACCCTCCAGAAATCGTACTTCTGCACTATATGATGTCTTCTGCAATTTTATTGGATTATTAACCAAGAAATTCTATGCCTTAGCTCTGAAATCTTGAATGCCCTTTTCTTTCTGTGCTTTGGTGATTCATTAATGGTGAAATCATGGGTTCTTTTTATGAATTAAAACTGCACGCACCAGGTCTGGATCACATTTACTCTCAATAACCGTTGCCTGTAATTTGCACTCAAATTTGAATCCCATCTGTAGATTTTATCAGATCACACGGTCCTGATTTAAAAATAACAAGTCTTTACAATCTTTTTTGAAAAATGCTATGTGTCACCACTGTGCTTCCCCGCAGTACTTAAAAACCTACATCTTTATTATGCGGGGATGTGTCAACCGTCGATCAAGAAAAGATCGATGATTGAAATAATCCATTTCGTATCAACGACCAGCTATCTATACTGAATAATAGGAAACTGCCATATTAGCTCATACTATCTAACAACACTTCACGCCAATGGATACCGTATCTTCTTTTGAGCAAGCAAGTGTTTGACATAATCACAGACACGTGTCACTACTGTGCTTCCCCGCATTACTTAAAAAATTGCATCTTTATTATGCGGGGATGCGTCAACCATTGATCAAGATAGGATCAATGGTGATACTGCTTCTCATTCCTTAAGCAACCAAAAACCCTTCTGTGCATACCTAGCATTACACGTCATCAGTCGTTTGCAGTGTAGCATACTAAAATACAAATACCTAACCCCACTTTGCCACACATCACCATTGTGCTTCCCCGCATTACTTAAAAACCTACATCTTTATTATGTGGGGATGCGTCAATCGTTGATCAAGACAAGATCAACGATGATACTGCTTCGTAAGGAATCTTTATAGCTCTGCCAATGAATCCACCAATGATATCGCAAAAAAAAAAACATGTGCAAAGTACTAACAAATCTGAGTGGCATACTGGATCTCATAAAACATCAGGGGCTACGTGTCATCATCGCGCTTCCCCACATTAGTTAAAAACCTACAACTCTATTATGTGGGGATGCACTCACCCTTGATCTTTGATAGATCAACGGTGATTGAAAAACACTTCAACTTGGCATCCTTTCAAACAGAATATCGCAATTAAAGGTACACGAAGGGTTTTCAAAAGGCATTCTGACATAAATAAAATATTAGGATAAAAAGCCCCACCAGAATATTTGAAGAAAATACCTTTTTTTTAAATTTGAAAATGAGGGCACCACAAAACAAAAACATAACTGATTTTTCACCCAAATATCAGAAAATTTCCTATACTATGAAAAATCACACCAATAGTGGCTCTGTCTGGGGATGATAGACTACCTGAGTCTATAAAAGAATTCAAAATCTCTGGGAGAGTAGACCACATATTTGGTAAGATGAAAACTTCTTCAAAGAGCACAAAGCAACACATAAAAACAAGGAACCAGACTACACAAGGATATTTACAAGGATTTATAGAAAGCACAAAATGTACAAAACAACAGGAAAACCTAAAACTACTGTTCATGGAAGAAAATAAGTATTTTTCAAGAAAAATACCTCTTCAAGAACTGTCCATGAATTGGAAATTCAAGAATATTGTAAAATATATCTTTGAGTACATAAGAATCTTCACCCCAAGTATTTTCAATGAGATATGGGCCTAACCAAATAGGATCAAATTTGCCATGTTTTCCTTTATCTTCAATTTTGGCATTCCACATTAAGACTAAATCTCCATTTTCAAATTTTCTACTTACAGTTCTTTTATCATAGAATGTCTTGACTCGCAATTGCAACTTTTGGTTCCTTAAAGATGCTTCTCTTCTTGTTTCGGTCAGTCCTACTAATTCATCCATTCTTTCTTGCATTTCATCTGTAGTATCTTCATCATATAACTGGATGTAATTATATAGTCCCATCAAGTTATTCTGAGGCATTCTGGCTTGAATCCCATACACTAAATCAAATGGAGCTACACCAATTACTTTCTTTACAGTTACTCTGTCAGCCCATATTGCCAACTGTAACCTAGAATCCTATGCCTTTTTATTATCATCCAAGGTTCTCTTAATGACCTTCAACAGGCTCTTATTTGTGGACTTAGCTTGTCCATTCCCTTGTGGATGATATGGAGTAGATGATGACCTTTTCATTCCATATTTGTCACAAAACTTGATGAACTCCTCAGATCTGAAGCACATAGCATTATCTATGACAATTCTCTGTGGACATCCAAATCTAGAAATAATATTATTCAATAGGAAATTATTTACCACTTTACTTGTTGCATTTCTTGTTGGGATAGCCTCTACCCATTTTGTAAAGTAGTCAATGGGAGCCAGAATCCAAGAATAGCCAGTGCTAGACTTGGGGAAAATCTCTCCTATGAAGTCCAGACCCCATTGTTGAAAAGGTGCTTGAATCTCCACTGGCTTTAATGGATTATTTCCTGAGAATTTCAGCTTTCTAGCAAACCTCTGATAAGGATCACATTTCCTAACTATAACTTGAGCATCCTTGAATAGAGAAGGCCACCAAAATCCAGCTCTCATTATCTTATGTGCAGTAGTTTTGGCCATGTAGTGTCCACCACATACTCCAGCATGCATTTCTTTCAAAACCTCTTTTGCCTTTTCTTTATCAACACACTTCAATAGAATTCTCTCAAAATTTCTCCACCATAGGTTATTTTGGACAATTACATACCTGATGACTTGCAATTTAGTATTCCTCTTTTCATTGTCAGATAGATGGGGAGGAGCTTCCATATGTTGCAAGTAATATATGACATTGGTGTACCAATCACATTGGTCCATGTCACATAAGTCAGCTCTGAGATCATCATTTACCAGATTTATCTGATTAGCCTCTAGATTAGTTTCAGCCATGAGTTTGGCCAAACCTTGACCTCTTACTAATTTTTTTATTTGTATATCAATGTTAAATTCCTGGATTCTATTGATCCACCTATACCTCTTGCCTGAAACTTCCTGTTGAAAGAATATATCCTTGACTGCAGCACTAGGTACAAAAGCGATAATAGTAGCACCTACCAAGTAGCTTCTGAAAGCTTTTACAGCCTTTACCAAAGCATATGCTTGCTTTTCATTTATTTCATACTTTAGTTCAGCAGGCTGTAGTGACTTGTTGAAAAAGGCAATAGGCTGCTCATATCCTTCTTGATTTTTCTGTAATAAGACTAGATCTACAGTATGGAATGATGCAAAAGATAAAATATGCATGGGCTTTGCATAATCTGGGGTCCTCAATACTCGAGCATTCTTTATTGTAGTTTTTATATCTTAGGATTCTTGTGAAGATTCACCATTCCAATCTATAACGGCTCCTTTCTTGAGCATCTTTGAGATGGGTCTACTGATTTCAGCAAAATTGGTAACAAATCTCCTCAGAAAATTGACTTGGCCAAAAAAGAACTGAATCCCTTTCACATTTTTTGGTTTAGGGACTTTGTCAATAGCTACTACCCTTTCAGGATCTATTTTTACCCCATCCTTAGACACTATGTGTCCTAATAATTTTCCTTCTTTGACCCTGAATGTGCATTTCTTTGGGTTTAAAGATACTCCATATTCCAGGACTTTTATAAAGATTTTTTCCAAATGTTTGCAGTGATCTTCAGCCTTATTAGAATACGCTGTGAGATCATCCTGATACACAACCATAAATTTGTCAATATACTAATGGAATGCTACATCCATGGCTCTTTGGAAGGTAGCTCCTACATTAATCAAGCCAAAAGGCATCCTCACATACACATATGTTCCCCAAGGGGTTGTGAAGGCTATCTTGAACTGTTCACTTTCTTTTACTAGAACTTGATTATATCCAAAAAAACCATCCATCATTGACATCAATTCAGAGCCAGTCACTTGCTGTAACATGGCTTCCATATTAGGTAAGACATAATTTTCTTTCAGAGATGCAATTTTTAAATTTCTAAAATCAACACAAAGCCTAATATCTCCATTCTTCTTCCTGACAGGAACCAAGTTTGAAACCCATGTGGAATGCCTGATTGGTTTGATTATCCCACCATCTCTCAGTTTTGTCAATTCTTCTTGCATTTTTGGGGCAAGGGTAGGATTGATTGGCCTCTATTTTTGCCGAAAAGGTCTTACATTTTCCTTCAATGGTATGACATGCTGGAAAAGATCCTCCCTGTAAGCCTTAAGGTCATCATATGACCAAGCAAAAACATGTCTGTATTTTCTAAGTAGGTCAATCAATGTGTTCCTGATTTCAACAGGCAGATTTTGGCCAATATAGACCCTTTTTGGAATTTCATTAGTACCCAAGTTTATTTCTTCTAACTCTTGGGGTTTTGGGTCATTTACTCCTGATTTTACTTTGTCTTGGCTATCAAAAATATTTTCCAAGACTACTAACCCCTTCGGCATCTTATTTGTTTTCAACTGCATTATTTCTTGACCAAAAATGGTTTCCTTTCCATTTATGGTTTCAATCAGTCCACTGCAATCCATCTCCTAATCGTGGTACTTGTCTTCATTTAACAAAAAATTTGTAATATCTTTGTCATCTTCGAAAACCTGCCAATTTTCAATTTTGTTAGGTATGGAAGGTCTATTTTGCACCTCAATCTGGGAAATTCCTGCAAATGATATTTATTTTGGCTTGACTGCTACATTTGCCAAAAGATCAGCCATCTTGTTTTGGGTACTATCTCTCCATGAGATCCCAAATGCATCAAAGAATTCTATCTGATCCCAGACTGCATTTCTATATTATTTCAATCTCCTATTCTTGGATGAGTAGGTTCCTTTGATCTGAGAGATAATTAGTTTAGAATCCCCTATAACACATAATTTATTAATTTTATGATGTATGGCAACTTTGAGCCCTAGTAGCAATGCTTCATACTCTGCAATATTATTAGTGCAGGCAAGCTTCAAGGTGAATGAATACCTAAAAGTTTTATTTTGAGGGGACACAAAGACTACACCTGCCCCTGCACCCTCTTTAGAACTAGCCCCATCAAAGAACATTGTCCATAATTTCAGTGAATTCATGCAACATTCAACTTCATTTTTGATGATAGTAGGTAAATTTTCAACTTCCTGAATAATTAATTCAGCCTTGAAAGCATTAATCCCAGTATCTAGGAAACAAGTGGTATCTTTGTCAATTTCTTCACCTAAGATGTGGTTAACCCTTGGTTCCCTATTTACCCTGATAGCTTTGTCCCCTATATGAAAAGTGGCATAAGTAAGATCACATTGTAGGCTTCTCCCCATGGCAGCACTCCATTTTCTGGAAAGTAACATTCTGTAGTGTGGAGGTATATCTACCACAAGGACAGACATGGTCAATTCTACTTCAGGATATGCAGCCAGTTTGAATGGTAAGGCATTTATAGTACCTATGACTGGGACTTCCCTAGCATCCATCCCTTTGCATCTGCCCTGCTTCGTATCCACCTTCAATCCTAATGCTTCCATTACTTTGAAAGGCATTATAGTGTTGGAAGCTCCTAAGTCTATCATGCAATTTTTTAAGGTCTTCCCCTTTATGATTAGACTGAGGAAAAAAGGATCAATATCTTCTATGAATGCCACTAAGGAATCATCTAGAAACATTTGAGGAATCTGGGATATGATACCACTGTCCTCTATTACTAATGGGGTCTGTTGGGACATAGTTTGATCTACAATAATATTATTGTTTGCTATTCCACCCAACCATGACAAAGCCTTATTCTTATGCTCTTCAATTCTAAAAAGTTCAGACAAGGGCACTTTTACAGTAATTTGAGATAACATGGATATCATATCAACAGGTTCAACCATAGTAGGTTTTACAATAGTACCTAGAATCAGAGTCTTTTGATTAGTAGGCACCACATTTTTCTTTATAACATCTGGTTCTGACTTCTTTGGTTGCACAACTGGTTTTGTTGCTTCACTTATCTAAAATTGAACCTTCTTCTTTGGTTCCCATTTCTTACCCTTGTTCTCCTTGATTTTAGGCAAATCTACATTGTCTTTCTTGTCTTGATCATTCATCTTATGAGTGATGTCTTTGATGAATACACTAGATGGCCTTCCTGCATCATTATTTATTGCTCTATTTCTCAAATTATAATTACTATGGACTTGTGAAATCATTTCGGCTGTAATTCTGTCAATTTCCTCCTTGGAGGGCATTCTTAAACTTGTGAGACCTATATCAGAAAATGTACTGCATACCTTATCTGTATCATACCCTTCATCATCTAAAAGTACTTGCTGATGATGTAGCTAGTAAGCAATTCTCTGGCTAGTAACATCATTTTCAGGCTCTTCTGAATCAGAATCTATCAAATCATCACATATACTCACCATATTGTAGCTTATATCGTCATGGCTTTTCTCTTCAGTTTCTTCTTCAGCTTGCACTCCTTGGGCTTGGGCAAATGACTGAGCAATAGCACAATAATTAGCAGAATGAGGTGATTGGCATATAATGCACCATGGTACATCATCATTCATATTTACAGTGTTCCTTTGCAGGGGGTCTGGAGTACCCTTATCCTTCACATTTTGGGTCTGGTTGGGAACTGGTTTACCATCTTTCCACTGAGTGGTATAAAGGTAATTCTGCATCCTAGGCTGCCTATTTAAATTGTTGTTATTCACAGGGGGTCTTTCAGCAACATTCGGCTTATTGAAACTAGTGGGATTCATCTTCTTGAGCATTTCTAAAACCTAACCTATAGTAGGTTCTTCGAGCTTTTTTCCTATAGGAGTTTTGCCACCCTCCCTTTTATTATTGTTCTTAGGATTAAAAAGCTTGGGATCATCCCTCCTACCTAGTTTACCAGATGCCTTTCTATTATTCTCTATATTTACTGCAACTCTATAGGCATCTCTCAAAGTTTTAGGATCTTTATCCCTCAATTGATAAGCCATTTTTCTATCAAAAGCATTGAAATAGGTTGTGAGACAGACATCTTCATTTAACCTCATGAATTGAAAAAGTTTGTACATACCTTTTTGGAATCTCACATTGAAATCAAATGTGGACTCATTTGGATTCTTCTTGATATTGTTGAACTCATTCAACATGAATCCTGCATTGGTATTCTCCCCATATTTCTCTTTAAACAACTTCTCCAAATCACTCCATGAGGTAATACTGTCATCAGGAAAGCTCCTGAACCAATCCCTTGCATCCTCTGTTAGTGAATGCACCAACAATTTCATTACCATGTCTTCATGTTCAACTTCATAATCATTCAACATGTCAATGAAAATCCTCAAATGCTCTTCACCAATAACAGCATTATTTCCAGAAAACTTAACCACTTTATCCCTTAAATCAAATGATATGGGATGGGGGGCACTAGGAATACAAGCAAATGATATCTGTCTATACTTTTCCAGGTATATAGGTTTCTTCTAGAAACCAGGAACATTTGAGGTACTAGCTATATTAGCTTGACTCATTGGAGCGGCTTGGGACTGTTGTGGTGGGACAAATGGGACTTCGGTGCCAATAGTGGAAGATGAGGTAGGAGCAGATTGGGGTATTCCCTGAGTTGAATTTGTGGGAGCACTAATTGGTGCAGGATTTGTAGGTGGGATAGACAAATTGGGCCATGAAGCCAATGCAGAATTAGACTTTATGAATTGGATTTTCCTTCTAGTTTCTGCAGCTTGAGCTTCATTCTCAACCTTCTCAAGCTCTTTTGCAAGATCTTCCCTTTCTTTTCGAGCCTTCTCAAGATCTAGATCTAACTTTGACATGGAGGGTTGTATAGGTTTGCTTGGTATAGCTTGAGGCTCATTTATTTGGATTCCTATAGCCTTGCGTTTCCCTTTAACTGGAGCTTTTGCAGTGGGCTCTATAGGATCAACTTGAATAGTTTTATAGGCTTGAACTTGAGCAATAATTGGTTCTTGCCTTTGATTTAGGTGTTTCTCCTATTCTTGCACTTTAGCTCTCAGATTATCAACATCTCCAAAAACATCCTTATGGAGAGTTGTGGTATTCTCTTCTAATTTTTGATTTTGCTCTTTCAAAGTAGCCATCCTTCTTAGCAGAGCATCTCTTTCTATTATGGCATCTAAGGTGGATTTCTCCTTCTCTTTTTAAAGATGAATGCATTTAGCTTCTTCCTCACCAATCCATTTCTTTAAAAAATTTATCTTAGAGTGCACTTCTTTAGGGTCTGCAGAAGTTGCCTCAGAATCAACAGGGTCATCTAGATCTATAAGGTTTGGTTCTACATATGGGGCTACTCTGGGATTAAAATGATTATCAGATGAACTCCTAAATCCTAGCCTATAATTCATATATGCTACAGGATCTGGTCTTAATGAAGCAATTCCCATAGTAGACATGTCCTTGTCTTGAAAAACTCTCTCATCTGGTAATGGGGTACTGAAAATGCCTCCTAAGAGTCTTGTAGTTTTGGATTCAAAGCTAAGCGAAGAAGACTCTCTTCCTATTACTGGTTGATAATGGGAATTGATGAATGCATTACCTCTGAGTTTCCAAGTGGGATTTGGATCTATCTTTTTCTTATTTTGGTTCTTCCTACCACCTTGGGGTAAATCAGTATACATTGATACATCAGGATTGGCTCTCATGTAAGCTCTTGTGTTTTTTCTCTTGTCAGCCATATTCACCTTTTGTTACAATAAGCACTAGCTTCAAAACCTTGACTAAGTCGCCACCCTATTTTGGGAAAATATATAATGACACTTTAGCTGACCAAAGGAAAATAATACACAAGTAGGAACAAAAATATATGGCATAGATAGACCAATCACTAATGTAGTAAGACTGCAACTCTTGCTTGTTAGATAAGACACTTGGATAGGCTGGGTGCGTCAGTGTGTAACAAAGGTACTTGGGCTCTATCTTCTTTAAATTCTCAAGGTTTGACACTAAAAGATTCCCTTATAACCACGGGAAAAACATAGATCATATGACACACACGTACACAGCAGGACCAAAGAAAAATGCAGTATCATATGACACACACGTACATAGCAGGACCAAAGAAAAATGCAGTACTTTTCACAGATGTGTTGGACAATTCCCCAGCAGAGTCACCATTTTGTTGGAGTTTTAAAAAGTACTAAAACTACTAAGCGAAAAAATTCTTAATACCAAAATGACAGTACATACACAATCTAAAGACCAGCCTATTCTTATTAACAATGGCATACGTAAGGTATTTGGACCCAACTTCAACAAAACCACAAATGGTTTTCTACTCTTTTGGCTCTGCAAAACTAGGGTGGGTGTACCCAGGGATGGTTCAAAACTGAAACAACTGTATGAGGATTATTCTTAGTTTCATTCTGATTCTCATTTCAAGATCCTCAAACATATACATAATTCTTACTAACTTGATAAACACATCCCATAAACAGATATGGCCAAGAAGTCTTCTATAGATTTGCAGATGTTTTCAACAACAATGGCTAACTGAAGCTAAAACATTCCATGCAGACAAGTGCTGGCCAACTTTGAAGATCTATAGGAAATAAAAGTAAAATTTGATTTGATGATGCATTTGAAAAACCATTTGTAAGATATTTCTCCTTTAGCTGAAATAACTTGATCAATGCCTAATCCATTGGGGTTCAGAGTCTATAGCAAATTCTTAGATCTAATTTGTTGCCTTACAAAAAATTCTATCAGCAATTCTTATCAGAACTTATCATTCAAAAATCCTTTTCAATACTTAAGGAATCTTATCACATTGATCAAAGCCTTTATTTAATCCATTTAATTAATAGCAATGATAAATGGATTTACAACCTAATTAGATTGCATTCAATTGCACAAGCTTTTACTCATACCATATCAAGGTAGCTAAGTATTTAAAAGGAGACAATATTCAGAAAGAACTGATATGGGGATAGTTCATAAGTTGTATTCATTTCCTTTGAAAATGGTATATACTTTACAATAGACTCAGAATGGCCTTCAAAAAGAAACACAACTCATTCAATATTCATGTATTCTCAGAGAATTTGCAGAAAAATACATTACAAACTTGCTTTCAGAATTTGGACCAAAAACTAGACTAAGGACAATACTTAGAAGAAATAGAATTTCGACCACTCTTTAGCCTTGACATCTCACTTAAATAGTGTGAGATGCAACAAGCTTTGGGCTAAAGAGAGTGACATGTGTCCCCTAAAAGATACTAACGAATGTCTGTAGTAAAAGACAAAAAACAAATAACAGAAAAGTTAACACATCAAACCATCCTGGGTGGGTCCCTTTCTGTTATACTTCTCATTTGTTTTAACAAGAAGATAGGATCTGATTCTCCAATTATTCTTCATCCTCAGAGTAAATAGCCATGAGGTTTGAAAGTGATGTATCATCTTCAGTTACCTGTAAATTTACTTCAACCTGGGGATTTTCCATGTCCTCATTATTAACTACGAGGGCGACTTTTACTTTTACATTTTCCTCCTCATCATCTTCTGACATTTGTTCTAGAAACTGATCTTTCCATTTATTAAAAGCATCATCATCTGGCTAATCAAATCTTAGAGCTTCTCTTTGTATCATTATTAAAGAATTTGCATTTTCTTCTCAATCATCAAATTCTTTCCTCATAGCAGTATAAAATAACTATATTTTTACTAGCTCTTCATTTGTCTTTACCCAGAACCAGTGGCTAGTTTCACTCATGACTTTTATTATTCTTTCATTGAATAACTCATCCATCTCCCTTTTCCACTTTTCTTTTTCTTTTATTGTATCAACAGATTCTAAAGCACAAGGAAATAGGGTGAATTTTTCAGCAATATATTGGAAAAAATAGAGTGTTAATCTTCTCTGTAAAGAATCTCTTTCATCATCAAAATTCTCTAGCTTATTTAATAAATCAAAAATCTTCTCAACTTGATGATAAGGCATTTGGACTGCAGATATACATATGATTGTAATATCATTATTTCTCTCCCTCCATTTCTATGCAAGAAGAGTTAGTTTATCCTTATCCCTATTCAACTCATCCATAAGGGCTGCAATTCTTGTCAACTAATCAAAAAAAAGTTGACCATTGTATTTTATCCCTCAGATATATTACACCCTACTTTAATTTTTCTTCGTATTGATTTCTCAATTCTATCTGTAACTCATGCAATTTTGTTTTTTCTTCTTCAAATTCCTCTGCAGTATAGAATTGGGGCCTTTCAAGGGTGTCAGGTATTTCAATAATAGGGTTTGATCTAGATCCAACCAATGGTTGTGAAGGGTATGCAATTGTAGGTGCACTGCATTCTCCCATTTTTCTTTTCCCTAGTATCCTCTCCATTTGAGACATTTTTTTTTCCAATGATTGTATCCGTATACCCCTTTCCTCGTATGCCTTCAAAACTTCTTCAAACCTAGCATTAAGTTGGGAAAACTTATCTTCTTCTTGTCCAGATACAACACCACCCAATTTTAGCATTTCTGAAGCCATTCCAATTACTTTTTTACTACTTACCTCACCAGATCTGGATACTGTCAATGTACCAGTATGTTCTGCAGTGGGAAACTCATGCATCCTGGTACTTTCTCTCTTATCTATGGACCACAAAACAAGGGCTTGGTGGTCATCACTAAATTTGATCTCTCTATGAGCTTGTAAGACTTCTTCAGCAGTTTTCAGTTGAACATCCTTCTGCTTCCTTACTGAATCAAAAACAATAGCATTTTCTATATCCCATTCTGGCAGAAGGAGAACTCCTGATTGTCTAACTATTTGCCTTCTAGCTTCAGGAGTGAACCGAGCAAAATCACTCAAAAACTTTGATTTTACCTCTTCCTTGATAACCGGGTCAAATTTATTTGGTTGCTCAGCCTTGATCTTCTCATAGGCTTTCTCAAAATTCTTTATATTTAATCTCCATAAAAACTGAGCAAAAGCTCTAGATCATACAAAATTTTCATCATTAATAAATCTTTCAGAAGCCTGGGCAACAATTGGATCAATTTCCTTACCTTGGTAATCAGCAATGGTCAAGACCAAGGAAGGTGTAGGAGGTTCTTGTGGCTCTCCAACATCCAGGTCTGTAGAAGTGACAATCACATCCCCATCTCCTACCATTTGTCTAAGCTGTTCCTTTAGAGATGCCTCATCATCTATTTGGATTCGAGACTGGCTTGGGGAGTATTGTTCTTTTTGAGAAGAAGAAGACCCCTGCTCCAATTTTCATCTTTTTGGAGAGCTGGCTGTAGATGGACTTCTCGGCCTTGGCTTCTCATGAGTGGGTACTTGTTGCACACTCTGAACCATGACATAACCTGCCCTTTTTTGCAATGTATATTGGCCAGGAGTTACTACATTTTTACCACTCATTCTTCTTTGTATTTCTGCTGCCTTGTCTGGGTGTGCCTTAATAAATATATCTTTCTTTTCATTCATAGTCTAAATTATTATAGCAAAATTATTCATTAATGCATGTATTTTATCTCCCCAGTATGTCTTATCTTTCAATGGGTTGTATTGGGGTCAAAAGCATTAATGAATTCTAGGTTTTTACTAAAAAGTATCCATTTCTCTTTCCTTAATTCTTGCTCCTCCAATGTGAAAATATTTTATATTATATCTTCCAGATAGTAAACCCGATGTACCATATGGGAACCTCTCATCCTTTCTCTTAATAGATCATAGAATCCTTCAGGGTCAATGAATCTGGCGTGAGATTCTGCCATGTTATATTTATTCAAAAACAAATTTAAATGCTTCCACCCCTTTTTAACAAAAAAAAAATCATGCACTACAGTAACCATTGGACAGAAAGTGCCCTTCTTGACCAATTCCCTCTCATCTATAGTAGCTATCTACCATAAGAGCTCGGCTATCCCTATCTTCAAAGGTACATGAAAAGGTAACACATGAGGTTTTCCTAAGAAACCATAAACTCTTATTACTATTGAAACATTGTAGGGAATTATATCCCCCCAGTTGTGACTGACAAGTAGCCCTTTAGCATGGTCCTTGGGTCTAATCAATTCTAATAATGCTTGTGGGATTCTAGGGCTATCTCCTCTTAAAAGAAATCTAAGCTTTGATACAAAATACCTATCAAATCTTACATAACTAGCATCAGTAGCCTCTGAAGTCATATCCACACTCCATAATTGCATTGGATTTCTTTCTCCATCCTTTGTGGTTTCTAACTCCGTACCTTTGGAGAAGAAAGTATGTCCTTTGTATAAACATACATGCTTCGTCAATGAATACCAATAGAATGGTTTTTTTACTTTCCCCTTTGCTATTCCAACCAGACCATTGTGAATCTCTTTTGCTAGGAAAGTGGCAAAATCCAGAATGGTACTCATTCCAAATTGAAGGGTTTGAGCAATTAGAAGAACCAGAGAACCTATAATTTGATCACCCTCATCTATCCCCAAGATCTTGCAAAGAGAAAAATATAGTGCTTGAGCTCTCAGATTGAAATGTCTTCTTAACAATGGCTCTGGAGTTCTGGCTATGATCACAGGCAAATTTCCAACCCTAGCAGCATGCTCCTGTAGTGGCCCTATTCTCAAGTACACTTGTTGTACATTATATCTAACTTAGAAATCATCCAGATCAATGATTTCATGCACAGCGTGGTTAGGGTTTAGGTTGAAAACCTCACTGAACAATTCAGGGAAAACCCTAAAAAGGTTGACCCCTAAATGATTTTTTACCCCCCCTGTGATAGGATCATACCTCTTTTCCAGGTCCATCGATAAATCACTATCAAAGAAGACACTAGGGACTACTAATTTTCCAATGTCAAATTCCCATACATTGCTCATAGGAGTGTCCAGTTTTCGCTCTGAAAACCATTTCTTAAACAACTCCAAACCTCCCATGGAAACCTAGGCATCCCTTATCCAATTAGCTTTGTTCAAGAAAATCATCATGCACTGAACGTTTTAGATAATCTTTTTGTCCAGTAAACTCTTTTCGGGGTAGCATTTTTAATGAAACTTTGGAAAATTCACAACAGCTGATGCTTCAAATTTTACTCAGATAGTCACAGAGCACTTACCCGCCAGAAATCGCACTTCTTCACTATATGATGTCTTCTACAATTTTATTGGATTATTAATCGAGAAATTTCGTGCCTTAGTTCTAAAATCTTGAACGCCCTTTTCTTTCTGTGCTTTGGTGATTCATTAATGGTGAAATCATGGGTTTTTTTATGAATTAAAACCGCACGTACCAGGTCTGGATCACATTTACTCTCAGTAACCGTTGCCTGCAATTTGCACTCAAATTTGAATCCCATCCATAGATTTTATCAGATCGTACGATCCTGATTTCAAAATAACAAGGCTTTACAGTCTTTTTTGAAAAATGCTACATGTCACCACTATGCTTCCTCACATTACTTAAAAACCTACATCTTTATTATGCAGGGATGTGTCAACCGTCAATCAAGACAAGATCGATGATCAAAATAATCCATTTCATATTAATGACCAGCTATCTGTACTGACCAATAGGAAACTGCCATACTAGCTCATACTGTCTGACAACACTTCACGCCAGCTGATACCGTATCTTCTTTTGAGAAGGCAAGTGTTTGATGTCATCACAAACACGTGTCACCACTGCGCTTCCCTGCATTACTTTAAAAACTGCATCTTTATTATGCGGGGATGCATCAACTGTTGATCAAGACAGGATCAACGGTGATACTGCTTCTCATTCATTAAGCAACCAAAAACCCATCTGTGCATACCTAGCATTACACGTCATCAGTCATTTGCAGTGTAGCATACTGAAATATAAATAGCTGACCCCACTTTGCCACACATCACCATTGCGCTTCCCCACATTACTTAAAATCCTGCATCTTTATTATGTGGGGATGCATCAACCATTGATCAAGACAAGATCAACGGTGATACTGCTTGGTAAGTAATCTTCATAGCTCTGCCAATGAATCCACCAATGATATTGCGGAAAAACAAAACATGTGCAAAGTACTGACAAATCTGACATACAAGAGCTTTTGCGACATACTGGATCTCATAAAACATCAGGGGATACATGTCATCATCATGCTTCCCTACATTACTTAAAAACCTACAACTCTATTATGTGGGGATGCACTGACCCTTGATCTCTGATAGATCAACGGTGATTGAAAAACACTTCAAATTGGCATCCTTTCAAATGAAATATTGCAATTAAAGGTACACGAAGGGTTTTCAAAAGGCATTCTGACGTAAATAAATTATTAGGATAAAAATCCCCGCTAAAATATTTGAAGAAAATACCTTTTTTTTAAATTTGAAAATGAGGGCACCACAAAACAAAAACATAACTGATTTTTCACCCAAATATCAGAAAATTTCCTATACTATGAAAAATCACACCAACACATAGCTTTTGAATGAATGTTTGCCAACTTTGGTCAAAATCCCAAAAAAGTAGAAATCTCCCAGCTCAAGGCATACTTAGCGTAGTTACTGCCTCATCAGAAAATCACCCAAGCTCCCCCACTGCAACCGAATCTATCTAGTTCCTTGCTTTAGAACAATCCCAAATCCAAAGTCTCTCCAAATCATCCCCCCCAGCTAGCTAGCAACCCAATCCAAAATCACACGCAAGCCTTTAGGGAGTTGTTGTCATTTATGCTAGAATTTTCTATCCAATAAATCCGACCAATCCACCAGCCTTGATCCAGGGGATGAAAATTGCTGAAAAATAAAATGTCCCCAATGCTCCAAGAATCAACATCATTACAAGTGTTCACAATTTTGACTCCAACATAACTTGAACGATCAAAATTGGAGTTCAAGTGCAAAAATTATGACTGGTCAAAATTTGGTCAAACTGGGACCAAAGGTCATAAAAGGGTGAAAAAATAATCATCTCAAAGGTATTTGACAATGGATTCCAAATGAAAGAGCTCATCAAAAGCTTTCCAATGGCGTTCGTTTCATCAAGAACGGAGATCGGATATAAAAGTTATGATGGTTTCAAATTCCAGTAAAAGTATGGATTTTGATGACATCAGCATGACATCACAAAATCATAAAGAGAGGGAAAACATTCAAATTTGAATTAAAATAGCTATTTAATTCGAATTAAAGGAATGAGATAATGGGAGTTGAACTCCTAACCATTGGCCTCCAAAATTTAAGGCCAACCAATGGGCTATTTATGGCATATCTAATATTAAGGGAAGAGTTGTTATCTATTCATAACAAATCCGCCCAAGCTTATTTAATTAGGGGTATTTGTTGAAAACAAACCCTTAATTTTGGTGTCAAATCATATCCAAATAATGGTAAAAGGGGTAAATTCGAAATATGTAACCAAAATGGGGGATTTTGTTAGTTAATTGTTTTAGCCCATTTTTGGCTAAATTTGATGTATAAAATGGGGGTAGTAGGCTTTGGAAAGGCATCCAGGTGATGAGAAGGATATTATGATTTTGGAGACTTGATGATTATTCCTGCACATTAGAGAGTAATGTTGTAATTGTGCTTGAAGGGAAGATCTTGAACACTTGTAATTGATTTTGGAGCAAATCGGATTGGTCCCTCTATTGGAGCAGGACCCAGAGATGTAGTCCGACCCGCGGATGAACTCCGTTATCAATCGTGTTTTGCCTTATGTCTCTCTACTCTCTTTCTTTCAGTCATTACCTTTTTATGCTTTGTTCATTTCAGCATTTAAGTTGTGTTAATTTACTAATTAACGCTTTGAAATTTTACTTTATGAAATAATGTTAAGCATTCCTCTGTAATAGTCCTAGATTTTAATCAGATCAAGCCTCACCAAGGTTATCCCTTTGACAGAGCTTTGTCTAGGGTAATCTAGCTTTGTCACGTGTTATCGCTCATCACCTTGAGCTAAATGTTGGGATCCACAAGTGGTCAATCTCGTGTCATGCCCATAGGATCATTAGTCTATCCTTAATTTGACACAATCTCCACCAATCCAGCGCATAGGAAAGCAAAACTCACTTTTTGACAGCATGCCCTTGAATTCTTCCATCCACAGTAAAGCCAAAAATCTCTAGCCAATCCTCCTTAGGTCTGTCATACAGCTTTGACTCTCCCTAGGAAATCCTTCATTAGCCAATCCAAAATTTGTGTTTAATCCAAATCTAACCATGAGCTTCCGTGTTCATCCATATGCAAGACCCCATCCCCATTTGACTCATCATCAAAACATGAAATCCCAAACCTATCATGATGTGTTCAGTCATATTGTCCTTGCTCCTGCCACCTTTTATTCCAATGATGATGAAAATCTTGTTGACTATGACGGCTATATTGAAAGCCTTAGAAACATTCCCCCAAGCATCCCACAAAATCCATGCATTCTTCCAAACTATCTAGTCATGCCATCTGATATCCCAGCTTCTCCTCCATCACCCAATCAACCAAGCTTCCAATCTTCCACCCCCATCACACTAGCTATTCCTATCAATCCACCTCCACCTCCGACACACGAGTCTCCAAGGAATCTCCTAGAGGAAATACAAGAAAAGTCGCCTCTAGCAGTCGATAAGCCATGTCATCTAATCCAACCATGTGAAGTAGTTAGTAATGAAGGTTCCCCATCTATAATATCACCTCCATCTCCCATAGCTATCATCCCCATACCATCCATCAAGTTGCTTAAAATCCTTCCACTTCTCGCAAGCATCAAAATCCCACCATCTATCAAAACCCTCCAAATCCTATCCACATCACCTCCAAGCATTTCCCAAATCTTCCATAATGACCCTTATGCATCCATCTTCTAATCACCCATCTCCACTACTGAATCTCCCATCTATCCATTTGCTGCCTTTGAAGAGTCCATCCCTTCACCTCCTATCACACCATCCACTCCAAACCAATCCTATCAAGATCCTGCCCAAAAGCATGTTGAAATCCGCCAAAGCATAAATGAAGATATCATCATACCATGTCTTCCATCCATAGTGTAGTCACTATCCCCTCCATCTCTAAAACCTCAAGCCATACCTCCTCTACTGCAGGATATCTTTTCATCCCATCAGCTAAATCAAGATCCTATCCTACCATCTCCTCCACTCCATGCTTCCATCTTACCACCTATCCAAGCTAATTCACCATCTATAATATACCCTCTTGGTTCACTTACATTCATCCATAGTGGCCTCCTCTCAGCAGAAGAATTAAGAATAGTATCTCCCTATTGTAGTACATTTGATAAAGCACTTCCACCATTTTCTGTAAGCAATAAGTATCCTCAGCTAGTTCAAATGCTCAATCGATGGCATTATCAAGGTCAAGGTTTAGGACCACAAGAGCAAGGAATCAGAAAGCCTATTATTGCACAAAAAAATCTAGGATTTCATGGTCTTGGATATATATCCAAAGGCTCACCATCTAAAGGTGTTGGTACACCACACCCCCAAACCAAGCCTATCTCCAAACCCCCCATGCCAGCCTCCCATCACTCCTTCAAGAAATCTTATGTCATCCCCCCTCCACCATCTTTGCAATATAAAACAACCTACCATATTCCCTCCTTCATCCGCTAAATCCATTTTGGGTCCCTATGTCCCAAAATCTACCATCCTCCATCCTCATATCAGCCATCATTCAAATCCTATTCCCTCCATTCCTATGCAAGATCAGCAAAGGCACATATCGAGGCATATCATCCATCATCATCCCCCTACACGCTCTCCCATATCCTCTCCATCTCACAAAGCTTCTCCTAACCATCTTCCCAAAGGTTACCACAATAATGTAAATGCCAACTTCAAAATGCATAAAGCTAAAAATCCACATCCTAGGAAATCATATGTCTATTCTAAAAGACATACTCCAAAAAGGAAAAATCCAATCAAAGAATGCAAAACAATGCAAAAGCCTATGAAAAGAAAATCCAAAACCATGTGGATCCCAAAGAAAAAAGTTGAAACCCAATGCATAATGGCATCCACCATTGCTAATCCCCCATCTAGTGACTCATGTCCCCCATCTCCTAACTCCATCTTGGGTGCCTATATCCCCAAGTACGCTTCCACAAATCCTCCATCACACTCGCATCTACCATCTATTCCCCATCTGCTCTTTTCACACCCGTCCCAGCATGTGCCAATGTTGATCCTACAAGCATCTCCATCTCATGCTCCTTTCCAGCCTTTTCATCCCTCCATCTCCTACCATCAATCCCATCTAATCTGATCTATTGCATAAATCACACATATGGTGTACCAACAGCTAGCAACAAAATTGAACATTCCAATAGCCAGTCAAAAATTCCAAAAAAGCCAAAAATAGCTGAAGAAAGAAAAAATCATTCTAGCTAAGTCCAAAGTCAAAAAGTCAAAAAGTCAAAAAATAAATAAAGAAAAATAAAGTGTCCACTGGTGAAAACTTGGCAATTCAAGTGCCTTGGACAAGTACCATGATGAAAACTTGGCAAACAAGCATCATGTGTAATCTAGCCATCCCCAGCTTAGCCTATCATCCTCATGCTTTTGGTCGCATCTTGACATTCAACTCCATCTTCCAATCTATACACCTATCCTCCATCCTCCAGCTTCCATCTCACACCATCCACTAATCTTCTACAGCTTCAGCCAATCATCCCAGCTATCATCCATCTCCCTAGCGCCTTCTGCTTTTCCATCCTAGCTTGAATCCTATCACATCCATCGTAAGACCTCCTTCCACATGTCATCTTCTGATTGGGGCCACTCTATTCCTTGGAGATCTTGTCTTGTCCATCCTCCCTTGTCATTAGTATCCTGCTCTAGGCTATCCTCATGCAAATCCAATGTCATCCTCTCATTAGCCATTCACTCTAGCACCATCTATCCATTCAGCTACCACCAACCTTAGCATTGTCCCCATCATCATCATTGGATGCATCTTGTCAAATCCATATCTTTCATTATCACCTCATCCTTAGGTTCTGCCTCTTGCACCAAATTGAGCCATCCTGCTATCCTCGCATCCTGAGCTTTTTATCCATCTGTATCATACCTATCATTGGTCTGTTAGCTTGTACCATATCTTGATTAGCCCACTTGTAAATATCTTGGTCCGTCAGCTTGTACATCCTCTTTAGCTTAGTACCATTGTATCTATCCAACTTTTGTGTCAGTTCCTCCTTGATCAGCATCTTGCACACATCGCACAACCCTTGGTTAGCTATCCCAATGCATCCTTTAGCTAGATCTCCTGTCACCAAAGTGTTATCCTTCTTAGTTCAGCTTGCTAGATGCATCACTTATCCAGATCCATTAGCTTAGGTTCTTTTTGATAGATCCTTGTAGGATATAGCTTTCATCATGACTGATCTTGGTCTGTTAGTACCTCATCCTACCCATCTCATTGGCAAACAATCCTCTTTTGGATTTTCACTTTCTTTTGATTTGGAATCTTCCCTTTTGGGTCTTAAAGTATCTTTTCCAAGAAATCTTTTTGTTCCCTCCTCAAGGTTACCATGATCTTCCATATCATGGTAAACTACGAATGCGGCAATCAGAGCGTAAGGTCTTGATCATGTCTTTTGCTTGTTTTCTTTTCTACTTGTGGGTTACCCAGTGTCGTTTCCACACTACTTCCTCTAGGATTCATGTGTGATACTAGGGCAATCCTTACGTGTTTGTTTTGAGTCAGTTCGTCAGTCCTCTGGATAGGTGGTGAAAAGGCCTTGATGTTCTTGGTAACCTTGGCAATTAACAATTAGTCCTATAGCAAATCTAGTGCTCAACTACATGGTGGTACTTCTCTTTGAAGTATCCCCCCGCTCAAAAAGCTTCAATGGTTTTCCTTCATCTCCATTATCCCCCATCCATATCCAACATCTGTCTCTCCTACCCCAGCTTATGCATCAATATCTCTTTGAATCACTCCTCACCTTTAGCTTTAGGGATCCACAATCCTAGTCTTAGGGATCCACCAATCCAAATCAATCCACCAAGCCTCATCTTTCGAGATCCACAATCCTAGTCCTAGGGATCTCTGAAACCCATCTTCTGCCAATCTGACTCTTTGAAATCTTGTTGCATCAGCCTTTTAATCCCCTCATCCATCTCCCCATCCTGGATTCCTTTTTATAGCGCTCCACTCCTTCATCCTCCACCTTCCCTAAAGTCTTAAGCTTGCTTCCTCTTGTGCATCTGATTCTCCTTTATCATTCTCCCATAGTGAGAGTTTGAGCTAATTCAGCCCCTTCTCTTTGACAATCTGAGTTTCCTTGCTCATCCGATATTCTTGTACTTTTCAAGAAGCCATCGAGCCTCGCTTTCTCTCCCCGCCACCTTCTTGAGGGGGCATCTCACAGTCCATTCTCTCCTCTTCTTCTCTAGCCTTGGGCATCTTATTTTCTTATCTTTGATGCCATGCCACTTGCGGCATCACATCAAAGAGGGGCAAAATGTAGACACCTAAAAACCTTTAGAAAATAAAGTATTTTTATTTTCTGAAAAATTCCTAATGACATCATCATTTATTAATTAATTAATTATTTAGTTAATTTATTTATTTTTATGCCATTAAATCCCTTTATTTTAATTAAAAATATTCAATTAAGGAACCCCTCCCAAAAATGTTTAAATCTTATTTAAACATTATTTCCTTATTTATTAATTATTTAATTAATAAATTGACCAAAAAACCCAAAATAAATATAAAAATTATTTTTTGCCCAAAACTTGACCAATTTCCTTAAGACCACTAACCTCTTCCAAAATCTTCTAATCCTTCTTTAATTTCGATTAAAGGCTAATCCCATCATTTCCTACCCCTAATCCCAACTCAAAATATTTAATTAAGATTAAATATTAATCCTCATGTTTATTAAAAAAAAATTAATAAATATCTCCTCAACCCAAACCCTTGAAATAAATAAAACTTTATTTATTTCTTAAAAATCTAATTTATCGTCATCCTAGGAAGTTCTAGACTCTTCTAGAAAGTCTTCATCCTCATCCTAGGAAGTTCTAGACTATTCTAGAAAGTCTTTATCCTCATCCAAAGTCTAGACTCTTCTAGAAGATGTCTTTAAACCTAATCCTAATCCCCTCCTAACCTTGTCACATTCTCTAAACATGGGTTAAGACTTACTAACCCAAGCCAAAGTTAACAAATATCTCCTCCTTCACCCACCCTCATTAAATGCCATCCACTTGCCTATCCCTAAGCTAATCCTAAACCATCCTAATCCATCCTCTAATCATTTTCACAATCCTAAGCAAGCTTAAAACCTTCCTAATCAAGCCCAAGTCGAAATTCCTCTCATCTCCCTCAAAATATCCCAACCATAAAACTTTATGAAGCCCACTAGGCCATAAATGACTCTTCCAAGCCGTTTTATTGCTCTTACAAGCCATTATGAGGGTCTTTATGAAGATTTTATCCCTTGAGCCCCCTTTGTTGACTCGTCCTTCCCCTTTCCTCCATCCTCTCACCCTATGACATGTGTCACTCCCTAATTGGTTGTAAGGAAGCACAATCCATGTGCTCTCTTCTCATGCAATCTGAGCCCTCCATGAGCTTTTTCCCATCCTTGCATCCTAGCCCTTGATCCCTCAAGCCCTTTGCCTATTTAAGGAATCCTCTCCCAAGCCATTTTAACACAATCCATGAAGTAAAGTCATAATGCCATTTTAAGAAGCCATTTTACATCAAAACCATACACTCACACCCAAATTCTAACTCCATTTGAAGCCCTTTTTGAAGCATAAAAGCTTGAGCATACATCCTATCTATTTAGACAAAGCTACTCAACAAGAGAGATTCTTATTGAGAGAGTCCATTAATGGCTCATATTCTCAATTGAGAGCTCATCTTAGTCTATCTTGAAGTTTATGAATTTTTTTTAGTTTGTAGAAGCTTTATTTAAATTTGTTTTCTATTAGCATACTAACATTGTTCATATACAATATCTTCAAATGACTTCTTTGTCTCAAGCACCTATTCTGTTGTAGCCCCCTTTTTGAGTAAATTGTTAAGGGGATGAACTATCTCTACAAATCCACTTATGAACTTTCATACAAAATTTATCTTACCAAAGAAAGACTTCAATTCCTTCCAACTATGTGGAGCTGCTAACTTCAAAATGGATTCAACTCTATTTGGATCAATGGAGCTTCTGGCTTCAAAAATAACATGTCCTAGGAGCTTTCCTTTAGTAATGCCAAATGAACATTTCTTGGGATTGAGAGATATATCGTATTTACAACATCTATTAAATACCTATCTTAGATCAACAATGTGGGTACTTTGATCTTTTGAAAATACAGTCAAATCATCCATGTAGATGAGTATACATCTATTAATCAATCCTTTGAAAGCTTCACAGATTGCTCGTTGAAATGTAGCTCCTAGATTAATTAGTCCAAAGGGTATTCTTCTATAGGCAAAAGTTACCCACTTAGTTGTGAAAGCCATCTTTGGCCTATCTTCTTCATCAACCATCACCTGATTATATCCTAAATATCCATCTAGGAAAGACATCATTTTTGAACTGTTTAAAATTTGCAGGACCTCATCAAGTGATGGTAGAGGATAATTGTCTTTCTGGGATGCTAGATTCAATTATGAAAGTCAAAACAAAGATGAATCTCTCCAGTCTTCTTTCACACTAGAACCAAATTTTCCACCCATGTGGAATGGTGGATAGGAAATATGATCTTAGCATCCAAGTAACTTCTTTACTTCTTTCATGATCAATGGTTCAATAAGAGGATTTAGCGATCTTTGTCTTTGTCAAAATGGTTTGGCATCTCATTTCAGTGGGATGTCATGTGTGATAATCTTAGGATCATAAGTCTTCATCTCTTCATAGCTCCAAGAAATGACATCCTTATACTCAGTGGGTAATTTGAGTATGTCTTCCCTTTCGTGTGAGCTATACTCTTTTCCTATCTATACCATTCTTGGTTCTTCATCAATACCCAAATTGTATGAGTCACATTCTTTGATTCCCTTTTCTTGGGTTACCCTTCTATTGAGTGCTAATTCATCATGATCAAAGATACATTCAAGTTCAACTATTCCCTTTGGAATAGTGTTAGTTTCTAAATTCAGAATCCCATCTTCATCTTCAAGCCCATCATCTTTAGGCTTGTCATCTAGTGTATCATTAATCTCTTGTCCCTAAAAATGGTAACTACACATGATCAACTCAAGTATATGTTGATCATCTTGAAGGACCTAAAAGTTTGTGATATTGTCAAGAGTGGATGGAACAGAAACCAATTCCACTGAAAATATTTTCAACTTGGTTCTTTCAACTAGTTGTAAAGCACTTGCTTAAATGGCAAGAGCATCTACTACCATGTTCTTTCTTCTTGGAATAGATTTGATGTTTAAAGCTTCAAAGTCATCCAATATATCCCATACCCTTTTTCTGTAAGCAAGTAATCTTTTATCATTGCAAGAGTATATGGATTTTACTTTTCATATAACCAATTGAGAATCCCTTTTGATTATGAGAGTTGTGACTCCTTTCTCTAGCACAAAAAGAAGTCCTCAAATTCATGCCTCATATTCTGTAGCATTGTTATTACATCTAAACTATAATCAATATGTAGCATAGAAAGACCTACCTTTTGGGTTGACTAATTTGATACCTACACCCACTCCCATTTTGCACTTGGAACCATCGAAGTGGAGTGTCCAAATTGCATTTTCCTTGGGTTTTCTAACTTTATGCTTATTTCTCCTTAACTTCTCTTTCACTTGAACCTTGAATGATTATTTCTTAGGAACCCATTGTAACTTTCCTTGTGTAGGACTTGATGATTTCCCTTCATAATCAATGGATAGAGGAAGTGTATGCATTTCTCGTTTATCTTGAATTTCCCCTATCAGTCCTTTGATTTCTTCAACTTTAGGTTCAGGATGAATGACTACTGAATTGCATCCTTTACCTTTCACATATCGTCTTCTTCTTTGGATTTTAATCATCCCTAAAGGATTTTAATCTTCAATTTCCTCTTCAATCTCTTCAACAAGGTTGGATGAGTTCATTGAATTTTTAGACCAAAATTTTCAACCATCTATTAAAATGGGGCCAAATTCATCAGATTATGCAAGGAAATACATCTTTTTTTTAAATCCATGCCCATGTTGGTCAAAATTTTGACCAACACGGGCTTGATAATGTTAAAATAAAAAAAATTTGATTTCATGTGAAGATAAATGTGTGCTTGTTGAGTGGGAAAAGTAAAAGGTCTTTGCAGTGTGAAGGCAGTAGACATTGGCATCAACTTGGGCACCATATTAGCACATAGAGTCCCTCCTTCTGTTATCTACAGCCTAGGGACAACATGATTCTGATTCATGTGTGCTCTTCAAGTGTCCTTTATCATGTTGATTGGGGTTCTATTGATCTCTCTATTGAGGAAAAACATACAAATAAGGAGTCACAATGGAAGCTCGAAGATGACTTTGACAATTTCACATCTACTAAAGCCACTAATCTGGCACAGCCCCTTGTGGATGCCCATATGCCTTTTAAGATCCACATCATCAAGGATCACAATATGAAGGAGTATCTCTATTTGGAGGTCAAGACGCTTGGCCTTAGTGTACTTATAATGGGGATTTGAGGATTTGGGGCTTTCAGGAGGAACTCAAAGGGCAGGCTTGGTAGCTCATTAGCAACTACTGTGTTCACCACTCCATCTATCCTATTGTAGTTATCAGGTATCCTGATGTGGAGAAGGAGTGTAATCTTTTTGAAGTGTAGCCCACCAAGCTGCTGAAGGATTTTGAGTTGGAGATGAGGTTGTGCCCGATGAGGATGAGGCGAATGAAGTTCATTCATAGCTAATTTTCTAGCTTTTTAGTTTTGAAATTTTGTGCTTTTGATTTACTGTGCTATTTTGTATTGTGATTTGTGTGGAGTTGACTTTGTGTGTAAGGTTTTTTATTGGATAAGTTAAAGAGTCGGCTTTTAATTTTGTTGTTTTTCCAATAATTATTTATAAATTCTGGTGCTTTTGGTCCAAGTTAGGGTTTTAGTGTTGTTGTTTTAGGGCTCTTAGAGATGTTTTGGTTTAAGCTAGGGGTTTTGGGAGGTTGGTTTTGTAGTAGGGTTTATGGTGATTGTTTTTGGCATATGGTTGTATGCTTTACAGGTTTGGATGAATGCCATGCTATCATGTATGCTATAAATAGGATTGGTTAGATTTAGAATCAGTTTGGACAAGGTAAAGTACAATGGGTATAATTTTTTTTTGTCTAAATCATGAAAAACCTAGTGTACGTTTCATGCAATGGGTACAATTTTTTCAAAAACTTGCAAAGTTGATTTTTGGTGTAGGGTATAGTGAGATTATCTAAAAAAATTTTGGGTGTTTTGTCATGATTTTCGGTTATGAGTGGTGTAACTATAATTGTTTATTTTAGTGTCATCATATGAGATCACTAGTACATTTCCTTAATTTATTTGGAAGTATTACTAAAATCATAGCTCCTTATTAATTGTAGTAATACATATGCAATTTTGTTGAGTGATCTCTAAAGCTAGATTATGTTTGTTGTATGCCCTATGACAGCTAATTTTCTTGATGTGGTTAAACTTGTTTGTAATAGCCCCAATCAAATTCATGATCAATAGTGCCATATCAATTTTATTTGTCTTTGTAGTCTATTTATTGACACAGGAATAAATACCTATCTCGACGAGGAAAGAGAAATGTGACTTGTGATCTCTAACTATCATCTTATGAACCTCAATCACTTATGTATGATGTCCAATAGGATCCACTTGTTGCTAGAACACTTGGGCATCTTCTATGGTGCTCTACAAAACCCAACCACTCTGACATAAGTGAGTTTTGAATTGGATTTTCCAATTGCCCTAGTTTTTAGCTGAAATATTGCCTCCATTCATTCTTGCTTGCACAAATAAAAGCATCAAATAATATCTCTTTTGGCTTTCTAATCAGTTTGTTTCATCTAATTTTTCATTACCTAATTTATCTTTTTTATTTACAATACATCCATCTCATTATACTTTATACAATTGTCTTGTTTGTAACGAGGATTTTGAGGTGTCCACAGGTAAACACTTTTGATAGCAAGGTTTTCGTGAATACGACTATATCTTTTTCTTCTATTATAAGAACAAGGTGGTGGTTGTATATTTTTTTTTGTCTCATGACTTTTGCAAGATATAATGCGATGCATATTTAACAAGCTACATGGGCTCAAGTGAGCATGAGGACAAATGTTTAAAATGTTCACCTTGCATTAAACAAATTTTATGACAATAAAATTTACATTTTGCTTGATAACAAGATTCCCAAAAGAATAACGTGTATAATAGTTGCAATGTCATTGAAAGTGGTGCATAACACCAATTTTAAACTTTAAAAGTGCCTAAAGTGGTGCATAGACAATTTTGAAAAGAATCTTTGTTGCCGCTCACCAGTTATATAAGCCAGTGGTTTTAATGATCTGAACTTTGCAAGCATACTACACTCAATGAATTGTTCTAAGTTGAGAACCACACAATGCATGCAGGTGGAGGGTACTTAGTCAACTTGATGATAAAGGCTTATAAGGATTAAACACATCCTTAATAGGATTGAGATGTGCATGCTAATCTTTTCCTTGGATTTTTTACTCGATTTTGAGCTTAGGATATGTGCTAAATATTTCACACAATGTTCTAGTTTTCTTTGATTACTAGCACGTTTTCCTTTTCTTATCTCCTATGAATGATAAGTGTCAATTTTAGCAAAATGTATTCCTATTTGTAGAAGCATATCCTTTATGTGCTGAATAATATTGCTAGTTTACTTTGACCTGTAGGATTATTCACTTTTCTTATTATTATAATAGTCTGAGGAACTCTTGGCCTTCATGTCTTGTAAACAGTTCTAGTTTTCTATTGTTTTAAAATATAATTCATAAATCACAATAAGATGGAGACAATTTTGAAATTAGGACTTTCTATTTAGGGTTTTTCAGGCTTATCTGTTTGTTGGCTATCATACTCCTATAAGTTGTTTGGTCTTGTTGACGTTATAAAAATATTTATCATTAGTCCATTCAATCATGAAACAAGACTTCATAATTTGAAGGTCGTGATCACACTACTAGACTCTTCATTAGATAAAAGCATGAAGCCAATCGATGTAATAATCATGTCCAAGATTTATGCTTTTACATAATGATGGATCTAATAATAAGATTGAAATGTGCTACTCGTAATAGAATTTTTGACAAAGAATGAAAAAAGACAATGAAGCACCCAATGAATGAACTAGCCTCAAGCAAAGCAACTGACCACAACAAATACCTTTTGAAAAGGAGCAAGAATGCTGAATGCGAAGACTATAGTTGATGTGGCTTCAATGAATGTTGCTAAATTAGATGAGTTGATCAAGAAATATTCAACTGAGATCCCCACTAGTGAAAATAAATTGTATACAA
Organism: Cupressus sempervirens; assembly: GCA_028749045.1. Taxonomy (NCBI): domain Eukaryota; kingdom Viridiplantae; phylum Streptophyta; class Pinopsida; order Cupressales; family Cupressaceae; genus Cupressus; species Cupressus sempervirens. The sequence goes on along the minus strand of CM053787.1, from coordinate 585,331,734 downwards.
ATCCAAAGCCAGAACCTGTCACTGAGTTACCAATGAAGACTTTCCAAACAAAGTAGTTGTTTAATAAACCATCAACTAAGGTTTGAATAGGCATAGAAGCAAATCAGTTGGAGAATGGCCAAGTATTGTGTGATGAGATGAAGGATGGTGTGATTAATAACAATTTTCTTTCTGAATCCCAACAATGTTCTAGTTTTGTGACTCATGAATTTGAACATCTGGGGGACAGATTGATCAAATTAATGGATTGCGATACAAAGTTTGTAGCTATGAAAAATTGTTTCCTTGCTAGCCTAAATAAAATTGGACTTGCAACCAATGTCATTGGTATTTATCAAAATTCACATACAGGTAGGTTGGGATAGGCTTGACTGTAGATTTTAAACAAATAGGCTGAGATAATAAGAAATTATTGTGGTATAGAAAATGTTGTGGGTGCCCTATGCACATAAATACGGGACTACACAATGTGAAAATTAGCGTTTTGGTGGTCATTTGGAGGGGCTTCATTCTACAATGGTTGTATGTCGTGAGTGTTATTTTTGGCAAGGGGATGTCTTTAAACTTTCTGCTTCAAAGTTTTTATTTAGAATGCTTTTTTTGGTCTAATGAGCAATATTTTGGTTATGTTTAGTATAATATCATGTTTATGTATAGGGTGTTTAAAGAAACTATTATTTGCTGGTGTTTAAAGAAACTATTTTCTAGAATAGCAGAAAAAGGTGGTGCATTCAATTAATTAGCCCTTTAATAGTATGGTTGAATGAATGACTCAAAGGTTGTCAACATGGCCAAAGCAGCCTATGGGACCTCCTAGGTAATGAAAACACTCTAAAGTACGTTAGCTGGAACATTAGACCCTTTGTAATTGCTTCTTTAAGTGTGTTCATGGACATTTAATTTTGATCACTAAGTTTTCTATCGTGTCTCACTATTTTTTTTAAAGTACCTAAATTGCGCCTTCTAAAATCTCCCAAAACATGGAGCGGATGTCATTGTATGTTGGGCACTCCATGATAAATGCCACTCTGTCTCTACCACTCCTATGTTTCAAAATATTGTCTCCTTTCATTCTTCCCCACGTACCTACCTATTTCACTCCTTAAATGATGAGAACTTGTCCTAAGTTGCATTATGGGCACTTTAGCTCTCCATTCGGTATTTGCTCCTTAATATATGCTTTCTATTTGTGATCTTCAAGGGTTTGAATTCTTTGATATAATTGTATTTTTTGTGCCCATTTTTTTTTTACCATAGGAGACTTTTGAATTTTCCTTCAGGGACTTCTTTATTATATCATTGTTATTGGGATTTTTTTGCACATCAACTTTCCATTTTTTGTTCTTTTGGCATTTTGCTTCATCCACAATCTCTTCCTCCTTTCATGTCTCTCCTCTATGAAATGTAGGCCAATGATTTTTTTCACAAATTCATTTTTCTTAACATCATAAACCTCTTTTGGGAGGTGATGATGGATAGGGGTACAAGAGAAGGGCTCAAGATATATGTAACTCTCCCTTATAGATATACAACTACAGCCTACCTAGATTTTAATATAACTAGATGGATTTGTGGGTTCAATTAGGTAATTAGATGTTGCATAATCTGTTGGCCTACCTAGATTTTATTTTTTTGTCAAGGTCATCACCACCAATATGTAGAAGCATTGAATCTTCAGGTTGTTGTATGACTGTTCATGGGGAATACTAATTGATGATTTTGTCTACAGTCAATGAATTAAAGTTATAATTTAGACTATCAAAGCATCACTATCCTGTACCCTTTTGGCTAGACTATCATACCACTGGAATGACCCCTTTGTTTTCTTTATGTTATACCTTATAGCAATGGGTTGTTCTAAATTGCTGATGTTTGTAAGTGTTCAAACTTGTAATGAATTTTAATGATGTAGTTTGCGTTAGTTGCAATGAGTGAAATTATTTGCGATTAAATTAGTAATATATTTAAAATTGAGAGATGTTTAACATGTTTTTTGACGTCTATGTGTAACTGATAGTGCAATTTGTGATCTATTTTGTTGTTATTGTTAATGTTGACTTCCAGTGGTAGTGTTTGATTTTAATTCATAAAAATTCATGAAAATCTACTTATGCTAGTAGGATCACATTATAGAATCTGTCTAATAGTATCACTTTTTTGGTTTGTTTGCATGAACTTTACTAAATGAGATGAACTGCTAGTTTCTTCCTCTATATGTCTTCATTTGTAATGTTGTACTATGTATTGTGCAAGAGTTTGAAGGAATATTCTTAGGTGGATAATGATTCTTTCCTTAATTCTATATGTCTTCATTTTTAATTTTGTACCATGTGTTGCGCAAGAGTTTGAAGGAATATTTTTGGGTGGATAATGATTCTTTCCTTAAATATAAAGGTGGGTGAAACCATTTCAAGATTTGAGAATAAGGGATATTATCTGACAGGTAAGAATCAAACCCTTCTATGTAATCGAACTTAATAGTAGCATAATATATTATTTTGATGGATCCCTTAGGAAAACTAAGTTATTGTTATCATGTAATAATTCCAATATGCATTAAACTTATTGTTAGGTCTAAAAATGGTCTCTATGGAAAGATGATTTGTTGAACAACACTATGAGGACATGTCTGCAAAACCATTCTTTGGTGGTTTGGTAGAGTAGGCCCAGTGGTTGCTATGGTCTGGAGGGTAAAAATGTGGTTGCAACTAGCCGAACAATCATAGAAGCAACAAATCCTCTAGCTTCTTCCCTTGGAACAATTAGACGCGATCATGCAATTGAGATAGGAAGGTTAAAAATGTAACCTTGAATACAAGAGAACATAAATTTCTTGCTCATGTTACTTTAATTAAAATTGTGGCATAGAATTTTTTCTTTTTTTTAGCTTCATCAATTCTTAATACATTTTTCTTGTTGTGAGCATAGTGCTTATGGTCTTATCCAGATTATGATGTGCCATTTGTATGTCATTGATTAAATTAAAATACCCAAACCATGTCTTCCAATTTTTGACAATGCATCAAGTTTTCATACGATGTTGTTGTTTCTATTTTTATAACCTTTGTAAAAGGCCAACTCCTAATCCTATTGACTTAGGTATATGATGCTCTTTGGCTAAGTAGTTATTTTAAAAGAGGAATATCTATTTTGTGGAATTTTTGAGGTCTTTTACCCTGCCATCATCTTCACCCATATTGAGGGTTTCTTTTTACCTCATTTTTTTGTTAGTGCTTGCCATTCATTTTGGTAAATGATTGTGCTATGAGGGGTATGAATATGTGGTGAGATTTTCCCAGGGCTTTACTTGTTGTAGTCATCTATACACACTTTGAAGATTTGAACCCACTCTTTTGGAAGTGACTATGTGTTTTCCCTTGGGTAGGGGATTGTTAGAAGGGACACATCTATGATGTGAAGTTTACCTAGGTCTTTAAGTTTTGAGTTTACACCTTGCATCATTTGCAACCACAGCTTGAGTTTGAAGCTGGGTCAATGCTAATAAAGTCAAGCAGTCACAACTTTACACATTTGAATGTCAACTTTTATCTCCTATTTATGTTTCTTCCATTGCAAATTTAAGAAGAGTTAATGGTTAGATTTTCCTTCACTAAAGTTTCAATAAAGTACTTAATGTGAAGATGAGCCATAACCCCAATTTTTGTAAATATGTAATGGATAACAACTAAATATCAACATCATAGATTTGTAAATTTGTGGTGGACAAAAACTAATTAAGCTGATCCCAAACTGTGATACTAAGATTACTATACAATTGAACATAGAAAATAGAATGCTATTGATATGGAATATGGAAGCCTGATAATGAGGATTGTCATTTTCAAAATTTGTTTCTATTTTTAGTTTTTTCTTTGCCAAATTTTAGTTTGCAAGTTGAATATGCATTCATGAATGACAAAATGTTAAGGGACCACACATCAAGCATGTTTGAGTAAATATGGGGAGGAAGGCTCTATTAAACAAATTTTTTTGATGGATCTTGTAAGTAAAATCATAGATGTCTAGCTAATGTAGGAAATGATTCAAGTTCAATGTTTATAACAATTTGGGAAACTCTTTTTTGGATTGTTTTAAAAAATTGTATCCTATTGTTCTAATAATATTCAATGCTTGTAGGAATGTCATCCATGGTAGTGATGCAGTGGAAAGTGCAAAGAAAGAAATTTCCCTATGGTTTCCAGAGGGTGTGTCTGACTGGTAGAGCAGTTTGCATCCTTGGGTTTATGAATCTTGAGATTTTGTTCCATTTTAATTTTTATATTTGAGAATTTTTTAGGATGTTATTGAGGTACTTATTTCATCTCATATCCCAAGAGTAAAATGCTCTTAGTATTTTTACTAGAGTCTACTTATTCTATTATGGTAATTATGAAGTACATGGTTCTAAACTTTTCAGTTTGGGACTTATCTATTGATACTTGAAGTTGTATGTTCACAAGTATATCATCAATTATAATACATGGTTTTAGCAATAATAGATTAATGAATGGTGGTCTGGCATATGGTGTTGGTGTTTATCTTGCTCCTAAAGATTGCTCCTACCTAAGGTATGAAAGATTATGTTCAAAGATGATGTCTTGGTGGGGATTTTTTAAAATGTTTTAATTCCAAAATATTCTTTCCTTTAATATGCATATTCTTTATTTAAGAAGGAATGTTTGACTTACTATTATTGCTTATTCTTTATAGTGTTCCATTTTTAGACCTGGACATTAATGAGGACCAGTATGCTATGTTGTCCCGAGTTATTTTGGGTAATGTTGAGGAAGTTCCTCTTGGTTCTCTTCAATTTCATTTGAGTTGTGAAAATTTTGATTTTGGCATTAACGATATCACCATTCCAAAGCATTACATTATTTGGAGCACTCACATGAATACACACATTCTTCCAGAATATGTTGTCAATTTTAAGCCTCCTCACCAATCTCAAGGGGATTAAAAGCTCCATATTCCTCATTTTCAAGAGGTTCCTTCTCATTTTGAAAGTTAAATACAAAGGAGAAATTCCTTTGATTCTTGTTGCTATTTTTGATTTAGTGAAACTAGTTCAATGCCTCTGAATCAATGAAATTGCCTTGTTCTCATCTCCTCACTCTCTTTGTGTTGTTTAATTATTTTTACCTTCACATATGAATGAGTTGATTGCTATTTTGGATATGTATGTTGTCTATAAACTATTTGCAAGAAATTCTTGTGGTTTTCTCTTTCTCTTGGTATTTGTAGATTCTTTACATAATTGGTGTTATCCATGAACATTTCTTGAAATTCTACTTGGACATGGATATTGATGGTAGAGACAACTCCTTTGTTCAAGTGAAGATGGTGAAGCATAGGGTGAAGGATGGATCAACTCCAAGGAAAAGTTTCTGGACAGCAAAGATACACATTGCCAAAATAGAGAAGGATGCTCAAATTAAGTTGAACCTCCATCATCCATCCAAGTTTCATATGATCAATCCATTGAGGAAGACAAAGATAGGAAATCCAGTAGGATACAAAATTGTCCCCAGGGGCACAGTCGCAAGCTTGCTTGATCACAATGATCCTCCTCAACTCTAAGGTTCCTTCACTAACAGCTAGGTCTATACCAAACTTTGAATTTCATTTTTCTTTTAAATGTTGGTGAACTTTTTTAGTAATCAGTGATGCTAGCATGACACCCTTCCCTTACATGAAATGTTTTTGACCTAAGCTATGAATCAGTGAGGTCACAAACAAGGGACCTCATCCCCAATTATCAATGCCGATGCTCAAACCTTTGAGCACATTAGACCACTGAAGGTGACCAATGATGTTGGCATGACACTCTTCCAATACATGAAACATGAAATGCTTTTGACCTAGATCTATAAATCAGTGAGGCCACAAACAATGAACCTCATTCCCAATTATCAATATTGATGCTCAAACCTACTAGCACATTAGATTTTTAAAGGTACAAAACCTACTATAAATATCTAAAGTTTTCACATCAATTTGTTCACGCTCTTCAAGCAGCTGCAGCTGATAGAAATTTGTGAGATAGAGGAACCTCCACTTTCCCTTGAATTTTAGATGCATCCTCTTCCTCTTCTGTATTCCTTAGAATGCTTGCATAAGATGGATGAACATAGCTGTAGTGTACATATATGCACCCAAATTAGTTTACTATTTAGTGGAATTTGATAAGAAAAACACACCTTTCAGCACTATAAAAATGAATTTCTACTATTTCAACTATTCCTACCCAATACTAGACTTTTCAGCTTATGCTAAATTAAACTTGCAATAGCTACCATTCTTCAAAAATATGTAATAGCTATGAGAATGCAACGTTGCATTAACATTTTGAAGAATATAGTCACTTTTGATTTACTCTCAGAACGTGCACACAAGTTCAAATCCCTAGATGGAACCATAGTTTTAGTCAATAGAAGTATAGCTCTACGGAGTTTTTTTCACAATAAACAATATGGATTGATCCAAATCAATTTGACACTACTATGCACCTAGGTTATAACAATCAGAGCGATCAATTTTAATTTTTTTATTGTTGGTTGTTTTGAATATGGTTGGTTGTTTTATGTAGGTCTTTTGTAATAGGATTTTATCCAAATTTAACTCTTAACACCCATTCACGAATTAAATTTAAGAAGAGTGATTCACTGCTCGATTTGAGACCTAATTAATTCACATAAAGGCCTAGATACAGCCATTTTGAAAATGATAAATTGAGAAGCCTTCACTAATGAAGTTATGGTGACCACCACCATTAATAAGCACAATAATTGGTTGTCTAATGGCAATGCATGAAACTAGAATGGATATTACCATGTTGTTCCAAACAAAAATAGTATTTGCAAATGCCTATAGGCTCTATCTCAAACTCAAACGCAATACACTGCTTTCCCATTGCTTGCAGTAGTTCTAGCTCATCAAATTCAATCTCCTTATATAACAATCACTAAATATAAGATTTCCTTAATGTGGAAAAGGTATGCATCACTTTTTTGAGAAGCCTTTGTTTGTCAAAATCTGAAAAATGGAATGAGACTAGCCATAAATACTATCATTTACCAAGAATTCTATGTAATTATCCAAGGTTTGAGTGAAGGAAGACAACACTTGACACAAAAATGAGTTTTTTCTCCTTGGAAATTCAAGCAATTGTCTAGGAAGATGAATCATCTGGAGCAAGTTAATGGGTTTTCATCTTGTAAACAATACCAAATGATGAGGCACTTAGTGTTACCCAAGGACATGTTTCTGGCATTATTTGACGTACCTTAGAAATGGAGATATTCTAGAATCTTAGAAACTCACCCCTTGGCTATCCCATTTGAAAATTATTTTAGTTTTGATAAGGGTTTGACTTCCACTCTCATGTGAACTATCAATTTGAATTATTTAACACAAAAGTTATATGTTAAGGTTCTATAATGTTTATAAGCATGCTTTATCCATGTTTTCATATGACTATATAAATTTCCCTGTATATATTTATTTTTTCCTATTTTTATATAGCTATCCCCATTGCCATCCCCTGCTCCATGAAAAAAATATGTCCCACAAACCCGATTTCCCGTCCTCCCCTCCCAGAAACATGGGGTAACATAGTGAGGTAGCGTTCTGCTAGAGTCTATATATATGCCTCAGATTATTAAAAACTTCATTTTGATGTTTCTAAGATAACATGAAACACTTGTATATTTTTCTGGATCTAGATTTTCTTTCTTGTCTGATGCAAGTCCAAAGATATTGTCTCAGTACCTAAAAAGCATCTTCCAGTGTTTACTATTCCCATTTTTAGTTAATTCTTGGTACTGGAACTCACTTGGTCTGTGTCTGTTGACAAGTTTCAAGTGGCAAAAAATTCTGCGTGAGTAGATGTCATTATTAGTGAAGAAGAGATCTGGTCAGAGATAGATCTGGTCGGAGATAGATGTCATTATTAGTGAAGAAGAGATTTGGTCAGAGATAGATCTGGTTGGAGATAGATGTCATTATTAGTGAAGAAGAGACCTAGTTGGAGATAGATTTGCAAAACTTTGAGGTAAACTTTCTAATCAGTTTAGATTGGAATAATATAAAATCCTTGACATTTATTTATATGGAACCTATTGGTAGAATAGAAATTTTTCTCCACATTACATTTTTTCCACATAGAATAGTTAAAATAAAACTTGATGGTGCAAAGAACAATGAGAAAAATAGTAAAGAGTTTTTCTTGCTAAACAGATGGTTTTAGCTGGAAGATGGCCAATTTTAACATTAATCTTATGTAACTTTAATGCGATCAGTATCCTTCTATAAGATTATTGTTGTTCTAATCACTGGCTTTGAGTGAATGATTTGCACCATATAACAAACTTTTGCTTGATGTTTCATATAAACTTCACCAATAAGTAAATGTGTTCAACATTTTTCAAGACCTTGGCACTTGAATTACAGTATCCAGTATAAGTGTTTCAAGTGCTTGTACCATAAATTTGTATCCATTCAATTACATGTCATGTTTTTTTGCAAGGATCTAGGCTAGTTTAAGCCTTCATCAGGAGAACATGTTCATTTCAAAGGATCAAATGCCTGCAATGTTCACATTTTAGGTATCAGTTATGATTTCTTTCTACTCTCTTTTACATTGATTAATGATATAAATCATTTTTAGGATTGATATGGTTTACATTTTTGTTTTAGGAAGACTTTTGTATCAACATTTCAGATGATATTTCATAATCTATCTTCTACATTAACTAAGATCACATGTCAATTAAGCCTCTATAGTTTCTTTTCATCTAGAGACAATTCTAACACTTTGTCAACATTATGTTATGGCAAAAGAAAATAGCAAGGACACTCTTGGCATCATCTATAAGGGGCCATGGGGACAATTCAAAGCAATATGCTTCTCCAAGTAAAAATAAAGAAGCCAGTAAAAGAGATGAAGCTTCCTTCCAAGGGGCCAAAACACCTTCCACTCTATGTGAATCACACATCTTCTCAACATCAAGGTCTTCCACATACTAGTCAAATCAAATTGATCTCTTTGACCTTATTGATATGGACTATGGTAAAGTGTATGATATGTAAGTGTATGATGGAATAGAGAAAATCTAGAGCACCACTATAACTTATAATATAGAGGGATGGTGATAGTAGTTAGTTGGAGGTCGGTACTGACATTCCATCCATCCCTTTTTGGGTACATGATGATAATTTTATTTGGTGGTTGTTGTTGGGCAACATAATAGTTCTATTCACATTATATATCAAGTAAATAAATGGCTTGAGATTAATTCAACTTTTCATGCTATCCATTTATTTATATAATCAAAAGGCTTGAAATTTGGCAAAACATTCACCATTAAATGGGGACAATCCCTATGGAAATTAACTAAATTTAGTTGAATTGCACAATAATAAGTCATGTTATGTGTACCCCATATGTTCAAAACATGAAAATAATTCTTTTTATCATATGTTTTATCTTTTCGTGGGCCCGGTCAGCCATGGACTGCCTTCATACAATGTACATGATTTGTCTCAATCATATAACTAACTATATATTCTTCATATTAGTTACTCTCAGTTATTTTCAGGCATTCTATAAAACAATTCACATGCCTTGCACATGATATGACATTTTGCATGCATCCTACACTCTCTCTCATCCGGATGATGATGGATTACGTAAAGTGATCTGAAACCATGATGCTAAAAAACAAAATCAAATCCAAAATGAACTTGCACTACAAATGGATTGTGGAAATCTAATATTGGTAAAATTGCATTCATGTCTACTAGGACAATTACAACTTAAACATATATTTATCCTAGTAGACATGCATGCAAAATTAACAATATCAAATTTCCACAATCCATTTGTAGTGCAAGTTCATTTTGGATTTGATTGTGTGTGTTTATTAGAATCATGGTTTTAGATCACTCTACGTAATCCATCATCAACCAGATGAGAGAGTGTAGGATGCATGCAAAATTTCATATCATAGGCAAGGCATGTGAACTATTTTATAGAATGCCTGAAAAAAAATTTACACCTAGTTATTGGTGGAAATCTCCACCTTCATTGGTCAAAATTTCGACCAACGCCTAAATTTTTTTCTACCTTTGTTGGTGAAAATTTCCACCAATGCCTAAATTTTTTCTACCTTTGTTGGTTGAAATTTCCACCAACGCCCAAATTTTTTTCTACCTTTTTTGGTTGAAATTTCCACCTTCATTGGTCAAAATTTCCACCAACGGCTAAATTTTGTTCTACCTTTGTTGGTCAAAATTTCCACCTTCATTCATCAAAATTTCCACCAATGCCTAAATTGTTTTTCTACCTTTTTTGGTCAAAATTTCCACCAATGACCAAATTGTTTTCTACCTTTGTTGGTCAAAATTTTGACCTTCATTGGTCAAAATCTTGACCAATTCCTAATTGAACTTATGCAATGGCTTTGGAAGGTTTTTGACCAATAGGTTGGTCAAAATTTCAGCCAACTAGTGAGTTGATCAAAATTTCAACTAGAAAAATATCAATGGGTTGGTCAAATTTGGTCGAAAATTGGGTCAAAAATTAGACCAATAAAGGTTGAAAAATGAACCCAAATGTACTAGTGTGTTGAGGTGTTTTAATACTTATTTTCCATTATGTGTGTCAGTACCTTTGCTACTACTTCTTGAAATGATGAACATTGAAATTTAAAGTGACTAACTTTGTGTAACTGAGAAAATCCTAGAAGGATGAGGATGTTGGGACCAGCTTCCTCTCCTAAACATTGTAAATTAGTCACCATACTATCTATGACCTGTGTCACAATTTCACTTTTGGGTATTGGCACCTTAAGTTCTTCATTCTGATCTTGAGGTGTATTGGTTAGAACCATATCCAATACCATCACTTTGTATGAACCCAAATCTGATAGTAGGAATGCTATCTCATTTAGAGCATTGTAATCTGTAATCATTGTTTTCAATTTGGGCTTAGTATCTATCTTGATTTGATTTTTCAATCCTTTCCATGGCAACCACAACTGGGTGAAGTCTGTAGAAAACCATTGTCTCATACATTTCATCCATTCTTAGCTTAGAAGAAACCCATATGTTTCCAGGATATCAACCACATATATATCAATAACATCTTGAATCTGGGGGTCAATTGTCAACTGTATCCACACATCTTTCAATACACCAATGACTTTTACCTCTATTTTATCCAACTGTATCACTACTCGATTAGAGGGTTGAGGACTAACTCCTAGCTTTTGAGCTATTGATAATGGCATTACATTGCATGAAGCTCCTAAATCAATGGGGAAATTGTGAAGATTCTTCCCATATATCTTGATGCTAAGCAAAAATGGGGGTACCTAAACTTTGTCTTTGAACATAGTGGGCATTACTTCTATAGCATTTACTTGTTGAGATACTATCTTTCAAGGAACAACATTCATATTGTGGGAAACCTTTTTATGATCCAAGGTCTTCATGAGCGCTTCTTATTATTATGGACAATTCTATAACATGTCAAACATGGACATATTGGCCTTAGTTCTTTTCAAATCCTCTACCACATTATACTTTTCAGTGGACCAAGTAGGATTCTTTATTATTTTTGGTACATTCACTGGGTTATGATTCAATTGTCCTCTGTACATTGGTCTTACTAGTTGTGGATCATTACTTGCCCTTGGATCAAATGGAGTTGGTTGTAAACCTGGAGAAATCCCATCCATCAAGGGATCCTTTATATTTTTGAGATTTTATGTTTTCTAATTATCATTACAAAAGGTGAACATCTCATCATGTTGAATATCAGGTTCTTAACTAAATGGGAATGAGAATTCTTCACTTGTTAGTTGTTCCACTTGTACATTTCATACAGAATCATAGGATTCCAATAGCATAGCATTTAATTGTACAAGAGAGGACTGTCATTTACCTATGAATTTTGATTCATCTCTTGATTACCATTATAGTAAGAACCATCATTATTAAGCACATTTTGGCTATCATCATACTGATTGATATCAACATATTGAATGTTGTTGTTGTTGTTCTTATCTGTAGGAATGGTTCCATTATTCAGACAGGTGTTCCATTGTCATTTCTACCTTTGGAAGCCATTGTTGTGATCAAGAGGGCTGAATTTGTTTCCTCTGTAGTTGTTTCTGACATTGTTGTTGTTATTGTTCCCATTGAAGTTCTTGTTGTAATTCTAACCAAAATTGTTGTTGTATGGGTCAACATTGTTTCTTTCGAAGTTGTTATTTTGTCCTTGTGATAATCTAAGACATTTAAATTCATTGTTCATTTGTGACATAGTCTTATTCATTTAACCAACTTCTAAAATGAGGTTATTGTCTTTTTCCATGCGAACTGTAGCCTTCTATTCAAAGATAGCTATTTTTGGAGGCTCATGTCCTAGATATGTTATCACTTGATTTTGTGGAGTGGGTGCTTATTGTAATGGAACTAGATTCATAGGTATGAACTAGCTAGGCACCATGGGTGTTCCCATAGGGTATGTTGGTATTGTAGTGACAACTTGTGTTGGAATAATCATTCATCCTCCATTAAGATTGGTTTGTCTCACGAATGTGATCATTTCTACAAAGACTTTATCCAATGTGTCAATATTTGCTATAGGAAGTCTTCTGAGAAAGATCGCAGTAAGATGGTCCATAGCATTCAAATAAATCTAAATTGTAGCTTCAACTAGTATGGTGTATGGCATTTCTAACTTGAAGTGGACCATATGAAAGCGATGGTTGAAGTGGAAAACTATCTCAGTTGGGTCCCTTTTGATCGATATGAATTATTGATGTATCACAGTTGGGTTGATGAATGTCTTGAATTGTTCGAAGACCAATTTTTTGAATGTGTCCCAATCTTCAATGCATTTGGGTGGAAAATTAACATACCAATTGAAGGAAATTTCCCTTAAAGAGTAGGTAAATAAATGAAGAACCATGTCCTCATTAGCAACTTTCTTGCAATTGCAAATTTCTTTGAATAGCTTGACATGATCTTCAGCAGTTTGAGTCTCACCATAGATGAATCTTGGGCAAAACTTCTCAGGATTCTTAGGGAGGTCATGGAGTGCACCTCTCATGTTTATTGGTGAGTTTATAGAGTTTGCAAAAAAGGCCATTAGAGGGTTTGGTAGACCTAAGGGTGGTTTTTGAGGAGTAGCTATTGGAATATGTGGCAGTCCACTAGGTTGTTGGACTGGAGGTGTAGTTGAAGAAGAAGATGAAAGTTCAAATGGAAGTGGTTGAACTCATGTTGTGCCCTTGTCACTACATGGTTTATGGAAGTGGTTAAGCTCGAGAAACTCATGTCCACTTGGTGTATACCTTAGTGCTCACTAAAATGGGGATTTTGGATCAATATCCTCTAGCTTGCATTAATTCTAGAGAAAGCACACCTCTATAGAAGTACATGTTCTCACCTCTCTAAATTTTGTGCACCATAGAGTTTTTCACACTTGTGCACCTACAAAGTTATGGATCTATGGACCTAGGGACCTACATACCTATAGAGTTGCAGACCTAAATTTATCAAAAACTTAGGAAATTTTCTTAAGTTTCCTGAAGTGCAGATTATTGTAGAAGTGCTAAATTTTGAAACTTGGACAAATTTTCTTCCTTTCTAGGAGTCAAAGGGGCCCTCCTTCTAGTGTCACTTTTTTTGGGTAGTTTTTATGTATGAGGTCAATGGTAGGAATCCATTGCCTAATTCCTCTCTTGAAAAGCTAATCTTTTGGGATCAACTCCAAGGTTCAATATTTGTCTTGTGACGTACCAAAATCTGCTCAGTTGAAGATAAATGTGATTCTTCACGAGGAGGCCTTTGTTGGTTCTATTATGATCTCAGAATGAAGTAAATCTATTTGCTATCTCAAAATCACACACAAAAGAACAATATTTTTGTATTTTTTGATTTTTCAATGGATGCAATTCTAACAGTGCAACTAAAATGAGTTCCTATTCTAACAAGGGATTAGCAAAGCAAATAACAAAACTGAAAGAAAATAACATGAAATTGAAATAACCTAAAATTGAAATCCTAAATGGACATAAACTATAGAAAACAACACGTTGTGAGTTAAACTTTTGAAGAAATAGGTAGGAAACCAATGAAAATAGGAGCAGTGCTTCCTAGAATCCATTGATGCAATCATTGGTGAGACACTTTAACAATCATATGATGTTTCAACTTTCATCAAATTGCAAGGCCATGGAGAGTGCACTCATGTGAGATGAAAATTTATGCAGGCACAATTTGATGATCTCTTCTCAAGCCCGATAAGTCAACAGAATTTGTAAATCTATAGCAAACACCAAAACTAAAAGATCGCACAACCAAAAACAATATAATAAACCTTTGGCTCAATCAAAATCTCATGAATAAAATTCACAAAAAAATGACACATTCAAGCAAGAATTACTACACTCCAAATGAGAGCACTAAAAGCATAATTTTATTGCATAATAATGGCGGCCCTTGTTACATTTTACAATGGGGTATTTATAAGAAATTGTCTCTTCAATTTATGTTGAGAGTGAGAGATACCTTAAGCCAATAAAATGCTTTTAAAACATTAAAAATAAACTAAATATATACAAACTAACAATTAATTTGGTGCTTAGAGGGACTCCATCCATATTTTTTTCATTAGTTAGATGCATGAGCCCTTTACATGTCAAAAATAGAGAAAGCATGAGAGAGAAAGTAGGAGGAAGCCTTCAATCAAAGTAGGAGTGTCTGGAGGTGCCAAAATAGAAGTTGGTCCTCCATTAGGGGTGTGTCAAAGTTAAACTACCATCAGAATGCATTTTTGATGCATGGAAAGCACTATTTTTAGAACAAGCAATTAACTCTTTGTGCACCTCTAAATTGCAAAGTTGTGAACCTATGTACCTGCGTACCTATGGAGCTCCAGAGTTGTAGAGTTGTGGACCTCAACAGGGTCAAAATCTCAAAATTTTACAAGTGTCAAAATTGAAATTCTAGCATCTGGTTTTTGTTCTTCTTCATCCCAAATCTATGTTTGGATGTTTGCTCTTGAATTTCTCTATCATCTTAGTAATCTTAGCTGCATCCAAAAGATCTAAAGCCTCATATTTATCTTTTACCTTCTGTCTGTAGTTTTCCACCTCAATTTGAGTCTCTAAAAAATCTCTGAGTTTGGTATCTAACTCTAACAGGGCTTCTTCTATCCTAAAGGCTTGTTAGATATCCTCATCATTAGCAACCTCCACAAAAATCTTCTTGAAATTCTCCACTACTGTCTCTACAGGTAACAATTTTTCTCATTCCTCATCTTTAAAAATATCCAAGCATGCATCACTATAGTGTCTTTTTGCTTCCAAATTTCACTCTCAGGCTTAATCCTTGAGCTAATGAATCTCTTCATGTAACATTTCCATTACTTTATTGCTATCTATTATTTTCTCTATCCAATCTGTTGGTGTTTTAAAAGGACTAAAACTACTAAGCAACACAATGCTTAATACCAAGATGATAATACTCATACAATCTAAAGGTTAGCCAATTCTTGTTAACAATTGCATGTGCAAAGCATTTGGACCCAACTTCAATAAAACCAAAGGTAGTTTTCTACTCTTCTAGCTCTGTAAAACTAGGGTGGGTATACCCAGGGATGATTCAAGACTGGGAAAACTGTATGAGGATTATTTTTAGTTTCATTCTAATTCTCATCTCAAATCCTCAAACACATACATAATTCTTGATAACTTGATAAACACATCCCATATAACAGATATGGCAAAAAATTATTCTATAGATCTGCAAATGTTCTTAACAATAGTGGCTAATTGAAGCTAAAACATTCCATGCAGACAAGTATTGGCCAGCTTTGACGATCTACAGGAAATAAAAGTAAAATTTGATTTGATGCTGCATTTTGACAATCATTTGTGACATACTTCTCCTTCAACTGAATCAAATTGATCAGTGCCTAATCCATTGGAGTTCAGAGTCTATAGAAAATTCTTAGATCTAACTTGTTGCCTTACAACAAATTCTATCAGCAATTCTTATCAAAATTTATCATTCAAAACCCTTTCCACTACTAAAGAAACCTTATCAAATTCACCAAAGCTTTTATTTAATCCATTGAATTAATAGCAGTGATAAATAGATATATAACCTAATTGGATTGCATTAAATTGCACAAGCCTTTACTTATACAATATAAAGATAACCAAGTAATTAAAAGGAGACAAGATTCAGAAAGAAATGATATGGGGACAGTTCACAATTTGTATTTATTTTCTTTGGAAATTGTATACCATTTACAATAGACTCAGAATGACCTTCAAAAAGAAACATAGCTCATTCTACAGTCATGTATTCTCAGAGAATTGCTTTCAAAAAATTTGGACCAAAGACAAACTAAGCATATCACTTAGAAAAAATACAATTCGGACCATTCTTTAGCCTTGGAATCTCACTTAAATAGTGTGAGATGCAACAAGCTTCAGGCTAAGAGGAAGTGACAGGTGTCTTTTACAAGAAACATTTGCATACATTTATCACAAGATGACAAAAATGTAACTAACAAAAATTTTTTTACATCAAACATTCCTTTTGTGGGCCCTTTTTGTTACATCCTCTGGAATTGGCATAATGATTTGATTCTTTTATCTATTTGATTCCTCAGAATAAGTGACCATGAGGATTGAAAGTGATGTGTCTCCTTCATTTATCTGTAAGTTTACTTTAACTTGGGGATGTTTCTTTAGCCTTGGAACCTCACTTAAATAGTGTGAGATGCAACAAGCTTTAGGCTAAGAGGAAGTGGCAGGTGTCTTTTACAAGAAACATTTGCATACATTTATCACAAGATGACAAAAATGTAAGTAACAGAAATTTTTTTACATCAAACATTCCTTTTGTGGGCCCTTTCTATTACATCCTCTGGAATTGGCATAATGATTTGATTCTTTTATCTATCTGATTCCTCAGAATAAGTAACCATAAGGCTTGAAAGTGATGTGTCTCCTTCATTTATCTGTCTTTTTCATCAACTGTTAAAGTAACAGTTACATCTGCATGATCTTTGGCCTCGTCATCTTCTAACATCTACTTTGTAGACATGAATTTGTCCTTCCACTTATTATAGACAACATCATCTGGCCAATCAAAACTCAGAACTTCTCTTTGTCCAGTTAAAAGGGAATTTGCAATTGTCTGCATATTAACCAATTCTTTTCGGATAGAGTTGTAAAATATCTACACTTTAACAAACTCCTCATTTGTTATTTCCCACAATAGATGGCCAGCTTCATTTATAACCCTATTTATTCTCTCAAAAAAAGCTTCTTATAGCTCCTTCTTCCATTCTTCCTTTTCTTTTATTTTATCAAGTGACTTTAGAGCACAAGGGAATAAATCAAATTTTTCTGAAAAATACATGGAAAGACAATTGGTTAATCTTCTATAGAAAGAATCTCATTTATCATCAAAATCTTGCAACTTATTTAGTAAGTCAAAAATTCCTTCTATATGATGATATGTTAAATGAATAACAAAGATACACATGGCAGTGATATATGAGCTTCTCTCTATCCACTTCTATACAATGGGTCTGAATATATCTTCATTTTTCTTTAGTTCATTCTTGATTGCTGAAATCTTTGACAATTGATCAAAGAATGTGGGCCACTCTATTCTGTCTATTAAATACATAATACCATGCCTCAATTTTTCTTCATGCTAATTGTTAAGCTCTACATGCATGGCATACAACTTATTCTTCTCTTCTTCAAAATAATTTGCAATATAGAACTGAGGTCTTTCTAGAGTATCAGGTACCTCAACTATTGGAGTAGACTTGAATGGTTCAATAGGTGGCCTTGGAGGGTAGGCAATCCTAGGTTTGCTTGTTTCTCCCATTTTTTTTTTCCCCGGTACCTTCTCCATTTGAGACACTTTGTTTTCCAGTGACTATATCTGTACACCCCTTTCCTCATATGCTTTTAAAACTTCTTCAAACCTAGCATTGAGTTGGGTAAATCTATCTTCTTCCTGTCCAGATACAACACCACCAAATTTTAGCACTTTTGAGGCCATTCCCATTATTTTCTTACTACTCACTTCACCAACCCTGTATACTATTAATGTACCAGTATGCTCTGCAGTAGGAAACTCATGCATCCTAGTATTTTCCCTCTTTTTCATGGACCATATAACAAGGGCTTGGTGGTCATCACTAAATTTGACTCCTCTATGAGCCTATAATATTTCTTTAGCAGTTGTTAGTTGAACATCCTTTTGCTTCCTTACTGAATCAAAAATAATAGCATTTGCTATATCCCATTCCGACAGAAGGAGGACTCCTGACTATCTAACTATTTGCCTCCTAGCTTCAGGAGTAAACTGGGCAAAATCATTCAAAAACTTTGATTTCACCTCTCCCTTAATAACTGGCTCAACTTTATTTGGTTGCTCAGCCTTGATTTTCTCACAGGCTTTCTCAAAATTTTCCATATTTAATCTCCACAAAAACTAAGCAAAAGCCCTAGATCTTACAAAATTTTCATCATTAATAAATCTTTCAGAAGCTTAAGCAACTATTGGGTCAATTTCCTTACCTTGGTAATCAGCAATGGTTAGGTCCAAGGAAGGTGTAGGAGGTTCTTATGGCTCTCCAACATCCAGGTCTATAGAAGTGACAATCACATCCCTTTCTCCACCCATTTGTCTAAGCTATTCCCTTAGAGATGCTTCATCATCTATCTGGATTAGGGACTGGCTTGGGGAGTATTTGTTCCTTTTTAGAAGAAGAAGACCCGTGCTCTAATTTTTGCCTTTTTGGAGAGCTAGCTGTAGATGGACTTCTTGACCTTGGCTTCTGATGAGGGGGTGCTTGTTGCACATTTTGGATCATGACATAACCTGCCCTTTTCTGCAATGTATATTGGCCAGGAGCTACCACATTTCTACTACTTATTCTTCTTTGTACTTTTACAACCTTGTTTGGATGTGTCTCAACATACATAGCTTTCTTTTCATTCATGGTTTGAATTATTATGGCAAAATTATTCATTAATGGTTGTATTTTAACTCCCCAATATTTCTTATCTTTCAATGGGTCACACTGGGGTTCAAAATCATTAATGAATTTTAGGGTCTTACTAAAAACTATCCATTTCTCTTTCCTCAATTCTTGTTCCTGCAATGTGAAGATATTTTTGATTATATCTTCTAGATAGTAAATTTGATGTACCATATGAGAAGCTCTCACCCTTTCTTTTAAAAGGTCATAGAATCTTTTAAGTTCAATGAATCTAGCGTGAGACTCTGCCATGCTATATCTATCCAAAAACAAATTCAGGTGCTTCCACCCTTTTTTGACAAAGACAAAATCATGCACTATAGTAACAATTGGAAAGAAAGTGCCCTTCTTAATCAATTCCCTCTCATCTATAGTTCCTATCTGCCATAAAAGCTTAGCAATCCCTATCTTCAAGGGCACATGAAAAGGCAACACATGTGGCTTTCCTACAAAACCATATACCATTATCATAGTTGAAACATTATAAGGGATTATTCCCCCCAATTATGACTAACCAATAGTCCTTGTGCATGGTCTTTAGGTCTAACCAATTCCAACAATGCTTGTGGAATTCTGGGGCTATCACCTCTCAAAAGAAATCTCAGCCTCGATGCGAAATATCTGTCAAATCTTACATAACTAGCATCTGTGGCTTCTAAAGTCATATCCACACTCCACAACTGCACTGGATTCCTCTCTCCATCCTTGGTTGTTTCCAACTCCATACCCTTAGAGAAGAAAGTGTATCCCTTGTATAAGCATACATGCATCAACAATGAATACCAACTGAATGGTTTGTTCACTTTTCCCTTTACTATTCCAACCAAACCATTGTGAATTTCTTTTGCTAGAAAAATGGCAAAATCTAGAATGGTACTCATTCCAAATTGAAGGGTTTGAGCCATTATAAGGACAATAGAACTTGGAATTTGATCACCTTCATCTATCCCAAAAATCTTGCAAAGAGAAAAATACAGTGCTTGAGCTCTCAAGTTGAAATACCTTCTCAACAATGGCTCTGGGGTACTAGCTGTAATCACAGACAAAGTGCCAATTTTAGTAGCATGCTCCTGCAGTGGCCTTGGTCTTAGGTAAATTTGTTGTGCGTCATATCTGGCTTGTAAATCATCCATATCAATGATTTCATGCACAATGTGGTTAGGGTTAAGGTTGAAAACCTCACTAAACAACTCAGGGCAAACCCTAAAATGATTGACTCCAGAATGATTTTTTACCCATCCTGTAATAGGATCATATTTCTTTGCCAGGTCCATCAATAGATCACTATCAAAGAAAACTATGGAGACTATTAATTTACCAATATCAAACTCCCAAACATTGCTCATAAGAGTGTCCAGTTTTCGCTCTGAAAACCATTTTTTAAACAACTCTAGACCTCCCATGGAAACTTGGGCATCTCTTACCCAATTAGCTATCATAAAAACCTTCTGCTACAACTACTCTAGGATGTTTCGAAATGAGTTCCCTCCCTTAGTTATTTCATGCACTGATAAGGGGAATTGTTCAAGAAATTCATTATGCACAGAACATTTCAAATAATCTATTTGCCCAGTAAACTCTTTTCGGGGAGGCATTTTGAATGAACCCTAAGTATTTCACAATAGCAGATAGTTTAAATTTACTTAGAAAGTCATAGAGTACTTACCTACCAGAATTTTCACTTCTGCACTATGTGATATCTTCTACAATTTTACTAGAGTGTTAACCAAGAATTTTCGTGCCCTGGCTTTGAAAATCTATTATGCCCTGATGTTCTCTCTGAGCTTTGGTGGTTCATTAATGGTGAAATCGTGGGCTCTTCTCATACATTAAAATTGCATGCACAAGGTCTGAATCATATTTACTCTTAGTAACCATTGCTCGCAATTTTACCCATGTTTGAATCCTATCCGTAGATTTTACCAGATTGGATGGTTCTGATTTAAAAAGTAATAAGCTTTACAGCTTTTAAAACAATGCTACATGTCACAAATCTGATTCCCTACATTATTTAAATTCCTTGCATCTTAGAATTGCAGGAAAGTGTCATTTGTTGATCAAGACAAGATCGATGATCAAATTAATCCACTTTCTATTAAAAACCAGTCAGCTATACTACCCAATTAGAAATTGCCACATGAGCTCATGCCATCTAAAAAAATTCCATGCCAGCAGATCCCATATCTTCTTTTGAGCGAGCAAGTACTTGGCATCATTCAGTCCATGTGTCATGCTAGTGCATTCTCGCTTTCCTTATCTAACAAGCATCTTCAAATTGCGGACTTGCACTAGTCGTCGATCTTCGAAAGATCAATGGTGATACTAATTCTACTCTACAGGGCATCCAAGTAAAAACTTTTGACGTCACCATAGATACATGTCTACAAGGCACATTCTTGCTTTGTTTAAACTTCACTCAAATTCAAAATGCAAGGAAGTGCCTTTCGTTGATTAGGATAAGGATCAACGATTAGAAACAACTCTTCATTTTATGCTCACATAATCCACTTGGGCCAATGACATGATTTCTTTTAACCCGCGTGTTCTGACTATTGTATTTATTTCTAACACCTTTCTAGCCCACATCATAAGTAGCTCTAGCTAAGCACAATTGGCAGATCCTATGGCGTGACTTCTACATTTTTCCATAGTCTGGCCCCACTGTGACATGCATCACAAAGGCGCATTCTTGCTTTTCTTATCTAACTTGCAGCTTCATAATGCAGGATTGCACTAAATGTAGATCTTCGAAAGATCTATGGTTGATAAGACTTCATTTCCATTCAGCAGTCAAACTCCTTCAGTGCCACATCTAGCAGTATACGTCATCAATCAATTAAAGTGTGGCACACTGTATTATAAATACCTAACCCCACCTTGCCACATGTCAAAAATCTACTTGTTTGCATTATTTATTTCTTGTGTAGTTTCAAATTGCGGGCATGCGCTGGCCCTTAATCTCTGATAGATCAACGGTTATAGAAACTTCACCATTTGAGTAGCATATTGGCTAATAGTGACGAATGATGTTCCTCCACCTATTCCAAATCATCTGACATACACCACAGAGGACATCTCACCATTATTATTTTTTTGTCTTGAGAACAGCAGGCTCATCTCATCAGACTGTGCCACTTGTCCAACTTTTGCTTCCCTGCATTATTTAACTAATGATCATCTCCTTCTTACAAGAAAGTGCTAGCCCTTGATTGAGATGAAATCAATGGCTGATGTTTCTTGGTGATAAACTACATATCTTTGCTGGTGAATCCACCAATGATATCGCGAAAAAATCAAGATGTGTGCAAAAGTACTAACAAACCTGCAAAATTTCTTGACAATTTATGATTCACTAGAATTTAGGAATGTAAAGGCTACGCATCACCAAGTCGCATGCCCGCATTATTTAAATACCTTGCATCTTGAAATTGCAGGCAAGCGATACTCATTGATCTGAACAGGATCAACGATTAGAAAGACTTTGCGTCATCAGAGGTAATTGTTAACAGAATAATTAAGCAATTTGTATGCTAAGCACAATTAGATAGGATTAAACAAAATTATATCGACCTCATGCTTATGCAAGCCCTCCCTTAGGGAAAAATATATCATTGAAAACATTTTTCCGAAAATAATTTTGAGGGTATTCCAAAACTAGGGCAATCTAATGATTTGAAAAACACAAGGAACAAAACACTAACTTTCAAAATTTCAAGACTTAAATGATGTTTTAGAAGATTTTCCCTTAACCTCTACATAGTGAAAATCAGACCAACACAATCATCAATCATGTCTAATTCTTCTCTAGTATATACATCAATCAAAACCTGATACCTTTGGCCCTTTATGGCTTGTAGAGTCTACAAATCCTTACTTCAAGCCCATACCTCATCCATGATATTGAAGTCCTGGTTCAAAATTACCATGATCTTATTCATGTTCTCTTGCATACCATGCAATGACTTCAAATTCCCTCTGATGATGGTAATACCTTTCTCCTCAAAAATTTCTTGCCACTCTTGACAAGCTTTCAAAAATGGATCAAATTGTACACCTCCCCCTTCTCTAGGTATAGTGTTCAAAGTAAGCTTAGGATGTTCATGATCAAGAGGACAAATGACCTTGACTAGATATCCCTTTAGGATCTCAACTTGCCTTCAAAGTGCTTGGAGTTCAATCTCCTCTTGTTCCATGTATTTGAGGACCACTTTTACTCCCATTGTCATCATTTGTTGGGTCAAATCCTATGTAGGCCTTCCCAACAAAACATCCTTTAACTCATAATCTTTGAGGCTAAGGCCTTCTGCATCTGTGCCTTCAGGAGGGAGAGCCACTTCTGTAAATAAATCTTGGTTTCATATGGTGGTGAAAAATGCCAATAGTAATGCCTCATGTGATGGAGACTTACATTTTTTCAAGATCTATGCAATGTCAAACAAATGTCTTCTTCCAAAGCATGAAATTGAGGCTTAGTACTCTTCATTATCTCCTTTCGAATCCATCTAGGGATGCATCTTATTGAGGACCTAGCTCTTGATGATGAAGCAGTATGTTCTACTACTTCCTTCCCTTTGTTTCTCTTGCTAGGAGTTGTATCCTATTGGGAGGGATCTTCTTGTGTAGCCTTAGTCTCAGTAGACCCTATAGGTTGAACCTCAGTGTCTTGGGAAAGTGGTTGAGAATATTTGATCATTTGTCCTTCTAACACTTCACCGATTGCCATTTGTTCCAGTTGCTCCTCTAATGATGACTCCTTATGAACTTGTTCTTCCTCGGATCTTTGAGGTGGAGGAGTAACGAAGCCCTATTCTACCATTATAATTCAAGGTGGAGTTGGAGGAGTAAGATCAGGACCCTGTGTATCTGGCGGAATTTTCATTTAAAACTCTTGTTGAGGTTCACTTGAAGGGGTGTCCTTGATCTCATCCCCAATCAACTCTATACCTATAGGCATGAAATAAAAATCTAACATTGAGAAAACATCATCACTTTCTTCACTCTACTCATCTACCAACTAATGTACTTCATCTTCTAAAGAAGAGAGCTCTAGTGGTTCTACTTGAGTGGATGGTGAGGTACTCATGGCACTCTTTCTTCTTTGTAATTCTATGGTTCTTGCTAATTGAGTTCTTCCTTGTAGGGGCACTTGTTCTCCTCTTTCTCCTCTGATTGTATTTCTTCTTCTTCTTCATCTCCCTTTAGAATGGTTTTAGGGATAGATGGATTAGGCACTAATCTTCTTCTTATCCTTTTCCTTTTCTTCATCTAAATCTTAATATTTTTTCTTCTATTTCTTGGAGGTAGAAGGAGAAGTTGGCTCTTCTTGCATAGGAGGATTTGATGCTTGTGGAATCTCTCCCTCTTCTAGTTGGCTAGACATAACAGGAGGCAACTAAGGTTCATGCTAGACTTGGGTACCTCCAGTATCTTGAGACCCTTATGGACTCTATTCATGCTATTGAGGAGGCCCTTGTTCTATTTGAATCCTCTGAGGAGAGGTCCTCTTTCTTTTTTTCTTTCCCTTCCTTTCAAGAGGATGATAATATCCAATTGGGCAATCAAGTTGGTATACTATTTCTGGCCTAATAGGACACTAAGATGGGAAGGTAGAAGTTGTTACTTTCCTTCCTCTACCTCTTTCTAGGTGAGGATGTGCATAAAAGATTATAGTATCAAGAACTGTATCAAGTGGAAAAGGTTTCTTGATCTAATCCTTTTTCATTTTGATGACATGCCTCACTCAATGATTAATATCATCCCCTTCTTCCCTATCAAGCTCTACATTCAAAATAGGCCTTTCACCAATTTTTTCAACATTGAATAGGGGGTCCAATAACTTCTTAGAATCCTATTGCTTTATCTCATCAAGGATGTTCAACTGGAGATCTTTTTTTGCTAGATACAAAGTCATCCTAAAATAGCCCCTAATGTGGACATGATATTTGTTTGTGGCATTCATCTAGTGATCTTCAATAGTATCCTCATGATGGAAGTCTCTTCTTGCCAAACTTTCCACTCTCCCAACATTGTCCAAGTATGGTTGGGTAGAGTTGTACTCTTCAAGGGGATAGTTCTCCCATTCCCACTCAAAGGATGGAATGTCATGTTTCCTCTTCACTTGATATGCTCCAATAACCAATGGCCATGCCCAACAAGGTCATTTTCATCTCTTTATCTTCTCACAGGCTAACTCAATTTGTTAGGATATCTCCAATAGCACCAATTTGTCACTTGGGTATCTCGGGAGCTTCTTAGGATTGATTGAGGCACTAACTACTTGCAAATATGTGAATGTTTTGAACTCAATGAAATAGGCTCTGAGAGCTATGACTTGTGCTTTGGCTTCATCAGATAACCTCTTTCCATAATCTCCCTCGATGAATCAAATGATTGCAAAAATGAATGCATCATTCACAATTCAATATTCATTGCTCTACCCTAAGAGCTTCTTCTTCACCAACTGAGCGTAGACTATGTATGCCCAAGGATTGGGGTCCTACATACTACCTCTTTTATAAAAATTGGAATAGTTTGTTGCCCTTATTGCAAGCAAGTACACCATGTAAGAAGTCATGTGAAACTTCTTCTTGACCTTCACTGTCCTCAATTTCTCACACAAGTTTTCACTTAGTGTAGTGGCCCAGTCCCATGGTATCTTTGCCTGTCTAATGGTTTCAATGAAGTTGACCATGAAGGTGTTGAGTTGGCCCACTGCAGGTAAGCCCATGACTATTTTTAGGAGAATGATAGAGTATCTAATGTCTTCTTTCATGTATCCTTGATTCATATCTACCTTGCCTATTATCTTTCCCCAAGGAGGCTTCTCAATGAGGTATGAAGACTATATGATGTCAATTGCCTCTTGTTGATGTTCCCTATACCATCTCTCAACTACTTCATATGATATTCTGATGAATTGGTCTACTCTTGGAAGATGGAAGACCCTCTCAATATTATCAGGTCGAAGGTCCAACACAACTTCTCCTATGATGCTTTTGACTACCCTTTCTTTAGGAACAAAGTGTCATGACAGGTCCATGATTAGCTCTGCTAATTGTACTAACATAGGATGTGACATTGCGTTCACCAATCCAGAATGAATCAATGCATATAACAAGGCTAATAATCTCTCTATTGGCTTGTTACAGATTCTCAAGAATTCCCCTAGATCTGTATGCCCAAGGTTGGTATCTCTAATCTCAACGTAATCATCATAGAATCTTGACTTTGAAGGTACACCTTGGAATTTGAACATGACTGGTTTGAGTGGTACTCTAGATGTGGATGCCACTTGATCACCTGCACATTCTGAGAAGAAAAGAAATGTTGGTTAGGTCAATGATAATGTAAAATCTAATAAATAACAATGAAAAAAAATGTCCCCTTTGGGCATTTTATTTTCTTTTATTTATTTATTTATATATATATATATATATATATATATATATTTATTTATTTATTTATTTATTTATTTATCAATTTTTTTTTAAAATAAAACAAAAAAGAATGAATAATAAAAAAAAGAATGGGTGAGTGCATCATAGGCATGAGTGGTGCCCTGTAGGCACAATGTTTTACTAAGCGTGGGTGTGCCTTATGTTAGCACAGTGGAATATGTTTGTTTAGAATGTTAATGCACCACTGCACAGACATAGTCACCACTGCAAGCACATGTTTTAAATGTTAATGTGTTGTCACATAGGTAGAGTCACTGCCACAGGCATGCTTTTGAAAAGTGTTAATGTGCCACTGCCCAAGTAGATAACTACCATTGCGGACATGCTTTTGAAATGTTAATGCACCACTGTGTAGGCATAGTCACTATTGCGGGCATGCATTTGAAATGTTAATGCATCGCCACATGGGCAGAGTCACTGCCACAAGCACACTTTTGAAATGTTATGCACCACCACATGAGCATAGTCACCATCGTGAGCACACATGTTTAAAATGTTAATGCACCAATGCACGAACAATGTTAATGCTATGAGCACACATTTGAAATGTTACCCTACATCGGCAGTGTTACCATCACATGGTGAATGTTATGTTAGTGACACAGTGCATTTTGGAAAATGCCTTACCTTGTGTTGTCACCAAAAACCCTATAATGAAACATGAACAAAAATCATGATAAGCACTTGGGGATGCTTGGGTAGGGGTTTTATAACCCTATGTTGGGCCTAGTGCGCAACAAAAACTCCACCCACGTGCGTGAGCATGTGCATGATAAAAAAAACTTTTTTTTTATTTTTTTATTATTCTTTTTTTTAACCTTTTTAATTTTTTTTCAAATTTCCCTAATGTTTGTGTTTTTCAAATTTTCCTAATGTTTTTGTGTTTTAAAAATTTTTCTTATTTTTTTGTTTTTTCAAGATTTTTGATGACTCTAAGAATTCTAACCCTAATAAAATATCTTCTCCCAACTCTAGAACTATGAGTCCTCAAGTCAAAAAAAGAAAAAGAAAAAAAAGTAGGGAATGGGGCGTGTGTTGTGGACACCACAACAAGAAGTAGAACTTGCTTCTTCAACTTCTTACACTCAACTCTTCACTAAAGTTATTCTTCCAGTAGTGAGAATAGTTGCTACAAATTCTTGGGAGCCAAGGGACCATGAACCTATGCTATGTTTTCTAGAGACATGGGAGAAGTTACTACCAGCTTTAGACTTCATAACATTCTAGATCATATAGTGATGCCCAAATTAACAAGACCAATAGATACTTGGGATGCAGAGATCACAAGGACATGACAATGAAATCCTAGATCTCAACATGATACATAATACGTACATACATATGCATATATACATACATATACATGTATATATGTATATAGAGAGATCTTTTTTAAGTTTCTTATTACATATTATCTACATAATAAAAAATTGATCCAACTACATACATATTCTAGAATCCAAACAATTAAATAATTAAACTCACTCAACCCATGCTAAGTGACTTAGCTCAAGATCGTGCACAAAAATAATGTTGATTGTTTGTTTTATTGTACCTAATATGATGACAATTCTACATAAATTTGTAATCAACCCAGCTAATCAGCAACTAGACCAAATTAACAGCTGCAGTAGATACTTGGGACCATCACAGGGAGATTGTGCCAATACAATTCAAAACCTGCAAAATTTAAATCAAGTTAGTTATCTGTAATTCTTTTAAACCTTTAGTAAGATAAGCAGAAAATATCAAGTGTTCTAGATCCCAACATTCCAGTTAAATTTGTTGGCAAACATAAAAATAATAATAACATAGTCCACTAAGCTTCCCAACATGTTCTTAAATTTTTAATACACTGTCGTAGCTGATTTTCCTAAATCTAATTGAAGTCAAATTAGAATTTTAAAAACTTCTATTTCTTTAGAACATAGAAAACATAGTTATAATTAAGAGGCATATAAAAGTAAACATATTTCAAACCCCATTGCAAAAGAAAACAATTATTAATTACAAATACTCTTTAAAAAGCTGAACAAATTTGCCCTTAACAAAATTATATATATTCTAGGATCTGTATATGATATTTCAGCTAAATTTTCTCGTTAGAAATCATGGCATTTAGAAAAAAACATAGATTTAAAATAAAAGTGTGTATTATCCAAAACCAAATAAAAATCAACTCAATTAGATATATTCTAGGATTTTTGTTAAATAAACAAACAGGTCTTATCATAAGATATGGGTCTTATCACCTACCTGATTAGTTTTGAATTTTGTTCTCACCAAAAATCATAAAATGTAAGAACAATTGTGCCAAAAAGAACATAAAAAGATGATTATCGTCCACAATCAATTTTTTTAGTTCTTTTAGCACAATCATTCTTACAATTTTTTGGCTCAATCTCCAATTGGTCAATATGTGTTTTTAAAATTATTCTTGGACTGTGAATTAGGTCAAATAGAAATATCAAACTTGAAAAAGATGTACATAAATTCAATTAATTTTTAAACTTCAATTTTATAAACTTACAAAGAGAACCATAGAATTATAAGAAACTTGTGGTTTCTAATATTTTAAAATTGTAGTTACAAGTGATAAAGTTAGGTACCTTTGATCTAGAGAGTGCAAATAATGGAAATGAAGTATTGTCAAAGGTGTAAGCTCAACTACCCCCTTCCCCTGCCCCCACACATGTGGATATAATTTTTAAGTACAGAATAGTTACATACATACATGCATACATGCTTACATATATACATGGTTAAGTTCTACCTAACTATGTCTAAGGTTACCAAACTGTGTTCAAGGCGTCTGCACAATAGAGGAATACTTTGTCTACCAAGCTGCCTACATAGTCATATCCATGGGATCAAGACCCTTGAACTACTCTCTCTAATGAATATGTAGTTTTAGTTACTAATTTTTTTGATGTAACTATATTCCTATAACCATTGGTTAGCTGTACTTACCTAATACAACTCTTCACAATCATGCACCCATTCAGGCAAATCAAGTGGTTTTCTATAATTAAACTACTGTAATACCATGGTGCAACCTTTGTGTTGTGGTTTATAGTTAATGTTGTTGGAAATATGGTTAGTTAGATGTCTTGTTAGTTTTCATTTATGGAAATATATATTCAACATTTCATTTATGCATTCAGAGATAGAAAATTGTCTAAGTATTAGACAGTTTGTAGGAGTTCAGTGAACAAATCTTAACATTATGGATGATGCATAGAGAGTCTAGCTTATGCGTAGTTGAGGAAGGTTTGTAACATTATCAAAATAACATGTACCAATGTGCATGTATGTATAGACAGTATGGTACAATTTATAGTAAGTTTAACTTTGCTAGTATTTAATAGTATAGAACAGAGCGTAGCAAAAAAATAGAGATGTACAACTTTAGGAATTATTTTGATTTTGAAATAATTACTAAATAATATTAAGCTGACTATGTGGATATTATTTTATATTATATCAATCATGTGAAGACATGGAAGTCAACTGAGCAATAATTTGTGAATATGCAAGGTATAAGTAAAGATCTTATGTTGCACAAACAGTGGGAAAGTATGTTGCGCAGTGAATGTGTGTAATGTGCAGATATTGTGTAAGTTGAATGTTTAGATTTGGCATGTGAATTATTGTGAGAACTATTTTCAAGGCTTATGTGATGAAAATTTTGATGTATGATTAGATGCAAGTTTGAGTTACAACAACAAGAAAGTATCGTATGTATATCTATTCTATGAAGGAACTAAACTATATAATTGCATGTTAGGAAAGTGGTCTCTTCTTGAATATGTCATGATTGATTGATTAACTCTTTATAGGTTTTTAGTAACTCCTAACAAGGTTGAGGCTTCTAACAAAGCCTATTCCTCTAACAAGGACTCGAGACACTATATGTACTTCATAGACTCCTAACAGGGTCAATATCCTTAAGAGGATCCTATTGTTTAGTGAATCATCTAGTGGGTATCATCCTCATCGGGGTTTTCCCTTGGCCATGGTTTTCCTAGTAAACAAATAATGGTGTTATGAGTTCCCTATGTGTATGGATATATTTACTGTTTAACATTGTTGGTTAAATTTCATATGCAAGTTATAAATTAATTGATAATATTCAATTGTGGGTAAAAGTTTGTAGAATACTAATTCACCCCCCTCTCAATAATATCTATTTCTAATAATTGGTATCAAAGCACAATTACTTTGAAGATTCTTAATAGCTTAAGTAAGATCCCAGTGAATATGGAATAGCTAAAGAAGAATCTTGAAGAAGCTCTTGAACAAATTGATCATCTTACTGAAAAGATAGATAACTTGAAAGATAGATACAAAGATGCAAAATTTTACACTAGTAAACTAAAAGATCAAATTGATGATTTGAAATATAGAAAGGAACCTTTTGCACATATTGGTGTTAATGATGATATATAAAACCTTGAGAATGAGAATGAGATCTTGAAACATGAGTTGAAAATTGTTGAACTGAAGTTAACTCTCAACACTAGTGGCAATAAGAGTGAACCTAATCCAAAATCTAAGAATGCAGACCTTAGATCCAAGTTAAGTCAAGTGATATCTAAATTATACTCTATTAAGATAGAGCATATAGAGTTAGAAAAATATAACATCATTGTGAAAGGAGAGTTGACACAAGCTAAACAATAGTTAGAGAAACTTTACACAAGTTTGGAGAAAATTGATGAATAGATATTTCATCAAAGACCTTCTTATGACAAGGTAGGCCTATTATAAATAAGAACTACTAGGGGGGGTGAATTAGTAATTTACAAAATTTAGTCACCAACTAGATATTATTTATTACTTTAAGCCATACATAAGAAAGTAAACAAGTAATGTTGAATAGTAATAGTAACCATGCACAAAGATAACTCATAACACCATATTTTGTTAACTAGGGAAAACCTAGCTAAGGGAAATCCCTAGTGGGGATGATACCCACTAGATAATATACTAATATATGTTCCTTGTTAGAGGATGGACCTTGTTAGGAGTCAATGAGAAAATTTAGTGTGGGGTAAAAGCACAAACCCGTGTCACCTTTTATAAAGAAACATGATATCAGAATGTGATAGTTCAACATTAATGACAAAAAAAATGGTATTTGTGTTTAAAATATGAAGATGATGTAAATTGATGAAATGTGTAGAATTGTATGAATTTTATGCCTATAATTTTTATAATTTTTTTGACTAAGAATTTGTTCATTATATTTTATTTTGAAGTCCCTTTTTTAACTGTAAAAAATATAGGATGTAGTTCCCGTCAAACAAGTATGTGCAAATCATCTTTTTTTGTTATGATTTGAAAATATTTTATAGATGACATGTATAGCTAGTGAACAAAAAAAGAAATAATTATTTTTGACATATATTTTCTTTGTTATAAGTACTCAAGTTCAACCTTGTTAGAATCCAATAGTTTTTTCCTCCCGTCAAAACTTCCCTATCAAATCTATACCTTCTTGAAAATAAATTACATATTCATGAAGATGATTCTCTCCTCTAGTGATAAATATAATTTTTTAATTTTTTTGATATAATTTACTATTTTTTTTTTCCTTTTTTGAGAGAGCATCTTCTGAAATGTTGAAATATCAACTTATAATATTTTGAGATTATAACATATTATAACTAATCAAAACACTCAAAAATTTATATAATGATGATATTGAATCTGAGATGTATAAAAGGGTATTTTTAGTTTTTGAAAAAAATTGAGTTTTGATAGAGAAATGAGATTTGACCAAAACAGGTTTTTGTATCACAAATGGTGATACAGATTTGTGCTTTTACCCTGTGGAGAGTTCCTATTAGGAGCCTTTGAATCCCTGTTAGAAGATTCCAAACCTATTAGGAGTTGTGGCACATGATGAGAGCATTTTATGTCCCAAATCATACCATACTTTATCCTTCATATAACTCTTCACACTCCTTTCAATCCCCATTTTCTATTCCATGTTATACTTCTATGTTGCATATGATACAATGTATATGAGTGATATTTAATCTATTTATTTGATAAAATATGTGAATACATATATGTGATTGTATTTATTTAGCATGTTAAGTTGTAGATCTTCCTATAGCTCTTTCGCCAAACTAATGCTCCATCAACTTTTAAATATATGACACATAATTACTTCGATGGAAATATTACTTAGTATTGGTTACAATAAGATGAAGACTACAATACCTAATTTATATTGCATATCATTTATTGATAGTATGGAGACATATTTTATGAACCAAATGATGTTGTTGAGCATTCAAAATAATGGGTGTTAGGAACTGCAAAGAAGTCATTATAGTTGAGATTCATTCCTATGAATCATGTGGATAGAGAACTCATCCATCTAATTTTCTCTATATATATACATTTCTATAATAAAACCATTTCAAAACTGTGGTTCAAAAAATGTAGATGCATGCAATACCATTTTGTTGGATCAATAACAAGTAATGACCTATTCCTTACATGTAAGAATTTTTTTGGTAAAATCTTGTTATGTACTTCTTTGAACATATCAAAGAAATAGTATTAATCTTGTGTATATATAAGCAACAAGGATATAATTTAGAAGATGTATAGTCTTTTTAAAAAAAATGTAGGATACTATAAAGGAAGACGTTGCCATTATATTGCATGAATAAAATGATACTTTGCATGATTAAAACAACCTAGAAACAATGTTTTCTTCTACCCACCCTACAAAGTAGGAGTGAGGGCCCACTCCATGGTGAACAATGGTGATGTATTTCATTAGTGTGTTATTATGTTTTGTATATGTTTATATTTCTTTCTTAGATTATCATTGCAACATAGTTTCATGTTTGTATCAGTTAATGAGTTTTTTATTAGTCATCCAATAATTAGAATATAATATAGAAATGATTTTATTACTATTTTATCTATAGATTATTTTCATTATTATTTTTATCTTAGGAAGATAGTTTTCTTTCTAATCTTTATATCATCAAGAAGTGGTAGTTCCTATCACTGCAATTATTTTGATTTCTTGAAGATTTAGTTTTGAGTGTTTTAGCTGCATTCATAATCCCTCATTTCACAAATATCATCCCTTGATGGCATATTTCTCAAAAACATTTCACAAGCTTATGCTCTCAGATTAACACATATAGACCACACAATCTAATCCAGAAACTGATCAACATAACATATAGACCAGTCAAATTCCATCATAAATCATTAATTCTTTTATTATTATTTGCCCCAATGGTTGCCTATCATTTTGGCACCATTTGTGGGGCAAGGTGTCAAAGACATGTTAGTTTGATGAGTTGAGTTAGGAATTATGCATTAGGATGAAAGCTTTTGCAACTGCTAGCCTTGCTTAAGTAAATAATCTTAATTTGTGTTGGTTAAATCATATAGATGCATTGCTTTAGAGTTTTGTTTTAGAGTTTGCAAGTAGGCTTAGAAATTAGATTCATTAGTTTCTTTATAAACTGGATTCAAATTTGATATTATCATTAGTTTTTGTGAGCTATTGGTAAAGAAAAGACACTTTTGAAGAAAAATATTTAAAATAATGCATTTTCAAGGTTGTTCAAGTATATCAATTTTGGTTAAAATTTGTTTCAAAAATGCAAAATTCAAAGGGAACATGAGAGGAAAAATGTGCTTGGCATTAAGGGCACTATCCGAGGACCCTGCAAGGGCCATTGTCCCTTGACCCCACTGGTGGTTTCCAACCCTAGAGCCCCACTTTCAAATTTAAAAACAAATGAAGAATTTGGTGAGGAAATCATGTTGACCAAAGGTGATATTTTAATACCCTCTCTACCTAATGAATACATCTTAAAAGATATTGACCTTCCATCATCATAGGTATGTAAAAATGGTATCTTTATGTTTGACCAAGAAAATATCATTGATGAATTCTTAGAACAATGTGATTTTGATGATGGAACTCTAAACATTTGCTCTAATTGCTATAGAAAAGATGACCAATGTATATGACCGAACAACCACAAGCACACAGTGAATGAGGTGCAAGCTATTTCTGATCCTTACCATGATAAGGGTGGAATTGACCAAGTATTCCTTATAATGGATCAACAATCTCAAGCACCAACTCAATAAGATCATGTTATGCATTATGTTGGTAACATGTATTGTCACTCTATTTCATTACAAATCCAATATGTTTCTTCAAAACACACTTCTTTACATAATATGCACAATAAATGGAATCATGAACACTCATAACAACCACTATATCCATCTTTACCATCTTTGTTCCACCCATCCTTCTCATTCCCATCTCCTTTATCTCCTTCACATTTCTTACCATATTCATTATCTCATTCACATCATACTATACCCACTCCACCATATCAACCAAAGGCAACTATATTACCTCATACACCACTTCATAATAAGGTGGTTAATAGTATATATACACTTTCAAGGATCCCTATACAATCTAATGATTTTCTTGAAATTGATGAATTAAACATTGGAATGTATTGATGTATATAAGGGATGTGATTTTGGTTAATTACTTAAATTAGAAGAACAACATTACTTATTGAATTATAATCAACTTTTTTCTTCTTTTCCATTTAGTGAATTTCAAATACCCGTAAATGATCCCATATTTAAAATT
This sequence comes from Cupressus sempervirens, assembly GCA_028749045.1. Lineage (NCBI taxonomy): Eukaryota > Viridiplantae > Streptophyta > Pinopsida > Cupressales > Cupressaceae > Cupressus > Cupressus sempervirens. The sequence continues at coordinate 585,296,516 of CM053787.1, read as the reverse complement.
TCACCAATTTCAATTTTTGTACTCATAAGTATGTGTGTTAATATTAATCATTCACTAAGTAATACTGAACCATATATATTCCATATTTCACCAACATGGTTCCATATCCTCCACAATCTATCTTCTACTACTTTTGTACTTATACATATTGATATTTGGAGGCTTATGGTTAAAATGTGCATTCCTCACATACCTGTTGATCTGGGACCAATAATTGATGAAGCACAATTATGAGGGATTCTATGCATTAATGGCCAAAATGTTAAAATTGGATTATTGTTATTCCTCATTGCTGATTGTTTCCATTGTCCTAAGATGATCAAATAAACTATGGATGATTTATTTAACAAGGATCAAGGTATTAATATCCATATATTCTTCATTCTTAGTCCTTGTATCTTACCATGATCATTCATTGATAACAAGTACTAAATCCATTTCTTTATTACTTGGTTAATTAAAATTTCCTATGCTTTTATATCCTATAGTTAATTTGGGAATACATCCATTGATTTACTAAAATGTTTGATTTATCTATCATTCAAAAAGGCTCACAAAATTCTAATGATGTGTTACTCTCTTTGGGTTACCTAATTTCTTTGGTTATCCTAATGTTCTCATGACCTTGTAGCATGAAGTTAAGTTGGTGGTAATCCCTCCAATCTTGTGATTCTTGGATATTTCTAGTCAAGTTTTGTTGATTATCTCATAGGTATTTTTAGCAAACCTCCACATGTGACATCTCAACAATTCAAGGTATGTGTTCTAATTTTAATTGAAATTCCTATTATATGAACACAAGGATTTATTTGTATTTTTTCATTTTACCAAATATCTATTCATATTAATAACTCTATCTATCATTTGTAAACCTAAAATTACCCACTTAATGATAGATTTATTGAATGGATGATATTTCTTTACTATGCTTGATATGCTTGGTTCTAAGAATATGGTTACAAGTTCCTTGTCATGGTGAGATGATCTTAGAAATTTCTCTACACAAGCATTACATAATACACTATGTTGGATTTGCTAACATTGTGTGGGCTTGCTAGCTATCTGGTGCATATAAGTTTTTCTTGTGCTTTACTATTGGTGCTCACATGTATATTTTGGCATAAGGTGTTCACTACCTTGAGATGAGATTTCCTCTCTTTGGTAATCCATCACATGGAGGAAAATATGCATCTTGGTTTATGAGATTCATGATTCATTTTGAGCTACACATCTAGAAAAACTTTGAATCTATTGTAGATCATCACACTCCTTCCTCAAGTTGTGTCTCCTCCTCTCTAAATCTCTATGGACACATTGGAGACTATCCTTGATATTTCACTCTACAACCTTATCCTTGAAAATTAAGGCGTGTTTAATTTAGGAAATGGATATCTCTCATTCTTTAAAAGGATTAGATATGTAGCACAACTTCATGCCAGCTGATCCAATTTTCTCACTATTAGAGCACTATATCATATAAGTACATTCATCCTTGCGATTAGTTATTTCATCCAAGTGTTTAGTATGTTCTAAAGTTCTACAAGAAGATTTCAAATTTAGTGTTGTGGGCTATATGGATCAACGTTATTTTCAGTTTTGTGGAGATTATTTTTGGTCATCATTTCAAGTTTCAATAGTATCTTCTATGAGGTCATAGACAAAACTCAAGTTTTGGATGGTATCATTTTTTCATCATCCATGTCAAAATTTCATTTCTTTGGTCATTGTATGCAACTATCACAGAATTGAAAAAAAAATACAAAAAAAAGTCAAAAAAAAAATAATAATAAAAAGCAATAAAGAATATAACAATGAAAACCTTTGGGTGTTGTTGGCCAGTTAATATCTAAAAACTAGTTTCCAATAGATGTTAACTGCAAAATAAATTCTTAGTGGTGAAAACTATTTTTACACCACCATTAATTGGTGGGTGATTGAAAATTGGGCTTGCCAGTGGTCACTTGTCATTATCAAGATTTATTCAAAAATTTATTTATTTTTTAAATGAGAAAAAATTAAAAATGCAATAATTGGTATTCTTGGTTTTTATGTTTATCATTCTTTTCAAGAACACTCATTGGTTTTAGTGGTTCTTTTCATCCTTGGTACCTCATGTAGCTCTACTCCTCTTGCAACTTAGTGTTATACTCAAATCTTTGATCACCTCTTGTATGTGTTGCATGATCAGTTGAGGTGTTTCAATGGAATTTTCTACCTACTATGTGATCTCTAGTGCTTCAATTGATGACGGTGGCCCCTCCAAATTATAGTCATTCTCCTAGTTTTTTGGTTCCTTCTAGTGTTGCTACTCTACTCTATGTTCTAGCCCTAGTCTTCAACACATGCATGTTGGTAAAACAATCAATTTTTTTTTCCCTTATTTTATCTCTCAACTTTATTTTTATTTCTTATTATATTGATCATTATGCAACAGCCCTACCTAGCCTCTACTTATTTTCCATGGATGGTCAACCCTTGAGTTGGGGAGAGGATTGTCATCCTATTATCTTACATCCATCACCCTTAATAATCCCATCACACTATACATTATATCCATCATACAATAGCCTTTGTTTTGTCTCTCATCTCTACTATTTCACCCATTTAAACTCCTCTTGTGCACATTGAGATAAATTTCTTCCATATACAACCTTTTGAACCATGATGCTATAAAAAAAATGAGAAAAAAAAAAGAGAGAAAAGAGAAACACCTTATGAAAAGTTGAAAGAGATGTCCCTATTGAAGAAAAAATAACAAAGCTTGTCATATGAAGCAAAGAAAGGGATTTTTCTTTATATGAGTTATCATGGTTCGAGGTGGAGACAAAGCCAAAACTATAAATTCCAAAACCTCTAGAAATTCACACCAAAATCCTCTTGATCATAATGATTGCATGAGGATGCATAATAAGCTAATTTGGGGAGAGTGATGAGAGCATTTTATGTCCCAAATTATACCATATTTTAACTTTTGTATAACCCTTCAAACTCCTTTCAATCCCCATTTTCTATTCCATTTTATCCTTCTACGTTGCATATGATATGATACATATGAGTGATATTTAATCTAGTTATTTGATAAAATATGTGAATGTATTTATTTAGCATGTTAAGTTGTAGCTCTTTCTATTTCTCTTTCACCAATCCAAAACCTCATCAACTTTTAAATATATGACACATACTTACATCGATGGAAATATTGCTTAGTGTTGGTTACAATAAGATGAAGACTGTAAGCCTTGATTTATATTGCATATAATTTATTGATAGTATGGAGACACATTTAATGAACCAAAGGATTTTGTTGAGCATTCAAGATAATGGGTGTTAGGAACTACAAACAAGACATTATAGTTTAGTTTTATTTCCATGAATCACATGGATAGAGAACCCATCCATCTGATTTGCTCTATATTTATACTTTTCTATAATAAAACCATTTCAAAATTGTGGTTCAACAAACGTAGATTAGGCAATATCATTCAATTGGATCAATAACAAAAAAAATGACCTATTCCTTTCACATAACAATTTTTCTAGTACAAGCTTGTTATGTACTTCTTTGAACATGTCAAAGAAATAGTATTAATGCTACACATATATAAGTAGTAGGGATATAATGTAGAAGGTGTACAATCTTGTAAAAAAATGTAGGATATTGTAAAGGAGGATGTTTCCATTATATTGCATGAATAAAAGGATACTGTGCATGATTAAAACAATGTAGAAATAGCATTTTCTTCTACTTGCCATGCAAACCAAGAGTAGGCTCACTCCATGGTAAAACACAGTGATGTATTTCATTAGTGTGTTATTCTATTTTGTACAAATGTATATTTCTTTCTTAGATTGTCATCACAACATATTTTCATGTTTCTATTTGTTATTGAGTTTTTGATTAGTCATATAGTAATTAGAATATAATATAGAAATGATTTTATTACTATTTTATATATAGATTGTTTTCATTATTATTTTTATTTCAAGAAGATAGTTTTGTTTCTGATCTTTTTATCATTTGTAAGTGATAGTATCTATTGCTGCAATCATTTTGATTTCTTGCAAATTTATTTTTGAGTGTTTTAGCTACATTCATAATCCCTCATTTCACAACTATCATCTCTTGATGGCATATTGCTTAGACACCTTTCACAAGATTATTCTCTTGGATTGACACATATAGATCATTTGAATTCCATCATAAATCATTAATTCTTTTATTATTATTTTGCCCAATGTTGGCCTATCAATACAGTAGATGCAAGAAAAGCTCACTGCCCAAACATGCACTTCCAATTACAAGAAGAGTTCACTACCTAAAAAAATAATTAGTCCTCTGGTATATAGGTGTTGTAACTTCTTTCTTGATTAATCTCTAATGTCATCTTGATCTTAGATCATGAAATTAGGTTTTGCATATGTAGCTTCACAAAATTTTGCATATCATATATCACAATACAAAATGCACACTTCTTTACATTTGAATTCACAAGATGTCCTTTTCATAAATGACATGTCTTTTCACAAACTGTTGCTAGGTCAGCTAAGATCGTAATATACTTTTCCAACTTAGATTAAACATCTAGGATGTCACGCTAATTGGTCAAGTAATTATTTTGTAAACAAAATAAATCCTTTACCTTTAATTTTGTTGTTCTATTTCACTAGTAAAATGTGAATATCTCTTTTTTGTACTTTGTATTGATGTCTAAGGTTGTACACATCATCATTAATATGTATACTATCTATATCTAACTTCACTAATCATAATATGATGTTAGTAACAAGTTACATATAAAACAATACATTGTTGTAAACCAATTTCATACTTAGATAATTTTTTCAATACCAAAAGCTAAGTATCTTTATTTCTAAGTTTTTCTATAAATATGTACATCATGTGATGCCAAAAATAACAAAAATAACATATCTTCATTATCCAATTTTCAACAATCTCCTGCTTTGGCATTGATGGCAACAAAATAGGGAAAATTGGCTAAGTATCAAAAACTTGTCCAAAACATTTTAGTAAAAATACATTAATCATCTTTTACAACTTATCCATCTTACACATGCTCCCCTTTTCGATATGATTTCATACCTTACCTTATTCAAAATTTCTTATGCATCTTCTCCTGCTTTTCCATCAATGACAAAGGTTAGAATGTCAAAAACTATCAAAAATGTTCATTTACTGTCAAAAACTCTATTCATCTATCTTAAGCTAATAATATCTTCATGCAATCATCAAAACTTGCTTTGAGACTAATTAAACCTTTTGCCCACATATCCTTGGTTGTTTTAGTAGAAGTGAGAATTGCACATAGGGCATATAGTGCAATCTCAACTTCATTCAGATCAGAGTATAAGATATTTGAATAGGTGTCCTTGGCTTTGACACATTCTTCCAACTATCTTTCAATAGTAAATATCTTCAGAGTAATAGACTCTCTAAATTCTGATAATCTCTTCAAAAAAAATTCTTTCTTAGGTTTTAGTTTCCTTATATCACTATGAACACTAGCCACATGTCCTTCAAAGTTATCAACTTTGTTGGAAGGTTATTATATCTGGCTTGGTAGAGCTTCTAGTTCACTCAGCTTTCCTTCAATCTTACCATCAAAATCCTTGTTCAACTTATGAGATAAATTAAACTTAATGTATAACACTTTTTTATCTTGTTGACATCTCTGAAGTTCCTTGATATAGTTATCAAGACTTAGCAAATCATTCTTGATATTCTAACAAATGGTGCTAAATATATTAGGATCATGAGAAATCTAGGCCTCAGATTCTGCAACATTCAACAAATTTGTAAATTCCTCATCAAAGGTTTTTAACACTACTTGTGCCTTCTATTTGGGATCTACCTATGTATGCTTAACTACCTAAGTACTATATAATTTGTTAGTTACCTACATTAAGGTTCTTTGTAAGCTCTTTACTTTTTTGTTCTTAATCAATTTTGTCAAAGATGAGATCAAGTTAATGTGATCATCATCAACACTTTTTAGGCTAGCAAGTGAAAGTGGAGTAGATGAATTAGATGGTTTAGTTTCATATTCCCTTTGCTTCTTCTCTACTACTTCCTTAGTTCTTCTCTCTTCTTTCTCTTTCTCTTCCTTTTCTTTTGTTTCCTTATCTTTATTTTCTTCCTCCTCTATTATTTTCTACTTTTCTTCCTCTACTCTCCTTTTCTTTTCTTCCTCAACTCTTTTTTTCATTTCTTCTTCAAGAATTTTTGCTTGGCTTCTTTAATTTTTCTCTTTTCTACCTCTAATTACCTCTTTCCTTCTTTAATTAGTTTTAATTGATCTTGAATAACCTCAACATGAAATTTGGGTTGTTTGAAACTCTCAAAAGGGTTAGTGTCATCAATGTTAATAGTAACATTGGTCTGGTCAATCTGCATAGTGTCACCACTTCCAAAGTTTTAGGTGCTAAAGTAGGTGTTGCCTTTGACTCTATCATCATCTGACTAATCACCATAGTTGTTTCTCTCCTTATTTTATCCTTCTCACCCACCATAAATAGAAATGGTCTCACCTTGTTCCTCAAGTAGGGTACCAGATTATTCAACAATTTCTTGACCTCTTTCTCATCATCTATTTTTCCTATTTTCCTTATCATGGACTTCCAAATTTCTATATCCTCTTCCTAAGCTAGTGGTTTCTTCTCTATAATTTTTTCATAGACTTTTTGATTTGTTGTGCCTTCAATATCTTTAAGTTTTAAATTGTTAGCAATTATACATCTCACAATAGAGATATCAATCTAATCTTTCTCAATGTCATTATATAAATCATAGAATTTGTTCATCTAAACAAAGTTCTCTTCATTTGCAATGGCTAACTTGATCTTCTCAATCTTTGGCTTCTAAGGTTGCCTTGCTTTACTTGCTGACTATTTAGAAATAGTTATTTCTACCTTTTCTGCTTCTTGGTCTTCTTCTTCTTCTTTGTTGGATTCCACAATTGTCAACAATGACTTTTGTCTTTTTCCTAGTCCCATAGCCTATTTCTTGACTCTTTTAGTCTTGGTAGTCACAACTTCCACTAATCTTTCTTCTCTTTAGCTCACTTGGCCATTCACTTGATATTGTAGCATATTGAATGCTCTGTTTACACCAGATGTTTGTCCAACTAATAATGGTTGTACATACATTATTCCTTGTTTCATTATTTTCCTAATTGCTTGTGATTCACTTTCTATCATACCAGACTCAATTAGAGATTTGTTCATTATTATCTCAATCTTTTTGTGAGATGCTTTCTCTTAAGATGCTTGATGAGCTGACTAGGTAATTTCTTCATATGTCCCAAATATGTACTCAACTTGGTCTTTTTCAGAGTTCAACAATAAATTAATATATATACTTGCTACATCATCACATAACTCATAACCTAATGGATCAAGGAATGTTTCTTGGGGTTCTACTGCTTGAATGTGAGTTAAATATGTACCAACACAAATCTCATAAGCTGCATAGATTAACTTGTTCTTTCTCAACACAAATCTTATAAGAAAAGTTAATCAATCTTAGAACTTGCACAAATAGAATAGGCAATGATTCTTCTTAGGAATCTTACATCATCTTGTTCAATGGTGTTGATCACCATGGCTTTTCCATTATAAACCACCTTAGTGTAGCTCTCAACCTTCTTCTTAACCAATTTCTCACCTATAGGTACATTACCTTTTTTGCTAAGACTAGTTACCTCTTGAATAAGGCCAGATAAAATGTCAACTACATTATCATCCATCCACAATTTTCCATCATGAATTCTACTTAGTATGATCCAATTCCATTCTTTGGTGTCCAATTCTTAGTAGAAGTGATATTTGAATAGGTCTAGTTCTTTTAAATGTTCAAATTTGGGCTTTACTAACATATCATGGTTAAAGACAACTTCCATATCATTGTTCATATACTTGCTCCAAATAGTTTCAAACTTTTTATTAAGATAACTTCCTACATCTTCCAAATATACTACATTGTTCAAAGTAATAGATAATGTTGAATTAGGATTTCCTTCTATGGGTTTCACAAAAATAACCTTTAATTTTGGTCTCTCCTCATTCTCAACATTATGAACTACTAACATATCCATGATTTTATCAAATATAAACTTTATCGATGAAATTCTATAGAGAAACAATAAAATAACTCTCTTTGAAATAGGGTTTAGTTTGAAATTGCCTTGTCAAGTTGCTTCCAAGTGCTCTATGCTTTTGATGTGATCACAATGAAGTGATAATCAAGTCTATGCTCCATTTTATTCATTTTATTCAAACTTGCATTAATTGCATAATTTTCAAACATGAAAAAGATATCAATTTCATTCTAAAATTAAGTATCTTCTTGAAATCTTTGTTCAATCTTCAAATTCTACTCGACATTTACCATAGCTTCCTTCCATCATGACAATAATCCAGGATACTTTGTTGTTGGATACAATTGATTAATTGTGTGTTGTCCTTGATGTTACACAAATTTCATGTTAGTTGACAATTAGTGCATACGGAGCTCACTTGGTCAGTAAAAACAATTTTCCTAGTCTACCAAGCATTCTTGAGTTTACTCTATGTAGAAGGTAGTAAATACCAAGCTCACTCAGGCATCGAAGGAAGTTAAGAAGAAAAGAGTGTTAACTGATCTCACTCAGTTAACAAAAGGAAAATTGATCAGAGTCAGTGTTAACCAATTTCACTCGGTTAAAAAAGGAATTTTTTAAGTTCATAGTGCTAACTAAGCCTTTGATAATTAACATAGGAAATTGCTTTAGAATTAGTTTCTACTGAGCAAGGTTGGCTACGAATGGATTTTCTTATTTTGGCATACAAGGCTTACTTATTTTACCTATTGATTCTAGCTTACTGAGGTAATGAATATTGGCTATTCTAATTTGTATTTAAGCTAACTTGACAATCTGAAAGGTATAAATAAAAGGTCAAGTTATGATTTCAAAGTGTGTAAGATGCAAGTTGAATGAATTGAAAAGATAAGAGAGGAAGTGAGCTTGAAGGATAAGCGAATATCCTTGTGGAACAGAAAAGTATTATTCGATCAAGAAGGATCAAGTATGAACCAAAATAGAGATCTATAATCAGCAATTTAGTTGCATCACAATCAGGTCATTTCATTGTTACTTTCTACCCATTGTAGCAGTGATCTAAAATCTTTGAACAGAGTTGGTTTAGCAACCATTTGTAAATCCTCTAACAAGGTGGCAATTTCATTGAATTATTTCAAGACCTTTTGCAAGGCCGCTCCTAATAGGGTGATTAAATCCTTTAATAGGGTCACACCTAATAGTCTATTTTGTAACCTTTAATAGGGTTGGCTCCTAACAGGGCTCACTTCAAAAGAGTGAAAAATAGTAACTAGTTACATTGGTTGTTTTTCCCAAATTGGGTTTCCACATTATATCTTGATTTTGTTACTTCTCTTATATTTTCAACAATTGGTATGAAATATTTTTGTGCTTGCATAGAAGGTTTCAAGGAACTAAGCTAAAGATTAGGATGTCTTACAAGAGAGAGATTTTGAAGCTGAATAGAGATAATTTTGGAGCATGGAAAGGACTTATGAGGCTTCATTTGGCTACCATCAGTGATTCAAGATGCAAATATCTTTATGAAGAATATCAAACTCCCACTGGAACATTATCAATTGATGAAATTGCTGAGAAGAAGAACCATAACATCATGATGATTGGCATTGCATCTACTCTCAGTTATGTTAAATTTGATGAGGTTAGAGACTATAAAATTGCTTTCAATATGTGGAACAAACTGAAAGAAATCTATGGAGGTGATGGCAATGTAAGAAAATCCAAAGTAGAAAGCCTTAGGGGACAATTTGATCAAATAAGGATGAGCGAAGATGAAAATGTTGCAAAATATATGGAAAGAATCAAGGCTAGTGTTAGTGCAATCAAATAATTTGGAGGAGAAATCAAAGAAGAAACTATTGTAAGTAAAGTTCTCAAAACTTTGCCTCCTATCTATGCAATTAGAGTGTCTAGTATTCAAGAAAAGAGATGTGATCCAAAGAACAAGCTAAGTTTCGATGCCCTAGTAGGAAGATTGACAGCTTTTGAACTAGACAACTTTGACAACTATGTTCCTGCTTCCAAGAATATTGAGTCTACATTTGAAACTAAACTCTCACTTAGAAAAAAAGGCAAGAAAATAAAATATAATCAATGAGAAAGTGAGGAAGAAATTGAAGAAAGTTTAGAAAGTTATCTTGAAATTTTTAAAGCCCTACTTACAAAGAAATATTCCAGGAGCAGAGGAAAGTACAAAGGTAAAATCCCTCTAATATGTTTTTCTTGTGAAGAAATTTGTCATGTTGTTGCTTGGTGTCCAAACAAATAAGGCAAGGAAGAAAAGAAAAGCCATGAGTATAGAGGAAAGAAGGAATTCAAAGGTCACAAATCCTACAAAGATAAAGGTAAAAAAACTTTTTTTATGGCTAAAGATTCTGATAAGAGTAAAGATGAAATAGTATATATTGTTGTAAAAGATGAATCTAATGATGAAGGAGAAAAGATGGTACTTGTTTCTCATGTTAGCAAGTGTAGGGCCCATTTTCCGTTGCACCAAAACCCATGACTATTAGTGAACATGGAACACCACATAATTAACCACCTGTGGGCAGGGGAGCGCATCGCATCACCCAACAATATCCCCCTCGATGCACATACTAGGTGCTTATGCGGGTCGAGAAGGCACCGGGGAGATTTGAACCCATGACCAAGCCAAAACCAGGCTCTGATACAAATTGTAGACCCCATTTGCCGTTGCACCAAAAGCCATGACTATTAGTGAACATGGAACACCACATAATTAACCACCTGTGGGCAGGGGAGCGCGTCGCATCACCCAACAGCAAGTATGACACATGGATCATAGATAGTGGATGTTCACACCATATGATAGGAGACAAAACTAAGTTTGAACATTTTGAGCACTATGATGGAGTTAGTGTAAGGTTTGGAAACAATGAACCTTGCTGCATAAAAGGGAAAGGTCGAATCTTGTTAACCAATGAACTTGTATGTGACAATGCCTATTGGGTTGAAAGACTAAAACATAATTTACTAAGTGTGACATAGCTAAACAACATTGGATTCAAGGTAGAATTCATGAATGGAAAGGTAAGACTACCATACAACCAAGGAAATGTGATTGGATCAAGCAAGCAAACAAAAGATAACGTATTTCATCTTGATCTTGGTGATTGTTCATGTTTCATTGCTCAAATAGAAGAAAGTTGATTATGGCACAGAAGGCTGTGTCATGTAAACTTTGATAATATGGTCAAGATTAGCAAACTCAGAAGAGTAAGAGGTCTTCCTAGTTTAAAGAAACTTGATGTTGGATTATGCAAGAATTGCCAAATTGGTAAAATGGAAAAGACTAGTTTTAAGAGCAAAAACTATCAGTCTAAATATGTCTTGGAAATTGTGCATACTAATTTGTGTGGACCCATTGGAATAGAAACTTATAGTGGAGAAAAAAATTTCATTCTTTTTGTTGATGACTATTCTAGAATGATGACTATTATGTATCTGAGAGAAAAATTAGAAGCTTTTGAGAAATTCAAATGGTATCTTGCTAGAATAGAAAAGTAAACTAGAAAAACATTAAAATTCTTAAGATTAGATAGATTAGGTGAATTCATCTCAAATGAATTCATTAATTTTTGCATTGAAAGAGGAATCAAAAGACAAGTATCACTCCTTGGTACTCCTGAGTAGAATGGAATAGTTAAAAGAAGAAATAGATCCATCATGGATTGTGCAAGGACACTAATGATTGAAAATAATGTTGCTATCAAGTACTAAAAAGAAGCTATCAGCATTGCAGTTCATACTTTGAACTGAGTTCAGTTGAAGGACTCAAGAAAAACTCCCTATGAACTATGGTATGGCTACAAACCCAATATAAGTTACTTGAAAGTATTTGGCAGCAAATGTTATATCTTCAACCAATCTAGAAAAGGAAAATTTGATGTAAAAGGTGATGAAGGTATATTTCTAGGGTATTCTTGTAGAAGTAAAGCATACAAATTTTTGAATCTATCTACTCACAAAATCATAGAAAGTGCACATGTGAGAATTGATGAGTTTGCAAAAAAAATTGAAGAAGAAAGAAAAAAGGACCCAGAAGACTACAAAAGATTTGTCTACTATGAACCTGATACATTGCCAAAAAAATTGGCAAAAAGGAGACTCCATCTCACGAGCTAACCAAATCTCCATCAACTATCGAGTTGCAAGAAGTGCAAACTAAGTCATAGGGACCCACGTCATATTTAGAAGCTACCGAGTTAGTGCATCTTGAGTTGAAAGAACCCAACTATAGATAGAAGGACCCTAGCCAAAAGTTGAAATTCAAAATGAAGACAGTACAATTCATTCAAAGGTCAAAGAACTTGTATTGGCTAAATATGTCAAAAGGCATCATGCACCTAATAATATTATTGGAGACAAATCTGATGGAGCAATGATAAGAAGAAAACTAAAAGGTACTTGTTTACTTCCTAAATTTGAACCTAGAAATGTTAAAGATGCATTGGAAAATGAAAGTTGGATTGAGGCTATGAATGAAGAAATAGAATAGATAGAAAAGAATAAAACTTGTATTGTTGTACCTAGGTCCAAAGATAAAATGTAATTGGTACAAAATGGGTATTCAGAAATAAGTTGAATGAAGATGGAAAAGTATCAAGATACAAAGCAAGATTGGTATGTAAAGGATATTCTCAAGAAGAAGGTATTGTTTACAGTCTAACTTTTTCCCTTGTTGAAAGATTAGAAGGTGTTATGACTTTACTTGCTTATGTAGCTCACAGAGAATTCAAAGTATATCAGATGGATGTTAAATCTATATTTTTGAATGAAATTCTTGATGAGGAATTCTACATTGAATAACTAGAAGGTTTTGTTGATCTAGACAAAAGGGACATGGTCTGCAAATTACACAAAGCCCTATATGGTCTCAAATAAGCTCCTAGATCTTGGTATGAGAGACTACATAGCTATTTGATATAGATTGGTTTTCAAAGAACAAATGATAATAGCAACCTATACATCAAGGAAGGACCAAACAAAAAGATTGTATTGGCAAAAATATTTGTGGATGATACTCTATTCACAAGAAATGATAATTTATGCAAGGCATTTTCAAAACAAATGAATAAAGAATTTGAAATGTCCATATTTGGTGAAATAAAATTCTTTTTTGGATTGCAAATACAAAAATATAGAAATGGTATCTATATCACTTGATCTAAGTACATCAAAGAGATACTCAAGAAATTTTGAATGAAAGATTGAAAACCAGTTGGAAACCCCATGTGTATTGGACTCAAGCTTACAAAAGATGATGACTCCAAAGAAGTAGATTGGACTCTATACAAATTAATGATTGGGAAGCTAAAATATGTGGTACATACAAGGCTTGATATTACCTTAGCAATTGGGATAGCGGCAAGATTCTCAACAAAACCCAGAGAAAACCACATGATGGCAATAAAAAGAATCTTGAGATATCTAAAAGGTACTGAAGACTATGGATTATGGTATAAATTTGGAGGCAACCTTCACCTAAAAGTATTTACTAATGCTAATTGGGTAGGGAATCTTGATGGCAGAAAAAGCACTAGTGGTGGAGCATTCTTTCTTGGTAAAAGGTTGGTATCTTGGACTTGCAAGAAGCAAAACTACACATCTCAATCCATAACAAAAGTAGAATATGTAGTAGCAGTAGTGAATTTTTCTAACATTGTTTGCTTCAAATAGCTTTTGGAAGGAATGAAGGTTGAAATCAAAGAGCCAATAGTGATGTATTGTGATAACACTAGTGCAATCAACATATCTAAGAATCTAGTGATGCATTCCAAAACAAAGCACATTGCTATCAAATATAACTTTGTAAGAGAATTAGTACAGGACAAAGAAATTAGATTGGAATATGTGTATACAAAAGAACAAATTGCAAATATATTCACAAATTCATTACCTAAGGATGCATTTTTGTATCTAAGAGGTAAGCTATGGGTCATTCCCCTATCTAAAGCTCACTAAATAAAGTTTAGTGATGCATCAACAGAAACCAAGTTGAAGATCAATTAGTTGATGTAGCATTGACAAAGACATATTGTAGATGAATCTATACTCAAGGTACATTGGCACTAATCAAAATTGTCTTTGGCATGTGTTGTCAAAGAGGGAGAAGTTTACTATCATATCTTTCTAAAATTTTGCATACGGAGAAATTAAAAAGTTCCTTTACAAAGGGAGAACACTATAAGAGAAGTTTTCTATATAAAATCAAAGAGGGAGAAATTTTTTGATAGAGGGAGTCTTTTTTTCAAAATTTCATTGTGCAATGACATGTTTTGTTGCCATCAATGCCAAAGAGAGAGATTGTTGGATGTAATTCATTAATTGTGTGTTGTCGTTGATGTTACACAAATGTCATGTCAGTTGATAGTCAGTGTATACCTAGCTCACTTGATTAGTAAAGACTATTTTCCTAGTCTACCGAGAATTCCTAAGTTTACTTTGTGCATAAGGCAATATTTACTGAGCTCACTCAAGCATTGATGGAAGTTAAGCAGAAAAGAGTGTTAACTGATCTCACTTAGTTTAAAAAAGGGAAATTGATCAGAGTTAATGTTAACTGAGTTCACTCAGTTAATAAAGGAATTTTTTAAGCTCATAGTGTTAATTGAGCCTCTAATGGTTAACACAAGAAATCACTTCAGAATCAATTTCTATCGAGCAAGGTCAGCTACCAAAGGATTTTCTTGTTTTGGCATACAATGCTTAATTATTTTACCTATTGATTCTAGCTGACTGAGGTAGTGAATACTGGTTATTCTAATTTATATTTGAGCCAACTTGATAATCTAAAAGGTATAAGTAAAAGGTCAAGTTGTGATTTCAAAGTGTGTAAGATGCAAATTGAATCAATTGAAAAGATAAGAGAGCAAGCAAGCTTGAAGAATAAGTGAATATCCTTATGGAACATAAAAGCATTATTTGATTAGGAAGGATCAAGTATGAACCAAAATAGAGATCTATAATTAGAAATTCAATTGCATCACAATTAGGTCATTTCATTGTTACTTTCTAACCATTATGGTAGTGATCTAAAATCTCTTAACAAAGTTGGTTTAATAGCCATTTGTAAATCCTCTAACAAGGTGGAAATTCCATTGAATTGTTTCAAGACCTTTTGCAAGGCTTCTCGTAATAGGGTGATTAAATCCTTTAATAGGGTCACAGCTAACAGTGTGTTTTGTAACCTCTAACAGGGTTGGCTTCTAACAGGGCTCACTTTAGAAGAGTGAAAATTTGTAACTAGTTACATTGGTCATTTTTCCCAAATTTGGTTTGCATGTTAAATCCTGGTGTCTCATGTTTTCATGTTATTTCTTTCATGCTTGCAAGTAATTACTAATAACATCTTAAGATTTACTAAAGTAATTCACGCTCTACATTTACCAAGTTACAATAATTTCTATATATTTATTGAGTTTTAGCAATGATCAGTTTTATCAGTCTAAATTTTATAATTGACATCTAAGGGATATGGGATTTATTTTAGTGGTAACTAATTTACCCTTGCTCTCAGTTACTCCTCTTATATTTCCAACATTTTCTCCATGAAATTCTTTGTAAAAACATAGTTTTCATCTTTTGCTATAGAATTAACTTTCTTTGTAATACTAGTAACTCTTAATTCCTTTGTAACAAGTTTTGATAACCTCCAAATTACAAGAAAGCTTAGCTATAGTCTAAACTTATATCGATACACCTTTTCCCAACTTTGCTACCACTAGTTTGATCTCTAAATGAAGTTTCAAATTTTGGTGTGTGAACAAGCTTAATTCAACTTAGTTGAATCAAACTTGATTATTGACTTCGATCTTTGTATCTCATTATCTTCTAACTTTTCTTTTAAGATGTCTAATCCTTTTATGAATGCCTCATTGATTTCTTCTTGAAGTTCACTGACTACATTTCTTTGTTCCTCATTTTCTTTCTTAGTTTTGGAGTTCCTTTCATGATTTCTTCTGTCATTTTTGACATTTCTTCCATCATTCCTTCTATTTTTTAATTTTCTTCCTTTATTCCTTCTATCTTTGAAGTTTCTATCCATTCTACAATACTTTTTTGTATGTCCAAAGTTGTTGCATAACTAATATATTGAGGTTCTATTTCTATGATTCTATTGATCAATAGGTGCATGACAATTTTGGGCTATTTTTTCAAATTTGTTACACTTATAACACATGATCTACCTTCTTTCTTCATAAGGTCTTCCTTCTCTCAATGTCCTCTCATTGGATCTTCTTCTATCTACAAGGTTAGTATTTCTAGAAATTCTACTATTCCTTCTATCATTATCATATTTAGGTTTCCTACAATCAATTACTTTATGACCCATACCATAAAATTATGAAAATAAAAATTTGTAACATGATTAAATGACTTATTTGTACAATCTCTTTTGATATGACCTATTTCATCACATGAAAAAAGCTTACCTCTAAATTCATACTTGGTTTCCTTAGGAGATTCCACTTGCTTAGGTTCATCAAATTTCACATTTTCCTTGTCTTGTCCAACTTCCTTGAGTTTATCAAAAGATTGACTAGATTCAATTTTATCATCATATTTATCTTTCAAATCTAATCTATTTTTAGGTTTCTCTATAGACATGTTAAATAGATAACCAAGACAAGTCTTATCATAGGTAGGTCTTTGTATTGGCATTGAATCATCAAGATTTTCTTTCCTAGAATAAAGCTTTTCAAGTTTTTTCTTGCATTTAGTTAGTTCGCCTTTCACAATAGTGTTGTAATTATGAAGTTCTTCATGATCTTCTTTCAATCTTTCAAATTCAGATGTCTTCTTCACCAGACTTGTTCTAAGATCTATATTTTGAGTCTTCAAATCAGATTCAACTTTGTTAGGATCATTCTTCAATGTTAGCTTTAGATTGGTAATCTTCAATTCTACTTCAAGATCTTGTACTCTATCTTAAATTTTGAATAATCATCATTAGTTTCAAATTTAGTAGATTCAAGTTTGGATTTGAGATGTTCAATCTTGTCCTTCAATTTTCCAATATATACTTTGGATTCTTCATATCTATTTTTCAACTTATCTCTTTCTTTAGTAAGGAGATCAATTTGTTCAAGTGCTTCTTCAAGGTTCTTCATCAATTGTTCCATATCCATAAGGATCTCACTCAAGCTATTAAGCCTCTTCTGAGTAATTGTGCTCTGATACCAATTGTTAGAAATGGAGGGGGGAGGCAGGGGTGAATTAGTAATTTACAAACTTTAGTCACCAACTAGATATTATTTATTACTTTGAACCATACATAAGAAAGTAAACAAGTAATGTTGAATAGTAATAGTAACCATGCACAAAGATAACTCATAACACCATATTTTGTTAACTAGGGAAACCATGGCCAAGGGAAAACCCTAGTGGGGATGACACCCACTAGATAATATACTAATATATATCTTCCTTTTTAGAGGATGGATCCTATTAGAAGTCAATGAGAAAATTTAGTATAGAGAGACCCTATTAGGAGACTTCGAATCCCTATTAGAAGTTGTGGTACAATAGATGCAAGAAGAGCTCACTACCCAAACATATACTTCCAATTACAAGAAGATCTCGCTGCCAAAACAAGTAATTAGTCCTCTAGTATATAGGTGTTGTAACTTCTTTCTTGACTGATCTCTGATATCAGCTCAATCTTAGATCATAAAATCAGTTTTAACATATATCACTTCACAAAAGTTCGCATATCATTTATCACAATACAAAATGCGCATTTTTTTCCATTTGAATTTGCAAGATGTCTTTTGCATAAATACCATGCCTTTTCACAAATTTCAGCTAGGTCGGCTAAGACCATAATACACTTTTCCAACTTAGAGTAAACATCTAGGATGTCAACTCTAATTGGTCAAGTAATTATTTTGTAAACAAAGTAATTCCTTTACCTTTGATTTTGTTGTTTTGTTTCACTAGTAAAACGTGAATATATCTTTTCCATATAGTCTGTACTAATGTATGAGGTTATACACATCATCATCAATATGTATACTATCTATATCTAACTTAACTAATCATAATATGATGTCAAAAACAAGATACATACAAAATAATACACCGCTATAAACCAATTTCATACTTAGACAATTTTCTAAGTATCAAAATTTAAGTATCTTTATTTCAGAATTTTCTATAAGCATGTACATCATGTGTTTCTATAAGTGACAACAATTACATATCTGCATTAGCCAATTGTCAACAAGGCCTTGGATATCTTCTTAGAGAGAAGTTAGAAAAGAAAGATGAGAGTAGGATAGAACTAGATTCTGTAGCATAAATCCCTAAAGAAAAGTTCAAGTGATCTGATGAAATTAAGAGAACTAAATTGGCAAATAAATTTGATGAACTTTAAAAAAAAAAGCAAGTTGAAGAACCTAAGCAAGATGATTCATCCAAAGAGGTAAGACATGAATTCAAAGGTAGATCTCATATGCAATGAAGTTGGACATATGAAGAGAGATTATACATGTAAGTCTTTTAAACCTATTAATAATTTATGTTGTTATAATTTTCATCATTATGGACATAAGTTAATAGAATGTAAGAAACCTAAGTTTTTTAATGATAATAAGAACATTAGAATGTTTAGGAATACTAACCCTCTAGGTAATGAAAGAAGTAGATCACAGAGAAGATCTAATGATGGAGAGAAACCTAATGGTGAGAAAAAGAAGTTTATTTGTTACAAATGTAAAAATTGTAGGCATATTGCAAGAAATTCTAGAGAACCTAAGAGTTGGAATGGGAACAATCAAAGAAGAAGCACATGTATGTTAGTTATGCAATAACTTTGGACACATAGCAAGAATCTATAGAATGGATAGAGGGAATTTTAACAGGAACCCTAATCACAGAAGGAACAACAATAGGAATTTTAGAAGGAATGAAAATGGAGGTAAAATAGTTAGAAAGAAGTAGTTAAGGAACATATTAAGGAATTCAAAGAAGCATTTAAGAAGGCTTGTAATCTAGAGAGTTCACAAACAATATTGGAAGAACAATTCTTTGATGCACCTGATGGAAAGTTGAAGTCACAGATTGTTTGTGGCTCAACCTATCTAAATTAAGCAATTTGTACTAGAAGTAGAGCATCAATGGTCAGAACTAATGTTAGAGAGAGAGTTTGAGATTGTGCATTTAACAAAAGGTAGAAGATATAGAGAGAAAGCTATGGTTCAATACACAAGTCTTGATGTGATCGCAATAAGTGAGAATTATAAGATCAAGGTCACTGGTAAATAGAGATACTATTCTAAGTTTGTGGTAGATACATAATTATTGTGTAGTGCAATTTGAAATGATTTAAGGATCATGAACAAGATTAGATGTGCCATTTGTTCATGCAAAGTGTCTTGAGTGATTTGAAGAGTGATTTGATAGCAATTGAAGTACAAATCAAGTTTGAGAAGAAGAAAGTTGCATAAGCCCTAAAATTATGAATTTGAGGTATTTTGTGGTGTATTGAATCTAGTTTCTTGAATTTTTTATAGTTATAAGGAATGGCTAGTCAAAGAGTGAATGATGTTAGTGACAGACCAAGGTATGAGTTCAAGAAACACCCATTTGTTTCTTTACTTGATAATCTTGTAGGCATATTTTCACAAGTTCCAAAAAATATGTTACATGTAGAAGATATAAGGAATTATATACATTATGAAATTGAGAGTATAGGTGATGAGGAGATTCACAAGGACTTAGAAGTCATGTGTAATAATGACTTATCCCTAAAGTCTAAATATGCACACCTTGAAGATTTGAATTTGCTGAAGTATATGTTCTACACAAGATTCAAAAATCATTAGTGGACACAAATTATATTGAGTAGAAGACATGATAATATGTTCTAGTTAGGTGATACACAAATTTTCATTGACAATGACCTAATTCACAAGGTCACGAGATTTAGCAATGAAGGTTGTAATCTTGTTAATGAGAAAAGTGTCAAGAAATTAGTGGAGACAAAACTAAAAACCAAGTTTGATGGAATATATATGAGGGTTGATCTTATTTAGGATAAAGGATTCAAGTTGTTGACCAAAATATCAAGGTACAAGTTGAACCATGGATCAAGGGTAAACTCTGTCCTAGCTAGATTCCTTCATAGAGCATATGTGATGATTGTTGAAAGGAGAAAAGTTAATTTGTGTGATATTGTTAATGTAGATATTGGACAATATTTCTAAGATAAAGAAAACAAAGAGTGCACTATTTAGATTTGAGTCCCTATTGACTCATTTATTCTTTTATGTTACTATGAAGTTTTATGGAGTAATTAGTTGGGTTAGCAGTGAGTGTGCAATGAAGATTGTAACTCAAAGCTACACATCTAAACCTAGAAATGTTAGAGACATTGTTATTGATAAGATGATGAAGAATTTTTAGTCTAAGATGAAATTGAGGTATAGGATACCTCCCTCTATGGCAGAGAAGTATAAGGATGATTTCTGCTTCATGGTGGAAACTGACAACAACTGCATGGAAGAAATGATACCTAGAGTGGAATTCATCAAGCCTATGGGCTATGAGATGAGCACTAAACTTATTGAAGAGTATGCATAGATCATAATCAAGTCTAAGTAGGACATAGAATAGCCTAGATGGGGTACATATGATGCAAGGTTAAGTATTGCAAAGTCTAAGTTCCACAACAAGGAGAGCAAGAAGAAAGTAGAGAAGAAGATATATTCTATACTCAAGGAATCTGGCATGACTAGATAGAAATTTAATGAGATAAAGGGAATTGCATTAGAGATGAAGGCTAGTGGGCAAATAGAAGTGTTGGCAGCAACACTTATTGTAGTAGTGGGACCTTCAAAAGGAGTAACAATGGTACAACCATGTACACAAGCTCCCATTGCACCATATGCAGCATTTTCACAAGTGCAACCTGTAAGATCAAGCTATGAGCAACCTAGGAGGCATTCAGAGGTGGAAGTACCTACTACTCAAAGAAAGTTAGGAAGACCGGTGAAGGTTAAGCAAGAACCTACACCTCAAGAAAATAAAAAGAGTAAAGTAGATCAATAGTGGGCCTGGAAAAATGAGGAAAACCATGCAAGTGAGTAGTTCTAAAAGCTCAAAGGATGATGATGAAGATAAACCTGTTAAGCAAGATGTGTAGGATGATGAGATAGCCACATGCAAGAAGGAATGGAAACCAAAGGTAGAGAATCTGAACTTGTAGGTCATGAATGATAACAATTTTTTTTAGTTGAAGAAATTTAATAAATTGTATAACAATATGGATACGAGGAAATTAGAGAATTCCATAAAAAGAAATATGATTCTAAGGATTAATAAAAGAATTGATAGCATTTAGAATAAGATTCCTGAAGATCTATGCAATAGGTTGATAAACAGAAAGAGAAGGGTAGTAGACGAAGATCTTAATATTAGGATCACATCCTTAAATAAGCTATGTGATGTTGGATCAAAAGAGGAATCTAAGATGATTTTGAAGGGCATTGAACCCTTGCTAAGGAACAAAAGAAGAGAAATTTTTCTGATGGGAGGCAATTATGAGGAGGTAAGGAAAGAAACAAAGAAGGCTATAGTGAAAGATATATCCTCAGTACCTAAGGAGAGTGCACAAGTAAAGGCTAATAGTCCAATATATGTACAAGAAGATACACCTTCCAGTGAAGGAGAAGAGGTAGAAGGGACATAGCAAGCACTATCTCCACCTCACATTGTTATGGATATTGAATCCATGCAAGTGGATAGTACACACATAACTATGCGCACAAAGGAGAATCCATTTTTAGCATATGGGGAAAATATTATTGGAAATATCACAACCTATACCAGCTTTGATGATGAAGAGGAAGAGAAAAAGAAGGAAGAAGAAGAAAAGAAGAGAAAGGAACCTAAAGAAAAGTGATGCAGGAGCATCTAGAGGTATAAGGGTTATCTTGTGTCACACAAAAAAAAATATACTTAGACTTAGTTTCTATTTCATGTGTTTTCATTTTTGGATACCCATTTGGGTCAAATAAAGGTTCCAACTCTCATAGTTCCACTATCGGTGTTCTAAGATAGAGTTTTTAATCACCTTGGGATATGTGTAAATGCAAGAAAAATAGGAGTATGTAATTGAGCCATCATTTTGATGAACTAGAAGGTGTAAATTGGTTAGAAGATTATTATTGTAATTTAGAGCATTCTAGAAAAAGAATCAGGTCAAAAGACCCCATGGTTTGAAAGTTATCACAGTTTTTAAGTTTTTGGAGACATCTTAAGAATGCTTCAAAGTTAGGCTAGGGGCATTAAATGACCTTGAACAGGGCTGAAAAATGGGGGACGAGTGAATCTGGTGCATAGAGCTATAGAACACTTCGAGATCTTTCCAAAAATGTAAATGGTTCATCAATCGAAGTTACGATTCAAAAGTTATGCCTCCCAGAAGTTTGGTTACCATTTTTGGATTCTTCTAATTTTGTGCTGACTTCTAATGCAACTTCTAGAGCCTTCTATTTGGTCGGTGGATGCCTACTATCACTTTCTAGAATGTATTCCTAATCCTTAACCCTCCAAGGTCTATTTAAGAACATTTCTGGCATTGTAAAAGGAAGTTAGGAGTGGAGTTTGAGAGAAGGTACTGGGAGAAGAATTTATCTCTAGATTTATGCTATTGTAAGCCCATAGGGCATGTTTTGGAGTCTGTTTCTCTGCACTAAGTGTACCAGCATATTTTTACAATTAATAAAATTTTCCCCTTCCTGTTGTGTCCATTCTGTGTTAAGATTGTGTCCCCATAAAGTGGTATCAGAGCTGATTTTCTTGAGTGTGTAGACAGAGCGCCGAGTGTGAGGTAGTTTGCACCAGGACTGTGTGGTTGTGGGTTTGAGTTAAGAAGATGCCTCCATGAAGAGAGCGTGGTGGAAGGGTTGGAGCTATTAATCCTAAGGAGGTTAGAGCCCTCCAAAGGTAGGTACAAGTGTTGCAGGAGGAGCTCCATAGAGGAACAAATGTTTTTGTAGGTGACGAAAGCGAGGATAATAATGAAGAAGAAGAAATTGAACTAGAAGGGGAATTTGACAGGGAAGTTTTGAATCAGGTAGAGGAAAGGCTTTTTAGGGCCATTACTAAGTTTGGGAAAAGACCCACAATTATGTGGGTGTATTTTCCAGAAATCTGAAACCAGATGAGTTGATCGACTAGATTAATGAACTGGAAGAGTACTT
Organism: Cupressus sempervirens; assembly: GCA_028749045.1. NCBI lineage: Eukaryota > Viridiplantae > Streptophyta > Pinopsida > Cupressales > Cupressaceae > Cupressus > Cupressus sempervirens. Next base: position 585,273,172 of record CM053787.1, on the reverse strand, counting down.
TGAGTATGAGGATATTAGGGATCTAGATAGGGTTAAGTTTGTAAAGGCCAAACTAAAAGGCCATGCCAAAATCTAGTGGCAAGAGGTTCAATTGGAAAGAAATAGAAGAGGAAAGGAGAAGATCACAAGGTGGAATTGTATGGTGGACAAATTGAAGAAGCAATTCATTCTTGTTGATTATGAGCTTGATTTGTTTAAGAAGATGCATGGGTTAAAGCAAGAAGAAAAATCAGTCCAAGAATATACAGAGGATTTTTATCAACTTTTGATTAGTGTAGGGCATGCAGAAGCTAGTAAGGAGAAGGTTTCTTGTTATATTAGTGGGTTACGACCTAGTATCCAGGAGGAATTAAGTCTAGTAAGAATGACCAGTGTTGAGGAGGCATACCAGTTTTCCCTACGAGTTGAAGAGAAGCTAAATAAAAATTTTGAAGGGAGACAAAGAGGGCATGGCCAAGGAAGAAGAGGTAGTGGTAGGTCATTTGGAGGCCGAAATAAAGCCCAAAAGAAAAATGAAGATGTCGATACTAGCAGGAACCAAAGGAACAAGGGTTTCAATCGCTCTCGTGATCAAGAATTTGGAAATCAAAGAGGAAGAGGTAGAGGACATGGACAAGGAAGAGGAGGCTTCTGTGGTACCTGTTTCTATTGCAATGAAGAAGGTCATCATGCCTTTGAACTCCCTCAATGACAAGGAAGGACAAATAGGAGAGTTGAGGGTCAAGCTAGGGTTGCTCATGTGGATGAGGATGCACAATCATCACATTTAGAGGATGCAAAAAGACAAGAGACTTTAGTAAATGAAAGAGTCCTACTAAGTGGTGAGATTGAACAAGGAAAAAGGAGGAGTTTATTCTATACCAGGTGCAAGTGTGAGGATAAATGTTGTGATGTGATCATTGATGGTGGTAGCACTGATAACTTGGTATCAGAGGAGATGGTCTCTAAGCTGAAGCTCAAGAGGGAGAAACACCCACGCCCCATCGAATTGCTTGGGTGAAAGATGATCATAAGGTCCTAGTAAGTGAACAATGTTTAGTGAAATTCAAAATTGGGAGTTACCATGATGAAGTTCTCTGTGATGTTATTCCAATGGATGTTTTCCATCTATTGTTGGGTAGACCGTGGTAGTTTGATAGGCATGCAGTACATGATGGTCATGCAAACACATACTCTCTAACAAAGGATGGAGTTTGCCACAAACTGAATCCCATGAAAAAGGAAGGCAAAAAGGTATGTAGTAGTGCTAGGATTTGTCTTGTTGATGGAAGGAAGTTTTTAGATGGCATGAAACATCAGCGTATGTGCTATGCTTTGATCCCTAGGAAAGATAAAAAAAGGTAGTAGTGAAATAGCACTTGAAATTTTAGATTCACTAGGTGAGTTTGGAGATATCATCTTTGATAATGTTCTAGAAGGGTGCCACCGGTAAGGCAAATCAGTCATCAAATAGGTTTAATTCTAGGAGCTAGTTTGCCTAACAAGGCTGCTCACAGGATGACTCCTACTGAAACTGAGGAGCTAAATAGATAGGTTCAGGAGCTATTGAGGAAGGGCTTGATTCAGGAGCGCTTGAGTCCATGTGCAGTACCTGCGGTACTGGCACCAAAGAAGGATGGAGAGTGGAGGATGTGTATAGACTCTCAAGCTATAAATAGGATAACCATCAAGTATCAGTTTACTTTGCCAAGAATGGATGATCTTATGGATTGTTTAAGTGGAGCTCAATACTTCACAAAGATAGATCACAAAAATGGCTATCACCAAATACAAATTCGAGAAGGAGATGAGTGGAAAAAAGCCTTCAAGACCAAGGAGGGTCTTTATGAGTGGTTAGTCATGCCCTTTGGATTGACGAAAGCCCAAAGCATCTTCATGCGGCTTATGAATGAGGTACTTAAGAAATTCTTGGGAAAATTTATTATTTTCTATTTGGATGATATTTTAATTTTCAGCAAGACTTTGGAAGAATATTTATTGCATATTCATAGTGTCCTTGAAAGGTTAAGGGAAGAGAAACTATTAATTAATTTGAAGAAGTGTATCTTTGCAAAAAGGGAGTTAGTTTACTTGGGGTTTGTTATATCACCTTAAGGTCTCAAAATGGATCCAGAGAAGGTAAAAGCCATCTTGGAATGGCCTACTCCAAGGTCTGCTACTGAGGTAAGATCGTTCCATGGTCTGGTTAGTTTTTACAGAAAGTTCATTAAGAATTTCAATGGCATATGTGCACCCCTAAATGACACAATAAGAGGGGATAGAAAAGAGTTCAAATGGACTGCGGCAGCTACGAGAAGTTTTGAATTGCTAAAGAAGAAGGTGACAGAACAACCTGTGTTGGCACTTCCAAATTTTAGAAAGGTGTTCTAGGTGGATTGTGATGCTAGTGGAAGTGCTATTGGGGCTGTATTAAGCGAAGAAGGTAAGCCTATTGTATATTTTAGTGAAAAATTGAATGATGTGAAAAAGAAGTATTATGTTTATGATCAAGAGTTCTATGCAATAGTTCAGGCCTTAAAGAAATGGAGGCATTATTTATTGCCAAAGGAATTTGTTTTATATACTGATCACCAGGCATTATAGTACCTAAATCACCAAGATAAATTGAATCAGAGGCATGTGAAGTGGGTAGAGTTCTTGCAGAGCTATGCATTTGTGTTGAAGCATAGAAGTGGAAAATCTAGCAGGGTTGTAGATGCACTAAGTAGGAGACAGTTGTTGCTTACAGTAATGCAGGTTGAAGTAGTTGGGTTTCATGAACTCAAGAATCTGTACCCTGAGGATCCTGATTTTGCTAAAGCGTAGAAAGCTTGTAAAGAGCCTATTGTTATAGATAGAACCAAGTGGCTATACTATCTTATTCATGATGGTATGTTATTCAAGGGTAGTCAATTATGCAATGCAAGGAGTTCCATGAGGGAAAATTTGATTAAAGAGAAACATAGTGGAGGGATGGCAGGACATTTTGTTCAAGATAAGACCATTGCCATTCTTAGGGAACATTATTTTTGGCCTCAGATTTAACAGGATGTGAAGAATTTTGTACAGAGTTGCCAAATTTGTCAGGTGGCGAAGGGATTTAGTCACAATACTAGACTATATCAGCGATTGCATGTTCCATTAAAGCCATGGGAGGACATAAGCATGGATTTTGTTCTTGGATTGCTGAGGACTCAAAGGGGTAATGAGTCAGTATTTGTGGTGGTTGATAGGTTCTCCAAAATGGCACATTTCATTCCATGCCACAAAACTCATGATGCTATCCATATTGCAGACTTGTTTTTCAAAGAGATGGTAAGACTACATGGTCTCCCAAGGAGTATAGTTTCTAATAAAGATACTAAATTTGTGGGGTATTTTTTGAGAACATCGTGGAAAAAGTTGAGAACAGAATTTAAATTTAGTTCCACACATCACCTACAGACTGATGGCCAAATAGAAGTGGTAAACAAAATTTTGGTCAATTTGCTGAGATGTTTAGTTTGGGATAAGCCCCAAGGGATGGGATTTGATTCTACCACAAGCAGAGTTTGCCAACAATAAATCTATAAATAGGAGTACTAGTAGATCACCATTCAAAATTGTATATGGAAATAGCCCAAGGCCTGCACCAGAATTGAGGAAGATAGAGCAAGGGGAGAGGACAAGTGCTAAAGCTAAAGAATTTGTTGAACATATAAAGCGTCTACATGGGGAGTTTCAGGCACACATTACCAAGATGAATCAAGAGTATAAAGCTAGGGCTGATCAAAGGAGAAGACATAAGGAATTCCAAGTAGGGGACCTAGTCATGGTACACTTATGAAAAGAAAGATTTCCAGTCAGTACTTACAACAAGCTAAAAATGAAGAAATTTGGTCCCTACAAAATTTTGAAGAAACATGACTCAGGAAATGCATATGAGGTGGAATTGCCAGATGGTATTCACATTTCTCCTATTTTCAACATTGTAGACTTAACAGAGTATCATGATGATGGTGCAGATGAGGAGCCAATGTTAGAGCCATGTCCAAGTCCTACTTCTAAGAAGAAGGAGATAGAAGACATTCTAGATCATAGTGTGGGTAGGAGTACTAGACATAGGCAGTATGAAGAGTATTTGGTCAAGTGGAAAGGATGGTTGATCGAGGACTCAACTTAGATATCAGCAGCTGAGGTTTCCTATTTGGGATTTCCTCTACCATTCATAAAGTGACAGGGTCACTTTTCAATCTACCCTGGGTGTTTGATGCAGGAGCATCCAGAGGTATAAGGGCAATCCTGTGTCACCCATAAAAAAATATAATTAGTCTTAGTTTCTATTTCATGTGTTTTCATTTTCAGATACCCATTTGGGTCAAATAAAGGTTCCAACTCTCACAGTTCCACTATCAGTGTTCTAAGATAGAGTTTTTAATCACCTTGGGATATGTGTAAATGCCAAAAAAAATAGGAGTATGTAATTGAGCCATAATTTTGGTGAACTAGGGGGTGTAAATTGGTTAGAAGATTGTCATTGTAATTTAGAGCATTCCAAAAAAAGAATCACTTCAAAAGGCCCCACAGTTTGAAAGTTATTGCAATTTTTCAATTTTTGGAGACATCTTAAGAATGCTTCAAAGTCAATTTAGGGGCATTAAATGACCTTGAATAGGGCTAAAAAATGGGGGATGACTGAAGCTGGTCCATAAGGCTATAGAGAACTTCGAGAGCTTTTCAAAAATTCAAATGATTCGTCAATCGGAGCTATGGTTCAAAAGTTATGCCTCCCAAAAGTTCGGTTACCATTTCTGGATTCTTCTAATTTTGCACTGACTTCTAATGTGACTTATAGAGCCTTCTATTTGGTTAGTGGATGCCTACTAGCACTTTCTAGAATGTATTCCTAATCCTTAACCCTCCAGGGTCTATTTAAGAACATTTTTGGCATTGTAAAAGGCAGATAGGAGTGGAGTTTAAGAGAAGGTACTGGGAGAAGAATTTATCTCTAGATTAATGCTATTGTAAGCCCATAGGGCATGTTTTGGAGTCTATTTCTCTACACTAAGTGTACTAGCATATTTTTATAGTTAATAAAATTTTCCCTTTCCTGTTGTGTCCATTCTGTGTTTGGGTTGTGTCCCCATCAAAAAGAAAAGAAAAGAAGATGAAGAAAAGAAGATGAAAGCATAATAGGAAAAGAGGAGGAAAGAAGAAAAGGAAAAGAAGTAGAAATAAGAAGAAGAAGAAGAGGAGAAGAAGATAGAAGAAGAAGAGAAGAAGAAGAAAGAGGCTAATGAAAAGAAGACTATAGAGGAACACATGAAAAAGACTACTATATCTTCAGTAGTATTAGCAGCTAGAACATCAGCAAAAATACCTATTCCATCTAATAATAAAGACTAGAAAGAGGTATTGGGCACTTTGAGTAAATTGTTTGAGAAAAACAAATCTATAAAGTCTTTGGAGAAGACCCTTGCTAAAGGCTTGGAGTGCATGTAGAAAACAATTTCTACAACTGTAGTTAATCCAGACTTGCAAACTAAGGAAAAAGAGTTGGTGAAAACCTTTGATAGGGAATTCACAACCTTATTTGAAGTAGTAGTAGTGCAAGCACCGAGCAATCATGATGCAACACTATTCAACACAGTGTATACTAATGTGCATAATTATTTGAAGGGACTTGATGGAAACATCAAGGAATTGAGACAATGTATTGCTAAAGGTAAGATGTTTTATAGCTGGTGTGTAATTTCCTATACTTATCTAATTTTGATGCAAAGATCAAAGGTTGTATGAGTGAGCTTTAGTCACTCACTACAAGATTGCAACAACCAGAGATCAGAACTGAAGATTTTGAGCATGAGATTGAGAAGATCCACAATGCTATCAAAAGAATTGTATATGAAAAGGAGAAGGTAATAAGAAGATTCTCTATTCTTAGAGAATATCTGGCATCCAAGGTTGTAATTTTTCAAAAGTAATTGGAGGAATATCTTTCAGTAAAGAATTCTTATGACAATTTTGCCTATACTAACTTGAGCACAGTTGAAGTGGCATCATATGTACTTTGTGCACTCATTAGTATATTATATATAGTCAAAGGCAACTAGAAGAAGGACTTTGATAAACTAAAGATTTATTTTTCAAATTACATATCTAGAATGATGAGCTAATCAACAACAAGTAGCCAGTTTTTGTGATACAAGTTTTTTTAACACCCTTGCCATTGATGTCAAAGGGGGAGTATTATTAGATGAAAATTGTATAGATGCAAATGTATATGTAACAGAGATCTTACATATGTATCAATGTAAAGGAGTGATAAGGAATGTAATGATCCATCAAAACATGAATAAAATTGTTATGTTTTGAAGGCAATTTGTGTATAGTTATTTTATTTACTTTTGTTTTATATGACATCATTTTGGGACTTAGCCAATTTTTCAAAAAAATTCAATCAATGCCAAAGGGGGATATTTTTGGAAATATGGTCAATTATATGTCTTTTTGGTTGTCATTTATGGCAACATATACTTAGCATTTCATTTATGCATTCAGAGATACAAAATTGTCCAAGTATTAGATAGTTTGCAGGAGTACAGTGAATAGATCATAATAGTATTAATGATGGGCAAAGAGTTAAGCTTATACACAATTGAGGAAGGTTTGTAGCATTTTAAAAATTACATTTACCAATTTTCGTGCATGTAAGGTCAATATGATGCAAGTTATAGTAAGTTTAATTGTGCTGGTATTTAATAGTGCAAAACAAAGCATAGCAGAAAATAGAGTTGTATGACTTTAGGAATTGTTTTGATTTCAAAAATAATTACTAAGTCATGTTAAGCCAACTATCTAGATATTATTTTATATTGTGTCAAGCGAGTAAAAAAATGGAAACCAACTGAGCAACAATTTGTGAATGTGCAAAGTATAAGTAAAGATCTTATGTTGCTCAATTAGTGGGAAAGTGTGTTGCACAGTGAATGTGTGTAATGTGCAAATATTGTAGAAGTTGCATGATTAGATGTGACATGAAAAATATTGGGAGAACCATTTGTGAGGGTTATGTGATAAAAAATTTGATGTAAGATCAGATGCAAGTGTAAATTATAATAGCAAGCAAGTATTGTATGTATATCTATTCTATGAAGGAGCTGAATTGTATAATTGTATATTAGGTTAGTGGACTCTTCTTGCATACATTGTAATTGATTTACCAACTCCTAATAGGATTGTAGCAACTCCTAATAGGGTTGAGGCTTCTAACAAGGACTTGAGACACCATATGTACTTCATAGACTCCTAAAAGGGTCAATATCCTTAACATGATCCTATTGTTTAGTGAATCATCTAGTCAGTATCATCCCCACTTGGGTTTTCCCTTGACTATGGTTTCCCTAGTTAAAAAATAATGGTTTTATGAGTTCTCTATGTGTATGATTATATTTAGTGTTCAGCATTGTTGGTTTACTTTTTTATGCAAGTTATAAAGTAATTAACAATATTTAGTTGTGGGCAAAAGCTTGTAGAACATTGATTCAGCCACCCACCTCTCAATATTATATATTTCTAAAAAATTTAAGGTTAACCTATATATGTCCTAACTCACTCCTTATATATTTATGTTTTAAAGCTTGTGACAATACTCATGGCCATGCTACCTATTGATTGAATTTTATTATTTTTCTGTGGTGCCAAGATCTCTCTTTTTATATACATATATAGATACATACATATACACATATATATACATATTCATATGTATATATATGTATATACATACATACATACATATATAGAGATCATGAGATCACAACAACCATATGTAGAGATCACCAAGGCATGACAACAAAATGCAGTAATCACAAGGGCACGGCAACAAAATTCTAGATCTCCACAATCCACATGATCTCTATATATACATACATACATATACATACATATATATACACTACATACATACATCTTCATATGCAATTTTATCACCTTGGAAAATTGTATTTGATACTGCTAGCTGGGAAGAGTTGATTGTACATTTTATTGTACCTAATCTAATGACAGTTCTATAGGAATTTGTAATCAACTCGACTAATTAGAAACTAGACCAATTTAACTAGGTTATGGTTTTTTTGTTTCTAAAAATATCTACTACAATATATTTTTCTAAAATTTCTTGCCCATTTTTCTTGGTTTGCATTATTCTTGTATAGGATCTTGAGCTAAGTGAGTTAGCATGGATTGAGTGAGTTTTATTGTTTTATTATTTGGATTCTGGAATATGGGCTTTGTTTTTTCATTAGCTTTGTTCAAGTCCTAATTTTAATGAAGTAACAAATTGGTTTTTAGGATGGAAAGGACTATATAATGAAGAGGAAACTTGAAAACTTGAATGTTGAAATGCTAAAATGAAAGCTATTGAGGATCAAACACCTATGGTAGAGTTACAACACAATGTGAAGTTCACTAAAGATATATACAAAAAGGAAAAGAAATAATGACATAAATCATTCTCCATTTGTTTTGATTGTGGAGAGCTATGCGTGAAAGAGGGTGGAGAGCTCCAAACAAGGTTGGAGAGCTTTGAACATTGGTGGAGATTTCCTTGTTGTGCTCTTGTGATTGTTTCATGTTGTTGTCATTCCTTTATGATCTATTCAATTTTTATTTCATGCCCTTGGTGGAGATCAATGGAGATCTAGGGTTTTTTTGTCATGCCCTTGTGATCTCTGTGCCCTTTCTCTACAATTTCATTTTTGTGTTGTGCCCTTGTGATCTTTATGTTAGAGTGGGGTTGTCATTGCACCAAAAGATTGATCTATTAATCTCAAATAAAACCACTCAACTTATAGTACATAAGAGGTGGTCAAGCTCTTGTCACAAATCCTGAGGGGATCTTTGAACAAATTGTTGGTGTTTCAAAACTACCAAGCAACAAAAATAATTGATACCAAGATAATGAAGAGAAACTTAGTCTAAGGGTTAGCTATTTCCTATGTTCAACTAAGAAATCTTTAGATCTTGACACAACTTCAACAAAATCGCAAGGATTTTCTACTCTTTAGGTTCTGCAAAATAAAGGCGAGTGCACCTAAGGGATAAAAGGGCTCACAACTTGATATTATCTTCACACTTCATTCACTCACTAATATTATTTTACAAAACTTATCCCCTATAGTGGATATTTGGTCACAATTCTTCTTAGATTTATAGATAATTCTAAGTTACAGTAGCTTACTACAACACATAAAGATTAAATGTAAATAAGTGCTGACCAACAATTAAATTCTTCATACATTAAAGAAAAATTGATTTGATTTTTGAAACTTTTCTTGATGCAAATCTATGATCTCTTCATATGCAAACTAAATAAGTGATCAATGCCTCATCCATTGGCAATTAGAATCTACCTAGTCATTTTGACCTAATCAATTACATTACAATCAATATTATCAGCAGTTTACCCTAAACCTCATTCTTATGCATATGCTTCTTACTAACTAGAAAACCTATCATCTCACTAAAGCATTTACTTAATTCATTGAATTAAAAGCAATAGACAACTGATATACAACCTATTCTAGTTGGATTAAATTGAATAATCTTTGCTCATTCAACCTCAAGATAACTAGCTAATAACAATGGAGACAAGATTTAGGGAAAATAGATATGATGATAACTCTCCCTTGTAAATTTTTTGTTTGAAAATCACACAAGATTGATGTAAAACTCAAAACAATTTTGGAGAAGACAACATGATCTTTCAATGTTAATGTACTCTCAAATTTGCATAGAAATATACATCACAAAATTAACATCAATGAAAATTGGACCAAATGTAAGACTAGCAAAATACTAAAAATTACATAAGAGTTTAGACCCTTTCTCTAGCCTTAGAATCTCATTTATATAGCATGAGATACAACAAGCTTCAGGCTAAGAGAAGAATGGCAATTGTCCTTAAGACAGAAAGATATTACAAAAAGGTTACTATCATAAGAGACAAAAATTTGTGCAACTAAATGTTTACATCATGAATATTCCTTTTGTAGGACCAATTCTATTGTAGATTATTGTTGTTGTTTCTTTTTCAACTATGGGATAGCTTGATCTACATATGAGGTGTCTATTTTTGATATTTTGAAATTCAATATAACTAATGGATCTCCCTCCAAAATATCATGAACTGACAAGCCAACAGTTGCAATTGGTTTCTCCATTGCCATATCATCAATTTGACTAACTTCCTCTGTCATTACAACAAGATGATCTTCTTTTGTCTCTTTTGTGCATCAACTATTTGCAATTCATCTAGATCCATACTAATTTCATCAGTTTCCTTAGCTATTAATTGATTTGATTGGGCAAGATTTGTCATCCATTTGTTAAACAATGAGTCATCAAGCCAATTAAAATTTAGAATTTCTTGTTGTTTCCTCAAGATTTCTTCTCCCAACTTCTTAGTTTCAACAAAATCCCTTTTAAAAGAATTTTAAAAATCTGAACTTGAACAACTTTTTTTATTTTTTTAGCAAACCATATGTGGCCCTTTTTATTGATTAATTTATTCAATTTGAAACACATTAATTCATCTAGCTCTTTAGCCCACTCCTCTTTATCTTTCTACTTATCCATAGCCTTGAGTGCATGAGGGAAAAGTTCAAAACTTTCATTAAGATACTTTGAAAAGTAATTAATGATCCTCCTCTACAATTTAATTCTCTTGTTTTCAAAATCAAAGAGTCCATTGGTCATCTCAAAGGTCTTCTCTATTTTCTCACAAGAAAGACCAATGATTTAACAACATAAAATTGTGACATCACTGTCCCTGCTATTCCACTTTCTGACAATTGGCTTCAAGATTTTTTCATTATATTTTAAATCATTTCAAACATCCATTAGTTTTGACAATTTTCCATAGAATATAGCCCATTCAGCCCTATCTACTAGATACATAATGGAATCTCTTAATTTATTTTCATATTGGACATCCAATTCAACATGCATTGCACACAATTTATTATTTTCTTCCTCAAACTCTTCAGTTGTATATGACTAAGGTCCCTATGGGGTGGCTAATATTTCTACAAGGGGGGTTGACTTGAAAGGTTCAATTTGAGGATGAGGAGGATAAGTGATCCTAGGTTTGCTAGATTGTCCTTTATACCCCACCATCATATTTTCAAGCTCAATCCTCTTCTGCACTTCCTTATTGTAAGCATCCAAAACATGTTCATACTTTTCTTGTAATTAGAATTTGTGTCTCTTCTCCTTCCTAGAAATGGCTAATGTGAGGTTAGTTATTTCAACATTGAATTCTGTAGCCTCTTGATTTGGAGTATCTTCTACCCTCTTTACAATCAAATTTCCAATCAATCTAGTATCATCGGGCTAAGAAAAATTGGTTCTTGGTCCACTTCTTAAAGACTAGATTACTAAAGTAACATGATCTTCACTAAACTTGGCACTTCTAAGTCCTTTTCTGACCTTTTCAACAACACTTAGCTTCTTGGTGATAATATTAAAAGCCATGGCATCTGCAATATCCCAATTGGGCAAAAGAAAAACTCCATATGATCTTATCATTCTTCTTCCCTCTTTAGGAGTCAAACTTTCAAATTCTTTCATCATTTCATCCTTTATCTCATCTTGTATAGCTACCTCCTCCATTTATGGATGCTTGGACTTCCTCTTATTACTCTTTTCTTCAAATTTTTCAATATTTGTTCTCTAGGAGAATTAGTAGAAAGCTCTTGATTTGACAAAACTATCATTTGAAAGAAATTCATGACTAGCTTGTTCCACCACAAGGTCTAATTCTTTCCCTCTATAATTAGCAATAGTTAACTCAAGGCTAGGTATGGGAGGTTCCTAAGGATTTCCTTCCTCTAATTCTATAGTAGTAATAACAATTTCCCTTGAGATCCTTATTGTTCAATTTGCTCCTTAGTGATATGTTACTCTCCTATATGTGAGGGAGATTGAGAATGTGTGTAGTCTTCTATTTGTGACATATGTTTCTCCTCTATTTTCTACCTCTTAGGCCTTTTCTCTTCAAACCTTTCACCCAAAAAAACACTAGTTGATTCAACTATTTTCTTTCCTTTTTCAATTGCTTGCTCTTTATTCTTGATGATGTTATAACCAGACCTCCTTTAGATGACAACTTGTCTTGATCCCACTATGGGAGTAAAAGACAAACTCTTCATTGCCTCCCTTGCTCTGTTAGGATAAGTATTGATAAGAAGAGTTTTTTTTTATTCATTGTATCCATGATCTCTAAGAATGTGATCATCAACTTGTTCAATCTGTCTTCTAATGTCTTTTCATATTTAAATGGGATATGATCTTTATCAAAAAAATTAATGAATTCTAATACCCTAGAATAGACTCTCCATTTTTATTTCTTGATTTCTTGTTCTTAGAGAGATAATTCATTTATTATTACATCTTTAGGGAAATAAATTAATGCTTGCTAGCACTAGTCCTGGCCCTCTATCTAAATATATCAAAAAATCCTTCACTATCATTAAATCAAGCATGGGAGATAGCCATTTTGTATGGGTCTAAAATTTTATAAAAAAACAACCAACTACCCTTTGTGATTATAAACTGATGAGCTACTATGCAATATGGGAAAATAGAGCCTCTTGACCTACCAGTCAGTTTTGCTTCTTCCAAACCACCTAGTTGCCATAACATCTCAGTTATTCCTACTTTAAGAGGTACCTCATAGGGAAGCACATGTGGAGTTCCTTGGAATCCATATACTTTGAAAATTGTTGACACTGGATATGGTATAATGTCTGCTCAATTATGGGAAACCTTCAAATTGCTATGGTTGTCCATACGCCTGATGAAATCCAACAATGCCTTGGGTATCCTAGAATTATCTTTTAATAATAGGCTCCTCAATCTAGATGCAAAATATCTATCAAACCTTACAAAACTTGCCTCCTTTGCATCCCAAGTCATATCAACACTTCATAATTGGATTGGCAAAGATTCTCCATCATGTTCTCTTATTAACACCATTTCTTTTTCAAAGAATGTAACCTCCTTATACAAAAAAATGTGCATTATTAAAGAATAAAAGCCAAAGGGTTTCTCAAATTTTCCTTTAGCAATTCCAATCAAATCTACATGATTTTCTTCTACTAGAAAGGATGCAAAATCAAAAATAATATCCACTTCAAAGGAAGAAATTTGTACCATCATATACATGAACTTTATTAGCACAAATTCTTGCTCATCTTCACCAAAAACCTTGCACAAAGTCATATATATAGCCCTAAAATTAAAGAATTGTTTCTTAAAAGGCTCTTTGGTTGATGTTGTGACAAAAGTTAAGTTTCCAATTATGGCCAAGTGTCCTCTCAATGTTCCCTACCTAATTTGATCCTTGTGGGATAAGTATTCCTTTTCCAATCCTTGAAAATCAATGACCTCATGATAATCTATTGTAAAATCCATTCCAAAAACTTCTTGTATTTCCTCCACGATAATTTTTTCCAAGCATTCCCCATCTATTTTCCTTAACATCCTAGCTATAGGATCATAATTTTGGGATATAGCAGTGAGGAGCTCTGAATCCATGAAGACTCCAGGAACTACTAACTTGCCTAGGTCAAAATTCTAAATATTTATGTGGGAGGCAAACAATTTTCTCTCTGAAAACCATTTTTTAAATAGTTGTAACCCTATTTTAGAATTCATGGCATCCTAAATCCAATTTTCCTTATCAAGCAAGCCATCTACAACTCAAAGCCTAGGGTCAATAGGAACTAATTTCTTTATTTGGGTAGACTCATTAGTAGATTCACTTAATTGCTCTAAGAAATCATCATGAATATTTTTACTAGCATATTCAACTTTCCTAGAAAAACCCTTCTTTGGAGGCATATTGAAAAAAAAATGAGGAGAATACTAGAGTTGTTTAATTATATGTAGATAGAGATACTTACTTCACCTTTTGCTTCTTCTCTGAATGTTGCAATGAATTGTTGATACATAAAAAAATTACAGCTCAAAAGGGTGAAATGCTAGGTTCTTCAACAGGTCTAGGCCCTAGGAATTCAAAAAATCTATTTATAGGATAAATTTCTTGAACGTCTTCACTACATTCCTTGTATTAGCTCACATGAGAAGCTTTTAATTTCTATAAATGGGTTTCAGAGAAAAACAAAGTGGCATTCCCCTTTGAGTTTGAAAATAGGTCATCGATTTACAAAAATTTGATGATTAAGAAATAAAATGCACTCTAACTCAACTTCAACCTTCCAACTTGGTGGTCAATCCAATTTAAATTTTCCATATATACCATTTTCCACCTCCCTAGTAACTTGCATACTATTCATTTATGTAACCTGACACATGTCAATCTCTCATTATGTCACTATGGATAAAGGTTGGATTAAAATTTTAACAGAGACTTAGGGTAATGTTAGGTAATGTAAACAAATTTAAAAGGTACCCAAGAAAATAAAAAGGGGCATTCAAATGATTTTTTCCTGCACATTTCTTTAAAATGCATATCGTGTAAACTTGAATCAAGGGTTTTTTGGGGAAGATTTAACATTGTAATAACAATGTTAAATTAGGGAACAATGATTTAAAAACAAAACCCTAATTTTGAAAGGGAACTAAATTTTCAATAGCATGTTTCAAAATTTTTAAAATTTCAAAAATTAGGCCAATAGTGGCTCTGTCTGGGGATGATGGATAACTTCTATCCATGCAAGAATGTAGAATTTCTAGCAGTAGCAGACCACATACATGAAACACAAAATGATAACTTCTAAAAGAGAAACAAAGGGAAGAGCACTGTACAAGGGCTTTACAAGAATTCACAAGAGTGTATAGAATATATAGAAAACCTACACTACTGCTCATGGAAATCTCACATCTCATCTTCCATCTCTACATCTTCCCAAGGTGTTCCAAAGATTCCATCACCACACTATCCCTATCCCTATCCCAATCCCTTAGCTTGGAGGCTGAATCAGAGTACTCTATTATATCATGGTACTTCCCACAAGTATTATATCCATGTATCTATCACCTATATCTTATCTCTTGTATCATACCTATGTATATTACCCCTTGTAAAATAATGTACCATATCTTGATTCCTGTTATCTCTTCATCCTAAGCTTTTTTTCACATTATATATCATATCACATCCACTATCTCCTCATCCTAAGCTTTTTCTATTGTAAATAAAATGAGTCACCTATCATACTAAATGTCCCATCACTCTAAGCTTTTTTTGTATAGTAGTCCTTATACATATCTTGGTTAGTTTGTTGTACATTCCAATTTCAATTCATCTTGTCTAGTCCCCTTGTACATATCTACATTTCCTCTTTCAAGTCAATTTGTATCTGGTCATAGATCATGTTTCTCCTCACAAGGTCATTTTTTTCGAACCCTCCAGCGAGATCCCTTGTTATCAAAGATTTTTCCTACAATAGTTATGTTTTCCAAATTCTTCGTAGTCCTAAAAACTACCAATAGGTCCTTGCAAGATGCATCCTTCCTCATGTCTTATCTTTGTCCATTAGTATTCAATCCTACTAAACTCTTTGGAAAAATGTTACTTTTTATGGATTCATTCTTTCTTTTGATATTGGATTTCAATTTTTGATTCTTCATTATCTTTTCCAAGAAATTGGTTGTTCCCTCCTCAAGGTCACCACGATATTTGATATCATGGTGTGTTGCGAATGGGGAAATTAGAGAATGAGGTCTTGATTAGGTCTTTTATACTTGTGATTCAGTTAGATGTGACACTTGCATGTTCCAAACATGTGATCATTTCTAATCACATGATGCAATTGGGAAATATTATTTGCTTGTGGATTGCCCAATATTGCTTCCATGTTGATTCCTTTGGGATTCATGTGTGATGTTGGGGAAATCCTTGCATGGTTGTTTCGATTCAATCTTATTTAATATTGATGAATAGGCCTTGATATTCTTGATAACCTTGGCATATCCCCAATAATCCTATATCAAACTAAGTGCTCAAACTACATGGTGGTCCTTCTTTAGGAAGTACCCCACCCTCAAGCTTCAAGCAAAATCCCCCTCCCCACTACCTTCATTTTCATGAAAGAAAATCTCTCCAATTTCACCTTACCACATCATTCCTACCAATCCTACAAGCTCTTATCTTACCTTACACATTTGCCCCACCTATCTTACAGTTCATCCCTAAAAAATCCATAATTCTTGTTTTCCCACCCCTATTTCACCCAAGCTCAAAGGTCAAATTTTAAAAACCACCTCTTCCTTTCTACTCAA
This sequence comes from Cupressus sempervirens, assembly GCA_028749045.1. NCBI lineage: Eukaryota > Viridiplantae > Streptophyta > Pinopsida > Cupressales > Cupressaceae > Cupressus > Cupressus sempervirens. The sequence goes on along the minus strand of CM053787.1, from coordinate 585,256,906 downwards.
TCCCCTCACCCATCAAAAGTCACTACATCCCTAATCTCAACCTCTTTTCAAAGTTGTACACATTGATTTACCCCACCATCCAAGGCTACAGTTGGTCAGTGATATGCTACCAGTCCATCCTACCTAACTCATTACTCCCACATTTGTTTGCCTATCATTATACTTGCATTTACATTATCCCCATTTATTTAATTAATATTTGCATTATCATAGTTTTCTTAGGTTCATTTTACTTGTCATTTTGCATCATCATAATCTTTTTAGGATCAATTGCATCATCATAGTCTTTTTAGGTTCATTTGAATCTTCATTGTCTTTTTAGGTTCACTTTTCATTCTGCATTATCATAGTATTTTTAGGTTTATTATTCTTTGCATCATCATGGTCTTTTTAGGTTCATTTTCTTCATCATAGTTTTTAGATTAATTTTAGGTTCATTTGCATTGTCATAGCCTTCTTAAGATCATTTTAGTTATCATTTTGCCTCATTGTAGTTTTTTAGATTCTTTTCAGTTATCATTTATATCATCATAGTCTGTTTAGATTTTTCTTTTTAATTGTCCATTGAATCCTTTATTTATAATCATTTTAGGTGTCCTTTGTTCTAGTCCATTTTTCATTATCATTCTTTACATTTTTCCTCCATAACCAATATCACATCTTGCATCAAATATGTTAGTAACATCATGCATTTCATTTAAACAACATCATATCCTACATCAAACACATCAGTACCATCATACATCTCATATATCTCATCAAAAAAATCACATTTTGCATCACAAACATCAATACCATCATACATCTCATATATCTCATCAACACGATCACATCATGCATCACAAACATCAATAACATCATGCATATCATACATCTCATATAAAGAATCACATCCTACATAACACATGTTAGTCCACCTCATACATCTCATAGCAGCATATGGTACAAAAAAAAGCATATGGGCATAGTACTCATTATATACATATCCTACCCCAAAGAATGCTCATCATATATATATCATATCCTCCAAAGAATAAATAATACATCACCCACCCCTAAAAATTATAAAAATGTTCATCATAGTTTGAATCCATATAGTAAAAATATCCATACAAATGCATATGGGTCAGTGCCTACAAAAATCCATGTATGTACAACAAAATAACCCTCAACATCAAAAAATTGGAGTATATCATTGCTCATCTATGCCCTCATCCATTGCCTCCTCTTCATGTGACTCATATGGATCCCTCTTTGAACCTTGTGTCACTAATGGTGGTTGTGATGACCTCATCCTTTACCCATTTTTGTCCTCCTTCTATCTCTAAGCTCTCCCTCTCATCTCTCCCTATCACTGTCCTCTTATCTTGCCTATGGCTCTAGCCTGATCTATGTCTTTTCCCTATCATATGAGACCCATTAGTACCCTAGGATCCCCAAATGCTCCACCCACTTTCCCCACTACCCTGCATCCCTATGTGTGTCCTTCACTATGTCAGATGCCTATAATGCTAAATATGCTTTATCGACATGGCTGCATGGTACCTGCCCCTATAGAAACTTTCCCTCTCTAGTAGATCCTCCATCTCCCCCCTCACTCATCTCAACTCCTCCAAACATCCACACACCACCATTTACAACCTAAGGTCATTGCCTCCACCACCATATTGTCTCTCTAGACCTGTAATAGATCCACTCTCCCTTGGAGCCTCTCCCTCTCTGGATCCATTGCCCCCAACCTCCCCTCCAATTACCTTGACTCCAACTATAGTCCCCCCAGCTCAATCTCATCTTTATCTAGTTGTCCCTAGGTCACATCTCTCTCCCTCTAGAACTAATCTAGATCATCTCTAAGATGATCTCTCTCCTATTGTGTGACCCGATGTAGCTAGCTTATAGCCTCGTGTACCTGCTATAAGGAAGTGTATCTCCCTACCAATCCACCATCCTCTTCTCCCACTAATAACCCTCCTCCTCCTCCTCCAACCGGCCCCTAGGGTCCCTATCCTCCCTTTTGCTATAGCCTATCCTACTTTAGCCTCTCTACCTCCTACCTCCCCTACTCTTGCCCCCTCTCCTCCTCCTCTCCCTACCTCTATCTCCTCCTCTATGGTGCCTCCCCCTACACCATAGCCTCTACCTACTACCTCAACCCCTTCACCTCATACCTCCCTCTCCTCACTCCTTAGGAGATCTCTCCTGCCCCCTATAACTTGCACCCTCCCCATAGGCCTTGGGCACTAAAACTGACCCTTATAGCCCTATGTGGAGCCAAAATCTACCAACCCATCAAACTAGTTCCAATCTTGTGGTGACATGTCCCTCCATGCCTAAAATAATACCTCTCTCTATAGAGGAGGCCTGAATATTCACTGACTCTCATGTCACTCTCTAGAACTGCAGTGGATCTCCTAGGATATCTTGTGGTCATCCAAACTATCTCAACACCCTATCTAGTCAATATTGCTTGGTTATGTAATCCCATCAGCCAAAAAAAAAGCATGGAGATATCATGTATGTTAGTTGTTTCCTCTTCTATGCCCATGACCCAAGACCTATGTATGGCCTCCACATCACTACCCTAATCTCGTCTATCTAAACTCACCAGTAGTCCACCTTGTCTATGTGATGATATGTCAAGGGATCTCCCCAGTTGTACACAATAGGATCCTCTGACTATCTATCCCTTCATCTAATTAGTCTAGAGGTAGCAATATGGTGCCATACCCACAACTGTAATAGAGTCAAGAAGCCCATGCTCCTCCCTTGGCGGCACCTTGCGCCCTAGTATACAATCTAGTGCAAGTCATTATATAGTTCTACCAACATTAATGAGCCCTATGTAGTTGGGACTCTCGCATCTACTATCTGGATGATCATAGGGATCAATGCTAATGTAACTCATGTCCTGCTAGTATCTAGGGAAATGTACCCCAACACTAGTCCATAAACATAGAAGTATATCCATCGGTCTGGCATAACCTGATCCAAGTGCTCATCTACTACAAACTAATCCCTTTTGATTTGGAACTGGACCCTAGGCCCCACTAGTCACACAACTATCCTCTCTCTTGTGATTCCTCTTGTTCTAATCACTAGCATGCCCTACACTGGCCTTGATATTGAGATTAGAGAAGTGTTTGGTGTAGATAAGGCATGCTTAGATGACATAGAGACTATATTTGGAAAAGAGGTTGTTATGGGCAACTATTTATTTGTATTATTCTGTGAAGGATAGCATTAAGGCTAGTTGGAAAATGAGTTCAATAGTCTTTTCTCTAAAGCTATTTGGATAGTGGGTCCTTCTACCTTCCACAACTCCCAATAGGGTTGGAATCTCCTTACAGAGATTCAAAGCCTCCTAATAAGGACTAATATGTACTATATATATTTCATTCACTCTTAACATGGTTCATCCTCTTTCAAGGAACTTATATACTAGGACATTATTTTGTGGGTACCATCCCCACTAGGGTTTTCCCTCTAATCAAGGGTTTCCCTAATTAAAAAATCTAATGCTACTATGTATAGTTATCTTCTTATGGTTATTGTACTTGTTGATTACAATTAATAAGAGTTGTTTTAATTGGATAATTGATTCACACCCCTTCCTAGTTATCTTGGTGGACTTTACTTTCTAATAGTTAAGACTATGTTAGGATCCAATTACATATAGTCAGTACATGTAGTCCCTATTAGGATATTTTTAATCCTTGCTACAAGTTTCCAACCCTATTAGGAGTTTCTTTAAGCTTGTTAGGAGCTGATAGGAAGTCAACTGAACCCAATGTCTAAATTGCTTTAGAATTGTCTTTACAAAATAATTCTCAGGATAACATATCTGAGGGTGATCTAAGTGATAAAACAACCTCTTTGCTAATATAATTCCTTTGAAGTTCGCAACACATCATCATCATTCTCTCCTTTAATCTCATCAAATTCACATCTATAGATCACATCAATAATAAAATATAATGTGATGTCTTACAACCAAGGAAAACATCCTTCCCTTATACCAAAACTTGGCAACTAATTGATTCAACCATGAGGCTTCCCCAATCTTCAATAAATAATATAGGACTTCTTTAAGATATTACAATACACATTACATAACAATTACACATCCCCAAAAAATCCCAATACAAAGTTAACCTAATAGTGAACATACAAAACTTTACACTTTAGGGACCATCATAGAATCATCACTAGCATCTTCTACCTTGAACATACCAACACAAGCATATCTTCAGCTGAAATCCAAGCCCACTAAACCAAATTTCACCTTGCCGAATAGATACAACTCAATTACATGTGAATTTTTCCCCCTACACTGGTCTGCAACCAATCTTCAACAAATCTTCCATAACTCACACAAAAATTTGAATAACTTTTCGTAAACATGGATACTTCATCAAGACATATCCTACATCATGAATATAAGCCCAAAGAACATAACTCTATAACCACTGACAACATTTACCAAAATTCTCTCTACAACTCTAATTCATCCAACTTGAATAAATATACATTGACATTAATGACAAACCAAGTCATGGATGCAACACATAAGCATCCAATCATATCCCCAAATAGGCTAACATACTTCCCCAAAGGAATACTAGCAACATTCATGCTAACAAAAGATACCACCAATAGTTCACAATTTGTTGATTTTTTCCCATGTATGTAAGGTAGTAGGCGTTTTGTTTGCAATTGACCAATAAGATCTAGGTAGTGTACCTAAATCCAGGTGCATCCCCATTTGTAATACATATACTTTTAACATAATATCTAGTTTATTGTGGGTGCCATCCCCACTACCATTTTCCTCAAGAAGCTTTCCACAAAAAAATGTCGGTGCCATGTATTAATGTGATGTTGTATTTTTGTGTTTTTATCCATTACATTGTGATCTAAGGTTAATTAAAGTCACATATTTGATAATCAACTAAAAATTTTGAGTTTAAGATTAAAATGATTCACACACCCTCCCTCTCATTTGAATTATGTTGTTATAATTCCAACAAATACAATATTATTGATCCCTTGTTCAATATTAAGTATTAATTATTTACTTTATATATATATAACACACACACATATATACATATATATATGTTGAGAATAGATTGAAGAAGCTAATCAAAGAGGGAGATTGTTGAGAATATACAAGTATGACCAATATGCTTCAATTATTGTTTTGTCATTGATGTTAAACCTGCTATTTTCTGGTAAGACAATTGTTTATATGATTTAAGTACTATCACTTAGTTGATTGATGAAGAGGATTTGATCAATAGATGTAACAATAGCACCTAGAGAAAAGGTTGAGTTATGATTATATAAATGAGTATAAGAATCAGTTAAGATAGTGATAACATGAAGTATTGATAATCTACTTAAGGTTACAAAGTTTGGTTACACTAAAAAAGTTTAGAAGAACAAGTTACACAAAGTTTGTCTACCAAGCTTGATAGAGTGGATAGTATGTGTCGAGCAAAGTCAATGCAAGCTAAGTAGAAAATTAGTTGGAGCCAAGAAATAATATATTCTAGTGTATGCCAAGGAGAATAGTTGATGCTGAGTAAAGTTTAGTTGATGCCGAGTAAAGTTTAGTTGATGCCAACCACAAGTATACTTTTAGTTCATGCCAAGTAATTTCATAGAGGATGTTGAACAATGTAGTGTGTGTCAAGCATCAGAAGCCAAATAATGCCGAGCCATTGCATTATTTTAAAGATTGCAAATTCGATGAATCTAAGCTGACAAGTTTTTTTTCTTGGATTATGTGGGTTAGGTGGAAGATACGGTTGATGAGCTGGTGGCACAAAATTCAAGCTCATTTTTAGGTGAATTCAAAGAGGATTCAAGGAGAATTTTCTAGAAGAGATACGGAATGTGGGATAGATTAATTGTATCCTACCTAATCCATCCTAACCCTAAATTGGATGATGGAGAATGAGCAAAAAAGGGTCTTAATTTCCTATTTATAGGAATGGCTAGTGGTCAAAAGAAAAGGTTTTCATGTGCAAGAACCTAAGGAAGACAAGGAGTCAAGGGTTTTGCTTCATCAAGTGATCTAAGAGAAGATTTTGCAATGGCATGTTAAGCAAGGAGGCTTAAGGATGTGAATGCTTAAAGGGTGAACAAGCTATCAAAGTTGCAATGTATGAAAGCCAAGTAGAATGGAGGACTAAATAGTGATTTATAATCTACAAATGAAGTTGTAAGTTATTATCAGATCAAGCCTTACTATTACTCTCTAACAATTATATCAGTAGATAGGGTAAATCCTTTGGATTAAGGTTGACTTAACAATCATTTGTTAATCCTTTAATTGGGTGACATTCCAAGTGAATGGTCTAAAGTCCTCTAACAAGGCTCATTCCTAACAGGGTCATTGAAATCCTTTAGCAGGATCACATTTAATAGTGTGTATTGTAACCTTTAACAGGGTTGTCCTTTTATAGGGCATCACTTTAGATGAGTGAAAAATAGTAGCATGTTACTGGTGGTTTTTCTCAAATTGGGTTTCCACATAAATCATTGTGTCAATTGTGTTGAATGAATCTATTATGTTTTATGCTTAAATTTCTACAAGTTGATTTGACAGTAACCTACAAGTTTTAAGTGATTGCATAATCTTATGGATGGATGCATGAGTATAAATGTTTTATGGGTTCACTAAGTTGTAAAAAGTTTTATTTATACATTTGGACCTTGGATAATTGATTCACCACCCCCCCCCCCCCCCCCCACCCCCCTAGTTATTCTAAAGTATTCCAACAATTGGTATTAGAGCCATCTACTTAAGAGGACTAGTTTGAAGGTTCTAGAAGCACAAAGATCAAGATGTCAAAAAGAGAAGTACCCAAGCTTAATAGAGATAACTTTTTTGCATGGAAAATTTTGATGAAGCTACACCTTGGAGGACTTGGATATCATGCACAACCTACCATTTTTATTGAGCATGTTGATCCTGTTGGTACCCCAACTACTGAGGATATGAAAAACAAGAAAAAACATAACCAACCAATGTTGGAGATTGACTCTGCCCTAAGCTATGTTGAATTTGATGATAGAAAAGAAAATGTGGGATGCCCTAAATAGTATCTATGGAGGAGATACAAATGTTCTATAAGCCAAAGCTAAAAGTCTTAGAGGTAAGTTTGATGATATGAGAATGGAAGAAGGTGAGAATATTTCTCAATATGTCAAAAGAATAAAAGAAGTTTTCAACGCAATAAGAGAAGCTACTAGTAATATAGATGATGATACTATACTAAGTAAAATTTTAAGGACATTATTTCCTATATATGCTATTAGAGTTTCTGCAATTCAAGAACTAAGATGTATACCGTAGAATAAACTATCACTTGAAGATCTAGTAGGTAGACTTAGTACTTTTGAGCTATCTAACTTTGATAATTACAAACCTAAAAAGATTGAATCTACTTTCAAAGATAAGGTGACATTGAAGGAACCTGATGAAAAGAAAAAGAAGAAAAAGAAGTATGTGTCTAGTGACAGTGATAATGAAAAGGAGGATGTAGAACAACTTGAAGCACTACTAGCAAGAAGATTCCACAAAGGTAAAGGAAAGTTCAAAGGTAAGTTACCTATCATTTCTTTTAGTTGCAATGAGGTAGTTGTATTGCTACTAGATGTCTAGAGAAGAAGAACTACAGAGGTGGTGACAAATAAAAGAATAGAAGAGATGAAAACAACAAGGACTACAAAGACAAAGGCAAGAAGTCATGCTACATTGTTTAAGAGGAAATAAAAGATGAATCTAATGAACATGTTGATGAAGTGGTGTATGTTGCAATGAAGGATGAACTGATGAAGATGAGGTAGCTACACTTGTGACTTCTGTAAACAAGAATGATACATGGATCATTGATAGTGGGTGTACACATCACATGATTAGAGACAAAAGTAAGTTCATTACTCTAAATTGTTATGATGGAAATAGTGTAAGATTTGGTAATGATGCACCATGTTTAATAAAAGGAAAAGGTTCTATCAAACTCACATATAATATTTTATGTGACAATGCTTGCTATGTTGAAGGACTTAACTATAACTTGTTGAGTGTGTCACAACTAAATAATTTGGGATGTAAGTTTGATTTTGAAAACAATATTGCTAGGATATATGACACTAATGGCAAACTGATTAGAAAGGGTGATCAGACTAGGAGTAATCTATTCTATCTTGACATAGAGGATGTGTCTTGTCTTGTTGTAAAATTTGATGATGTATGGCTATGGCACAAGAGTTTATATCATGTTAACTTTGATAACTTGGTTAGTATTAGTAACATGAGAAAAGTTAGAGCTTTTCCTAAGTTGAAGAAGCCTTATAATGTAATGTGCAAACAATGTCAGTTAGGCAAAATGACAAAGTCAAGTTTTAAGATTAAAGCTCATACCTATAAAGGAATACTAGAGATTTTTCATACTAACTTGTTTGGACCAATTGATGTGCAAAGATACAAAAGAGATAAGTACATTATGCTAGTTGTTGATGACTATTCTAGAATGATGACAATTATGTTTCTAAAACATAAATTTGATGCTTTACAAATGTTCAAATGGTACTTAGCTAGAGTTGAGAAGGAAATAGGTAAAAGCTTGAAGTGTTTGAGATCTGATAGAGGAGGAGAATTTACATCAAATAAATTTGAAATGTTTTGTAATGATAGAGGAATCAAAAGACAAACATCTGCACCTAGAACCCCTCCACAAAATAAAAGTATTGAAAGGAGGAATAAATCTATAATGGACTATTCTAGAACACTCATAATGGAGAAGAATGTTGTTTTGAAATACTAGAGAGAAGCTTTAAGTATAATTGTCTATACCCTGAACCATGTGCAAATCAAGAAAGGTACTCATTTAACACCTTTTGAGCTATGGTATGGATACTCACCTAATGTAAAATATTTTAAGGTTTTTGGAAGCAATTTTTACATTCTTAATGATTTTAGGAATGGTAAACTTGATGCAAAAATTGAAGAAGGTATATTCCTAAGATATTCCACAAGAAGAAAAGATTATAAGTGTTTAAATACTAATGCTAACAAAGTTGTGGAAAGTGCAAATGTGAATTTAGAAGAATATACAGAGGTATATGAGGCTGGACCTATGAAAAAACCAAAAGAATACAAATTAGTTGTATACTTTTATGAAGGTATGCTTGTTGAAGAAGATGTTGCAAATCAAGCCACAAACCAATAGCAAGTTTTGATGACTACCGAGTCACACACTATGAATGCCCAATTTGCATTTAGGAACCAAGCTACATTTAGATGCCAAGTTACAAAATGAAGTGGAAGCACATTTTGATTCTACAATTAGTGTACATGAAAGAAATGTTGAAGTACTTAATAGAGATGCACATAGTGATTCTAAAGCAGAAAGACAAAATGAAAAAACTAGAGCTGAATGAAGATTGTCCAAGTATGTCAAATGACATCACCCTACTACTCAAATTATTGGAGATAAAGATGCTAGACCAATGACAAGAATTAGATTGAGAAATTATACATGTTTGCTAAGCATGAAGGAATCCAAATTAGTAAGAGATGCATTAGAAGATGTTGACTAGAGTGAAGCCATGGAAGAAGAGATTGAACAAATAGAAAAAAAAAAAAAAAACATGGACTCTAGTTCATAGATTAGAAGACATAAATGTGATTGGCACCAAGTGAGTATTTAGAAACAATCTAGATAAAAATGGTGAAGTCAGAAGGAACAAAGAAAGATTAGTTTGCAAAGAATATGCACAAGAAGAAGGAATTGAATATGGAGAGACATTTGCTCATATTGCTAGGTTGGAAGGAGTAAGAACTCTACTTGTTTATTCTGCATACAAAGGTTTCAAAGTTTATCAAATGAATGTTAAATCTACATTTTAGAATGACATATTGGAGGAAGAAGTTTACATAGAACAACCAGAAGGTTTTGTTGATGTTAACAATAAAAACATGGTATGTAGACTACACAAGGCTCTATATGGTTTGAAAAAAGCACCAAGAGCATGGTATGAGAGACTTCATAACTATCTTGTGAAGATTGCATTTGAAAGGACTATTGATAACAACAATCTATACATGAAGATAGAAAAACAAAAGGGTATTTTGTTATGTAAAATTTTTGTTGATGATATCATATTTGGAGGTCAAGATGCTTTATGTAAGGATTTTGCAAATCAAATGAAGCAAGAATTTGAGATTTCTATGTTTGGAGAGATCAAATTCTTTGTGGGTTTGCAAGTATATCAAATGAAATATGGTATATATATCACTCAGTCAAAGTATGTGAAGGAATTATTGAAAACTTTTGGATTGGAGGATTCCAAACTAGTAAGTACACCTATGGTGATAGGACACAAGTTTTTAAAAAATGATGATTTAGTTGAGGTGAATCAAATAGTGTATAGGTCTATGATTGGAAAATTGCAATACATAGTATATAGAAGACCTAAAATTGCATTAATTGTAGGAATAGTTGCAAGATTCTTTGCTAATCCTAGGGAGAATCATTTGATAGTTGTAAAGAGAATTATGAGATATCTAAAAGGAATAGAAGATTTTGGTCTATACTATAAGAAAAATAAAAAATTTGAATGGAGAACCTATACTGATGTTGATTGGGCTAGAAACATTGATGATAGAAAGGAACTAGTGGAGGAGCATTTTTCTTAGGCAAGAGGTTGGTAACATAGACTAGCAAGAAACAAAATTGCACCTCACAATCCACTACTGAAGCTAAATATGTTGTTGCTATTGTAAATTGTACAAACATTATAAGGATCAAACAGCTACTCAAAGGTATGAAAGAAGAGATCACAAAACTAGTAATACTTTATTATGATAATACAAGTGCTATCAATATATTAAAAAATCTAGTAATGCACATAAAGACTAAGCACATTGCAATCAAGTATGATTACTTGAGAGAGTTAGTTCAAGATAAAGAGGTGAAGATGGAATATGTTAACACAAAAGAGAAAATTTCTAACATCTTCACAAAAGAATTACCTAAGGATGCTTATGAGTATCTGAGAGGTAAACTGGGGGTGATACCCCTATCAAAGATTATCTAAGTAACAAGAGGAGTGCCCTACATAAAACAAGCTAATGTTCATATGTTACAAATTGATGTAGAGGATCTTAATTTAGGAGTTTCCTAAAGTAATCAAAGAGTTGGGACTTCAAATCAGTCACAAGCAAGGTGATAGGAGGAGAAACTAGAGAAATTGCAAAAGCTTATATCTGCATGTTAAGATGACAAGTCTTTGGCATTGTTGTCAAAGAGGGAGAGATTTACTAAACAAGAGAGATAATAGCATGGAGAGATTTACTGATCAGAGGGAGAAATATAAGATGGATCTTAGAGGGATTTATAAGAAAGAGTTTGAAAAGAAACTTAGAGGGAGTTATGAGAAAGAGTTTGTAACCGATTCAAAAGATGGAAGCTTTTGATAGAGGGAGAGATTTCAATACAAAGAGTTATTTTCTTTTTGGTATTTTATTGATCTTACTATTTTAACCTAGTTAGTTTGGTTGAACAATGTGTTTTCCATTTGATTGATCAATTTGGTTTGCCATTAATGCCAAAGAGGGAGGTTATTGAGAATAGATTGAAGAAGTTAATCAAAGAGGGAGATTGTAAAGGGAGATTGTTGAGAACATACAAGTATAACCAATATGATTCAATCATTATTTTTTCACTGATGTCAAACCTATTATTTTCTTGTAAGACAACTACTTATATGATTTAATTACTATCACTTAGTTGATTGGTGAAGAGGATTTGATCAAAAGATGTAACAATAGAACCTAGAGGAAAAGTTGAGTTATGATTATGTAAAGGAGTACAAGAATTAGTTAAGAAAGTGATAAAATGATGTATTGATAACTTACCTAAGGTTGCAAAGGCTAGTTACACTAAGAAAGTTTAGAAGAACAAGTTACACAAAGTTTGTCCACCAAGCTTGATCAAGTGGATAGTAGGTGCCGAGAAAAGTCAGTGCAAGCTTAACTGAAAATTAGTTGGAGCTGAGTAAAAGTATACGCTAGTGTATGTGAAGAAGAACAATGGATGTCAAGTAAAGTTTAGTTGATGCTGAGTACTAGTAAACTTTTAGTTCATGCCAAGTAATTTCACAGAGGATGTTGAACAACACAGTGTGTGTTGAGCATCAGAAGCTAGATAATGTTGAGCTGCTACATTATTTAAAAGATCATGAATTAAATGAATCTAAGCTAACCAATTTGTTTTCTTAGATTATGTGAGCCAAGTGGAAGATAAGGTTGATGAGTTGGTGGCATAGAATTCAAGGTGAACAATTTTTAGGTGAATTCAAAGAGGATTCAAGGAGAAGTTTCTAGAAGAGATATAAAATGTGGGATAGATTCATTGTATCCTACCTAATCCATCCTAACCCTAAATTGGATAATGCAGAATGAGTAGCAAAAGATCTTAACTTCCTATTTATAGGAATGGTTGGTCAAAAGAAAAGGTTTTCATGTGTGAGAGCCTAAGGAAGACAAGGATTACAGAGTTTTGCTTCATCAAGAGATCTAAGAGAAGATTGTGCAATGGCATGTTAAGCAAGAAGGCTTAAGGATATGAATGCTTGAAGGGTAAACAAGCTATCAGAGCTGCAATGTGTGAAGACCAAGCATAATGGAGTACTGAACAATAATCTATAATCTACAAATGAGTTGTAAGTTGTTATAAAATCAAGCCTTACTATTAGTCTCTAAAAATTGTATAAGTCTAGGGTAAATCCTTTGGATTAAGGTTGGCTTCACAATCATTTGTAAATTCTTTAACTAGGTAACATTCCAAGTGAATAGTCTAAAGTCCTCTAACAGGGCCTACTCCTAACAAGGTGATTGGAATCCTCTAAGAGGGTCATAATTAACAGTGTGTATTGTAACCTTTAATAGGGTTGGCCTTTCATAGGGCATCACTTTAGAGTGAAAAAGATTAGCATGTTAGTGGTGGTTTTTCCCAAATTGGGTTTCCACATAAATCATGGTGTCAAGTATGTTGAATGAATTTGTTATGTTTCATGCTTACATTTCTACAAGTTGATTTGAGAATAACCTACAAGTTTTAAGTGATTGCATAATCTTATGGATGCATACATGAGTATAAATATTTTATGGGTTCACTAAGCTATGAAAAATATTATTTATACATCTAGACATTAGATAACTGATTCACTCCCCCCCCCCTACCCTCTTTGTTATTCTAAAGTATTCCAATAATATATAAATGTATGTACACACACACACACACATTTCCACAATATTAAATAATTATAATTTCATACATCAATGCAACACTTAGATTAAATGTAATTCCATTGTTAAAATTGAACACATCAAGTGGCTCTAACAATGAGATCTTCTAGAAATTTCTACATGATGCACATCTATCTAGATGCTCCTAGGTGCAATAGATATAATAATAATAATAAAATCCAACATAAGGCACAACAATTGTTGAAGGTTTTGCAAATGGTTCATTTTATACAATACTAGTTGAAGGTTTTAGAAATGGAGTAACAATCTAAGTGTGCTTGAGTTGGAGCAATACTAGAATGGGTGACCTCTTGGGAATACTTGATGTTTCACCTTTGTGAGCATAACCTAGATGAAATGAATGCTAAGTGTTCCACTCATTCTCATGAGAGATGAGTTCTTTTGAACCACTACTCATAACGCATGGGTCAATCAGTTAGTCTCAAAAACTACACATTTGTATCCTAATAGCAATATTACAAATATGTAACATTACAATAATTATGCTAAGCATACAAAACCTTTTCCCAACAACCTAGATGGAGTGAATCATTAATTGCAAAATCCAATGCTTCACATCTATGAGCATACCTAGATGTACTATTAAATGCACCATCAATTCAATTAAGATATGGGTTCTTGTGGACCATTATTTATGAAAACATAGGTTAGTGAATTCAACGCAAAACCTACAAAAAACCCCTCTTATGAAATGACCCCATAGTATTTGGAAATAATCATCCTTCAATGAGAGATAAGTTCTTGTGAACCACTACTCATGAAACATGGACCATGAGCTTGACTCAAAAACTACACATAATCCCACTTATGAAAAGATCCCATAGACTTGGGAAATTAATCATCCCTTAATGAGAAATAAGGTCTATAGAATCATTACTCATGAAACTAGGGGAAAAGCTCTAGTAATAAATCATGTTTTAATAATTGAACTCACATGTACCAATAGTCAATCCATTTTTGGCCCATTTGTGCACCACTATTGAGACATTTGCTACAAGTACTAATAAGTAGAGTGAGGGATTATCAAAACATATTCAAATAGATATTTGATGAAACTTTGAATTGATTACATTTTGACCCATCCATACAAAATAAATCTTAGGGCTCATTTGGCAACCGGAATAGGAATACCGAAATAGGAATACTTATTTCAGGTTTGTTATTTCGGGAATATAAAATTGGAATATGTATTCCTCATCTCTATTTGGTTGTGCAAAAGTGAAATTGGAATAAGATTATTTTTTATTTTTATTTAATATATTTTCTTTATACATTTGAATTGGATTACTTCTTATTTTTTAAGATTTTTTTTTTTTTTTTTCCAATTTTTAAATTATGGATTTTTTTTAAAATTATACACAATCAATTGAAATCGTAATGAAAAAGGTATAATT